>SJYA01001305.1:293375-349634 GCA_006410615.1 Neotragus moschatus | reverse complement strand
CCCCCCGCCCCCCCCTCCACACTCAGATACCAGAATCCATGGATGCTCATGTCCCTTATACAAAATGCCCCATGCAGCTGTTTCTCCACATTCATAAGTTCTGCATCCGTGGATCTGGAGGGCAGACTGCACTTCAGCCCATTTGTCTTCCCCAAGATGCATTGCCACATGTAAGGATGTTCCTTTAGCTTATTGCCTCAAAATCCTGCTCAGTGGTATCGGTTTAATTGCTCTTACTGGAACTCTTTTTGTTATACTTAGGGAGTTTGTGGGAGGTCAGAGCTGAAGTCAGTTAATTTTATGGCTAGGTGGGGTGAAGCATATAGAGCTATCTCTGATTGGGTGCATTTCATCCAAAACCTTTTTATGCAACTTTGGCTTCGCTCTTTCCAAGTATTTTGTAGTGGCTTCTACTGGAGAGGTCACCAGCTGCTTCTCTCACCCTTGCCTCCACGAGATTGGCTGGTCTGATGAAGACTGTCAGAGTGGTGGCTCTTGCCCTTCAGGTGAGACCTGACCCCTTTTTAGGAGTAGCCTGGTCCCATAGGGACATAGCAGTGTCAAGTGTGCTAGCTGCTCAGTTGTGTCTGACTCTTTGTGACCCCATGGACTGTAGCCCAGAAGGCTCCTCTGTCCATGGAATTCTCCAGGCAAGAATACTGGACTGGGTAGCCATTCCCTTTTCCAGGGGATCTTCCTGAACCAGGAATCGAACCCAAGTCTCCTGCATTGCAAGCAGATCCTTTACCATCGGAGCTACCAGGGAAGCCCAGTAGCCATGTAAAAATACCCAATATTATTAATTTGAGAAAGAAGGATTATCAATAGTGGTAGCAAGACAGTTGGTTATTATATTTTTCTCTTTTTTTAATCCATTTTTTTGGGGATACAGTTGGGTTGGCTCTCTTGGTCCTGTGATTAATGAGTAGAACTACCAGCTGGAACATACCTTAGACCTCATCAGCTCTGACACTCAGGTGAGAAAATTGGCTCTCAAGTGAAGGGATTTACCTACTTCATTGGTGGGTATAGTCCTCCAACCTTCTGGCTCATCCAGTTTCCTGTGGAGGCAGCGAAGAGAATACTAAGAGGCGGGCTGTGGGGTCCTAGTGCCTAGTCTTCACTCTGCCTCTGCTGCTTGGCTTGCATTCACACAGCCACAGGTTCAGTTCTCCCATCCTGTTTCTGAATCTATCAAGTGGGAATCATAGTAGTGTCCCATGGGGTTGTTAGCACTCAACCCTTAGCACAATGCTTTTGCGTACAGGAAGTGACAAATGTTAGCTGTTTAAAATTATCATTATCTTTCTCATCCTGTTGCTGTTCATAGTTTCTGCAGAGGATTTGAAGAGCAGGGTGGTGGGATTGAGGCTCAGCAGTAATCACTTCTTAGCTCCCTGCCCTGAGCCGAACTGCTTATTGTGTCCTTGTGAATCCGTGTGTGCCAGGGGTGGGTGAAACGCCTGTCGTGGTGTGGCTGTGATGAAGAGAGTGAGGAGCCGGACAGAGTTGGGTCAGTCATAACGGTAAAGGGGAGGTCACCGCAGGCAGCGGCCTTGCAGCTGCAGCTTTGCAGCCCTGGTCTGTGAGTGGTGCTGGAGTACACGTGCTCAGCCTTGTCCAGGCCCCAGGCTGCAGCTGTGTTCTCATGGGCCTGAGCTGTGTCTGAGGTGTCTAGGCCTGCCTAGTCTGAGGTGTGTTTCCAGGGCCTCCTGAGGGAGGGCTCCTTGGCTCCTCTGGGTGGGCTGTCCCTAGATGTGGGCCCAAGGCCTACAGATAGGACTTGGCCTAGTTCAAGGTGGGACAGAGGTTAGGGTTATCTCACAAGTACTTTGTCTCTGACCGAGATGCTGAGCATCCCTTCACTACTGGCTCATTGTCTCGTCTGCTCTTGTTAGCTCATCCACCAGCTTACGGTGGAGGACTTCATCTGAAATTAAGATTGTTAGCAGGGTCATTTGTGTTCAAGGCAGGTTCATGTCACAAACAGGTACTGAGCGTCTGTGTGCCTAGCCGGGGGTAAGAGGCTGGAGCTATAAAGAAGAATGCAGTGATCCTGCCGTGCAGGGGCTCAGCCCTCTACAGTCAGTGCACAGTGACTGAAGGAGTGAAGGAGGAATTTAGTGCTCGGTGTTCTCTGTACTTCAGTGCAGAACGCTACCACTATAGAGAGGTAAATGCATGGAATTCAAGGTGTATTTTGATCAGCCTCACTTCTTGTCTAGGCNAGCGTCTGTGTGCCTAGCCGGGGGTAAGAGGCTGGAGCTATAAAGAAGAATGCAGTGATCCTGCCGTGCAGAGGCTCAGCCCTCTACAGTCAGTGTACAGTGACTGAAGGAGTGAAGGAGGAATTTAGTGCTCGGTGCTCTCTGTACTTCAGTGCAGAACGCTACCACTATAGAGAGGTAAATGCGTGGAATTCAAGGTGTATTTTGACCAGCCTCACTTCTTGTCTAGGCGGCTTCTTCCCTGGTTGTGAAATGGCAGCTTAGAGTGTCAGCTGTGGAAAATGGGGCCTTGCTGTGATTTTGTACGAGTTCGTGTGAAAGATGGAAGGACAAGCACACAGAGCTTCAGAAGAGCAGCTTCACCAGCTCTTGGCCTTTCTTCTTCCTCTTCTAATACATAAGAGGAAGAGAGTTCATGTGCCAGGGAAAGGACTGTTTTACCGTGTCTCTTTAAAATGATGACGCAATTAGCTGAGTGATTAAGTGAAATAAATCATAAAGTGAACATGCTAGTCACTCAGTCCTCTCCAACTCTTTACGACTCCTTAGACTATATTTCGCCAGGCTCCTCTGTCTGTGGGATTCTCCAGGCAAGAGTACTGGAGTGAATTTCCATTCTCTTCTCCAGGGGATCTTCCTGATCCAGGGATCAGACCAAGGTCTCCTGCATTGCAGGCAGATTCTTTACAGTCTGAGCCATGCATCTTTGCCTACCTCACCGTATTTCATATAATCTCTATTTTTCTACTAGAGAGCTTTCCTGAGCCACCAGGAAAGCCCAAATCATAAAGTCCTTTTCCAGGGTATTTTTTACAGGCTTACTCTGCCTAGTCTGGATATAGTTACATCATATTCTGGTATGTGCGTAATATGATCTCCTTTTTCAAAATTTGAATGGTTAAAACTTCCAGCAGTCTCCAAGAGCTGTCTTGTGTTTGTTTCAGCCCATAGCAGAATTGCCTCTATTGAGAGTACATGAAAATAGTTGTGTGAAATGTGATATCATCACAAACTGATTATTCAGACTCATGAATTGAATACAATTCATTTTGTTTTATTGTTTTTTGCTGTATACTTTTCTGTCCCAAATATCTGTGCTCAGTGCTGGGCGTATTGATGATGTGAAATGTTTTTCACCCTGGAGAAATTCAAGATTTTTCTTTCCCTGTAGCTCATCTGTTGAAATTTAAGCAGAATACTTGTGTGTAGAGGGCTGGGTTGCACTTGTGTATAAACAACTGAGGAAATTACGTATTTAGAAATAAAATCTTTTTTTTTTTTTCATTTGAAAGTGGCCTTCTTTATGGTTAGATCTTAGATCTTAGTAGAAAAACCTGGTAAAGGAAATGTTAGTAAACATATTGAGTTCTCCTTTACCCGGTTCTCATCTATCCAGGTTGGAAGAGACAAGTATTTTTCTTTTGACTCATAATTTATCAAGTGACATGACAGTTTGTTGATGGATGAAGCACAGTGGTATTTTCAGCTGCTTTGACATTCCCTAGGAAAGCATTGTTCAGAACAGAGCCCTGAAGTTTCAGAGTTGCTCATGGTCTCGTGATTCTTCACTGTCTTGTCTTACGTAGACATTTTGAGACAGAAAATAAAATTACTCAAGGCTCAAAGCACAGGAGTTGTCAGCTGGATTTTGAGGTTGAAATTTAGTGAATCAAAACATGAATTATTTTCAGTTACACAAAAGTGGAAAAAACAATCTAACCAGTCCCAGTGAATATAAGACACTTGAAATTCTGTAATCATAATTTCAAAAATAACACATTTTTAGTATATTAGTTCTGTTTTGGTGAATGAAGATCTGGTGACCCACAGACATGTAAAGGTGGCCTATTTTTTCACTATCCTTATCTATAATGGTGAACTTATGCAAGCGTCTTCTGTCTGCATCACATTGTTGGGGTCATGGGGGTGCAGAGCTGATGAAGACGTGGTCTTGCCCTCAGTGGGCTTTAGTCCAGCAGGCGACAGTGCTAGTGATCAACACTGTTCAGCACTTAATGAACAATAACGCTCATAGCCTAGTGAAAGAGTTTCTAATGGCACCTCCATTTATAGGTGTGGCTGTGACATGCAGAGTGATAATAGCTTGCTCAAAATCACAACTTATATGAGAGAGAATTATAGTTTTGACCCAGGTAGTCAGGAGTATGCAGCCCAAGAACCAATTAAGTAGTTTAGGAGAAATTTTTTCTGGGATTTTGTGAAGGAGGATTGAGTCTGAAGAAGCAAAGATGCCCAACCTTGTGTTCAAGAAGATCGATTGAGCATTTTTAGGGTTATGGTCTCTGTACCTATGAAACTCTGACAGGTAGGGACGATTGTAACTTTAATGCCTTCAGTAGCCAGACAGGTAGAGTGAAGCCTGCCTTGTGGGGCTGGAGTGAGGTGGAGAGCCTCCCAGGGGGCAGCCTCAAGGTGCAACTGTAGCCATGGGAAGAGGAGCTGCCCATGACTGATCTTTAGAAGGACACATAATTAAAGGTCTAGAAAACATCTGTGGGTCATAAATATGAATCTCTTTGTACCATAACAAGTTTATCAGTCTTTAGTGTGTGATCCTGGACATGTACGTGAAAGGTGGTTGGGGAGAATGTTTGAGAATGAGGGGGAAACACTTCGTTCACTCATGTTATAGGGATGACATTACAGGGCTACGGCTGAACTCTGTGACTGCCCCTGAGAAGGGCTTGGGCTCCCACTCATCCCTGCCCGGCTCATCGGTGGCTGGGAGGCTCTGAAAAGCTACAGCAAGATGCATCGTACTTGGGCTTCTTAAGGCGCTGTTTTGCTGGCCCAAGATCTCCAGGCCACCAACAACAGTACTTTCTGATGCTGCTGTATGGCTCAAGTACTTATTTGCTAAGTTAGGGTGGAACCCTTGTACTATTCAGATTTTTCCTAAACTGGTCAGTGTATTACGCAGTGTTGACTCTCTGGGCATGGATGTGGTTTGAGGCCCCATTTTATTGAAGCTTGGCAACTGTGGGCAAGTTCTGCCTTCTCAAGATTCAGCTTCTTCAGGGTACTGGAAGGATTAAATACTGAAATACACATAAGGGTTTGGTATACAGCAAATGATAGTTTCCTTTCTTTTCATCCTTTTCATTGATCACTTGATTTATGGAAGTGATAACAAATGAGCTTTCTGAGAGAAAGCAGTACTGTGTGAGAGCAGAGAGCTCTGATTCTTTTCAATATTATTTTCTTTGATTATTTTCTTATTGAAGTATAGTTGATTGATAGTGCTGTTAATTTCTTCTGTCCAGCAAAGTGATTCAGTTACACATACATATATAAAAATATTTATTTTCTTATGGCTTATCACAGNAGTTGAGACTTTTTGAACTCTAACAAAGACAGAAATCATCCATAGTCAAAACAGCCAGAGAGGATAATTGAGTGACCCTAAATTTATTTAAAGAGCCTTCATTGCTGGGCATTTAGACTGTTTTCAATTTTTTACAATAGAATATTGACACAAACATGTTTATATTTACATATTTGTTCACATCTCTGGTAATTTCTTTAGGGGATATTTTTAAAGGAAATCCTTAGCCAGAGTGTGTAACTTTTTACAAATACTTCATATATGCCACAAAATATTCTAGTTTATACTCCCACTAATCTTTCATGCTCATCAGCATTGAGTGTTAAATTTATTTTTCTCATTTCTTATTCTGAGATGTAGTATCTTGGTGCTTTCTGAGAAGATGGGACAGATGGCTGGGCATTTAGTATAATTTAAAAAAATTTTCAGGATACCAGTTAAAAATTTCCCAAGAAAAAAATACTCAAGTAGTTGGAACAAGTGAATTTAAAACTTCAGATTTCAAAGAAATTAAAATGTATAGCCATTTTCTTTTCAGGTTGATCCCTGAAGTTAATTGAAGCTCCATTTCAAATTATTACGAAGTGTTGGCAGGAATAAAGATATATAACATTGAGGAATATTTTGGTTCAAATCTTACTGATATATGATCAGTGTATTACTAAAATAGCCACTCACTAAGTGTTCACAGAGCATTTGCTATGTACCAAACACTGCACTTTGTGCTGGGTTGCAGTGAGGAAAAAGGAGTAACAATAAGAACAAATACTTACAGTGCTTCTTAGGTATCAAGCGCTGTCCTAACTGCTTACACATATTAATTTATTTAACTCTCACTGCCCTATGAGACAGGTACTATTATTTTCTCCAGTTAATTGATGACATTGAAGCACAAGAAAGCTAAGTAACATCATTCCAAATACAGCTACTGCTGCTGCTAAGCTGCTAAGTCACTTCAGTCGTGTCTGACTCTGTGCAACCCCATAGACGGCAGCCTACCAGGCTCCCCTGTCCCTGGGATTCTCCAGTGTAAGTGATGAGCTAAGATCTGAACCTAGGCAAAGCCTGGGTTGACTAGTTTTGGGGGAAGACACAGAAGGTTGGTATGGTAAACTGGGCCTGAAAAAATGATGGCATTAGATGATGATCCAGCAATGGGGTTGAAGAGAAATGGAAAGATCAGAAAGGTTTTTCAAGATGGAGTTCATCAGATTTGGTAAATTCATCAGATTCGATGTGAAGGAAGAGGGCCAAGCCTAGGTTTTCTGTCCTGAGAGATTTTCTGTGTGGTGGTACCATCAGTAGGTTGGAGAAGACCAGGGTAGGAAGAGGAGTATGTTTAGGAGGAGGTAGCGATGACTAGTTTTGAATTGGTTATATTGCAGGGGTTTGAAAGATGGACATGCCCAGAAGGATATTATCTTCAAAATATTTGAGAGTTATTAGGTTTGATGTCCAGATAGTTTATTTATCAGGAAGTTATTTTTCATTAAATATTTACAATGTATACTTTATGAGAAGGTTTTACAGCTTTTACAGATGTCAACAGAGTTTTAGTTGATGGCGTTGGTTTTCATGAATCAAAAATGTAAACATTTTATTGTGTCATTTCAATGCCCTTTAAAAAACTCATTTTAATGCTTATAGACAGCTTTATAATGTGGTTGTACCATTATTTCTATAACCAACAATCTGCGAAGGGATAGGTTATTGCCATTTTTTCTTTAGATAAGTTGTAGATAATTTTATAGTGAGTGTCTGTGCCTAGAACACTTCCATTGTTCAGGATTATTTGTTTGGAGATTGATCAGCATGGAAACTATTGGACATGAGTACATATTGCAAAATTACTTTCTTGTGCTAATTTACATCCACCAAATGTGTACAGGATGTACTTCTTGATCAGCCAGTAGGTTGACTGCTGTCTTGATTTTTGTGGCACCATCATTCACTTCCTACTTTGTATAACATGTCCCCTAATCACGATCACATGAGACTTTTGTATATTGTCTTTATTTCATTTTGATCAAGACCTGATTCACATATTCTCAAGAATTTTTACATAGCTAATCTGAAGAATGTGGAGATTATCATCTTTGTTCTTTACCTCTGTCTAAAATATTGTTGGNATAACATGTCCCCTAATCACAATCACATGAGACTTTTGTATATTGTCTTTATTTCATTTTGATCAAGACCTGATTCACATATTCTCAAGAATTTTTACATAGCTAATCTGAAGAATGTGGAGATTATCATCTTTGTTCTTTACCTCTGTCTAAAATATTGTTGGCAGGATGATGTTTATAAAGTCATTTGAGATTGGCTGCTGAAGTCTGGCTGATGATGGCATAAAGACCTGGAATTTAGCAAAATGTGCCTGGTCTTCAACTTGCGTTTTGCCTGTCTCTGTGTGTGATAAGTGAAGAATTAAACCATTACATGGATAACTCATGACAAAGACAAATTTTACTATGTTATCTGCTTATTTTGGGCAAATCAAGAAAACTTATTGACTGAAATTATGCCAGTAGTGGCCTTAGTTTTGTGCTTCATTTTCCACTTGGCTCAGTAAAAACTTTACTTTTCAACCTTTAATTTCTATCATTTGTCCATCACCAATATTCCTATTTTATGCATTTTTAAAAGAATTATGAATATCTGCCTCCAGAGCCATGAAGTTTGGCTTCTTTTGATTATTTTCAAATGATATTTTGGGGGAACTAGAATCAGGCTATTTGTCATTTTGGAATTTTCTGTATTTATAAACTAACCTTCTTGTAACCTTTTAATGAATTCACATATGTGTTTTGGTGAAAGTTTACTATTTAGGGATTACTTATTAGCCTGGTTACTTGCCAGAGTGACACATTAAAAAAAAGAAGTTTGCCCACCCATCTGCTTCTTCCCATATCCCCCCCAACCAGTCATCAACTGGGAGAATTATAATATGCAAATAAGCCATCTGCACTGTCCAAATGGGAGGATAGCTTCCAGTTCCTCGTCAGGGATCTGTCAGAAGCAGGGAAGCAATTTCAGTAGTTTTCTTAAGAGGGCGGGAATCTCTTAGGAAGTAGCTTGATTAAAAGTGTTCCCATAGGAATAAGGACATTTGGAATTGAGTACCCAGACCACCCATGAGTTAAAAATCTCCTGTTTCCAGATTCAGCCTCTAACTATGGATGTCTATGTTTTATCATAGCTCTTCTCAACTTTATTTTTTTATCCCTCTACAAAGACTCCTCCTCCCAAAAAAACATGTGATGTGCCAACTAAAAATTTGTTGTTGTTGTTCAGTCACTCAGTTGTATCCGACTCTTTGCGACCCATGGACTGCAGCATGCCACGCTTCCTTGTCCTTCACGATCACCCCAGGTTTACTCATTGAGTTGGTGATGCCATCAAACCATCTCATCCTCTGTCACTCTCTTCCCCTCCTGCCTTCTATCTTTCCCAACTTCAGGGTCTTTTCCAGTAAGTTGGCTCTTTGCATCAGGTGGCCAAAGTATCAAGCCTCAGCTTCAGCATCAGTCCTTCCAATGAATATTCAGGGTTGAGTTCCTTTAAGATTGACTGGTTTGATCTTCTTGCAGTCCAAGGGACTCTCAAGAGTCTTTTTCCAGCACCAGAGTTCAAAAACATCAGTTTTTTGCCTTCAGCATTCTTTATGGTNGCCAAAGTATCAAGCCTCAGCTTCAGCATCAGTCCTTCCAATGAATATTCAGGGTTGAGTTCCTTTAAGATTGACTGGTTTGATCTTCTTGCAGTCCAAGGGACTCTCAAGAGTCTTTTTCCAGCACCAGAGTTCAAAAACATCAGTTTTTTGCCTTCAGCATTCTTTATGGTTCAGCTCTCATATCCGTATATGACTACTGGAAATATGAAAGAATATTAGTTCAAATGGAGTAATACCTTTGGTTTTCTGGTACAGTGCTGGGCCTATGTTGTTTCCTGAGGAAGTATCTTTTATGATATTTTCCTCTCCAATACAGGATCTAGTCTATGCTCAGATCATTCCATTTATTTCATTCATTAGCTTTGTTTTATCTGAGACACTGCCACAGCCTTGTTTTATCTTTTGTGACATTTACAGTTTTTAAGAGTATACCCCTCCACTCTTAAAAAAAAAAAAAGAATGGTCTTAAGTTTGGAGCTGTTTGATGTTTCCTTGGGGATGGATTCTGGTTATACAGTCTCAGTTGGAATATTGCAGAGATGATGTTGTATCCATCTCAGGATGTCACAACTGGAGATGAATAAGTCCTGTTGGTGGAGAGAACTTTGATCACTTTGCCAGAGTGTGATCCAGTGTCTTGACAGAATCATTACTGTTTGCTTACTAGTTGCAGAAGAGGGAAAATAAATCTCTGAGGAGACACTTTAAGATCATGAAACTATCCTGCTTCTCATCAAAATCCATTTAGTGTCTAGCATCCAATGGTTAATTCTTACTAGATCCAATCTTTTCTATGATAAGTACAAAATCACGAAATTCCAATTCAATATTCCTTCAATATTTACCAGTCAGCTTTTAGCATTCTTCTCTAAGCAAATATTCCTTCATTCATTCTTGTCTTTCTGCCTAACTCTCAATCAGTTATTGATATAGACTTGTGAATTCTATTTTCCAATTCTTTGTAAGTCACAATTGAATTCAATTATCTGGTGCTTGAATTGTCCCTGACTTGTCCAGTGGGAGCCCCTTCAGGCTGGCTTTTATGCCCATGTAATATTTCCTATCTTTTTTTTTTTTTTGAGAACTTTTATTACTTTCTGGCATAAAGACATGTTCCAGGATCATCTTGTTCCTACTCCACCCGACCTCTGAAATCAGCCATTTCTTTGAGGACCCCAGTGTCTGTAAGTAGAGAAAGGATACAGCAACTGAAGGTAGATGTTTTTGGTGATCCTTTCTGCTGTATGGGGTGTTGGGCCCAGGCTTTGGAAACTGCCAATTTCTTAGTTGATGAATTTTGGATCAAGTATAAATCCTGTGGTAGTGAAGAAGGGCAGCACTGATTTTCCGTGTTCAATGAAGAATATATATTCAGAGTGCGTCTGGGGTGAGGATTGTTTTGTATTTGGTTGTAAGCCTTGGTTGGGGTTAACCGGAAAGATGGAGTCCCTTTGCCTCTGGCCATGCCTTTCTGGAAAGGGTCTGTGCTGCACTTCAATGAACGTGCCGTGAGTATACTGGTCCCCCTCTTACCTGTACTTTTAGGTGTCCCTTTGTCACCAGGCTCTACAGACTGCCCTTTAACACTGGATCATTGAGTGTGGATGGCCAGCAGAGGAGGGAAGGGGACGGCGTTCTGGCTCTTTCGGCAGGAGTGGTCTACACCCGTTTTTGCCCATGTCGGCTGTTGTTGCCTGGGTCCTGTCTGGGAGCCCCACAGGTGAGCTGAATCCTAACTGCAGGGCTGGGGAGACACATGGTCCTTTCATCGCCCACGCCTCCTCATTGCCACCAGTACAGCCGATGGCTTCTGTTTGGAGCTATTTAAAACATATGCCTCCCTGTCCCCTCATAGAAGCCTCTCAACAGGAGCCTTGTGTGGTAATCACACACACGTCTCTCACATGCACATGTCTCATACACACACACACGCACGCACGCACGCACACATGTGAGGGAGCTAGGCAGAGAGTAAGTTTCTAAAGGGGAAGCAGTTAGTAAGTGGAAGAACCAGGACTTCAGTCTAGCTTTTCCGTCTCTCAGTTCCACACCCCTTTACTTGGTCTTGGAAATTCAAAGACTGAAGAAGGTTAAGTGAGCCCCCTAGAAATGATCTAAGGTGTGGGAATTGGTAGGGATAGGTGTAGGGGAGATGTCTTCCTTCTTACTCAGCTTCCTGTGTGGAACTTCATATATCGAGGGTATAATTTGTCAAAGTGAAAGATAGCTCAAGGTCACTCTGTGTCCTCATGGAGATCCAGACCCAGGCAATCTGTCCAAACTCCAGGGTTACCCCCAAGGCAATTAGAGAGAAGAGTACAAGTCAGTCTCACTGCTCTGTGGTTGATTAAGCAGAGCGGAGAAGCTGTTCTTTTCCCCTTGTTTTATCTTGGACTTCTGCACCTGGTCCTCTGTATTTGAGCTGATGGTTCTCTCTGGGGGTGGGAGAGGTCTCCCGGGCCACAGCACACAGCAGACGGAAGTCCGTGGGAGTCGTGTTTGTCTGCCTCAGCAGGTGCAGTCTGGGATGGGGTCTGACCTCTGCCTGGTACCATATGTCAGGAGGATCTCACCCCATATGAGTTTCTCCAGATTTCCTCTGGCCTGGGGCTGGATTTGGGAACACTAGCAGTGATATTGAGGGGGCCTGAGGTTAGAGAACCACAGAGCTGTCCCTTCTTGAAGCTTCACCAGGGAAGCTGAGCCTGAGATGTAGCTTCAGAATGGCTGTAGTTTGGTTGTGTTCTTATCTCTTGTTATTTCCTGCTCCAGTTTTGTTTTCATTATTTTGTTAAAGACTCGTGAGCTTGCATTTTTTTTTCAAATGGCAGTAATTATGTTTTTGTTGTTTTTTTTAAAGAAAGAGTAAAACACTGGCAATCTAGTGCAGTTATTTCAACTCACATACCAGCTACCCTTCCCCAGTAAACTGAAGGCCATCGAATCAGGAGTTCTTAGGGAGTCTGGGGATGACCTGAGATGAAGTGCAGAATGTTACATGTGTGCATGAATATGTTTTTCTGCAAGATTCTTGCAGGTGTTTAACAGCCCCTCTCCAATGCATGGCCTCCAGTATGCCTTCCCCATCTTCCCTTGGCTTTGCCCGTTGTGTCCCTCATATGTTTCTGAGCTCTTTAATTTCTGGAAGAGTGAAGGGAGAGGAGGCCTGCACTAAAAGAGAGGCCTTGGCCTCTCCTTACTACAACACTGTGGATTTGCCCTGCCCAACTCCCCTCACTCTGAGCCTGGACGACTTTGTTTCTCCTGGACTCACTGTCAGGCCCTGGACTATCTGTTGTGTGCACCTGCCCTCATTTAATCTCAAGATTCTCCTGCGAGGGGGATGGGAAACATTCAATACCACTTTCAAGCCATTGAGTAGAGGAACTGGGA
Source organism: Neotragus moschatus (assembly GCA_006410615.1). Taxonomy (NCBI): domain Eukaryota; kingdom Metazoa; phylum Chordata; class Mammalia; order Artiodactyla; family Bovidae; genus Neotragus; species Neotragus moschatus. Next base: position 336,991 of record SJYA01001305.1, on the reverse strand, counting down.
CTATCAGTCATATTTGGCAGATTCTAAAGCCACTCTTCTTCTAGTACACTCAGGGAACAAAAGCACTACCTGTCACTGTCTGAGCACCCCCAGTGAGACACTAGCCATCCTGCGATGCTGCACGGCACCCACAGTACAGAGAGTCCTGGGGTCCTCTGCAGCCAAGCTCACTGTGACAGGCAGAAGGCTGACTTTCTCATGGGGAAGAGTAGCAGAGCTCTCAGAAGGTGCCCCTTCCCCAACCACTTTGCTGGAGTCCTCATTCGTGGCCCAGCTGAAAGCTCTTCTCAAAGACCAGAAGCTGTGGCCTGCAGTGATTTTGCCAGAAAGAGAAAAGTAACTCAAGTAACGTGTTAACAAGCAAACACTATTCATTATCTGAATTTTAAAATTAGAAATAAAGCAATCATAGTTATAAGATGTTTTAAATATAGTTACAATGAAATGAAAAATATAAATGTGAAGCTCAGGGTTTTTAATTCTAGGAGTGTAATTTGTATGTTTTGTTTTGTTTGTACCCATCAAGAGTGTGTTTCCCCAATCCTGTGGAAGTTCTGTAATCAGATCTAACTGGCTTTCAAAATCAAATTCCCTGGGGGCTCTCAGTCCCTTTGCAGGGTCCCCAGGTTGGGAAATTTGTTGTGGACCCTAGAACTTTTGTAACAGTGTAAGAACTTAGACAGCTGTATACAGTCAGCAAAAAACAAGATCAGTAACTACCTGTGGCTCAGATCATGAACTCATTGCAAAATTCAGACTGAAATTGGAGAAAGTAGAGAAAACCACTGGACCATTCAGGTATGACCTAAATCAAATCCCTTATGATTATACAGTGGAAGTGACAAATAGATTCAAGGGATTAGGTCTCGTAGACAGGTTGCCTGAAGAACTATGGACAGAACTTCATAACATTGTGCAGGAGGTGGTGATCAAAACCATCCCCAAGAAGAAGAAATGCAAAAAGGCAACATGGCTGTCTGAGGAGGCCTTACAAATAGCTGCGAAAAGAAGAGAAGTGAAAGGCAAAGGAGAAAAGGAAAGATATATCCATCTGAATGCAGAGTTCCAAAAATAGCAAGGAGAGATAAGAAAGCCTTCTTAAGTGATCAATGCAAAGATACAGAGGAAAACAATAGAATAGGGAACTCTAGAGATCTCTTCAAGAAAATTAGAGCTATGAAGGGACCATTTCATGTAAAGATGGGCACAATAAAGGAGAGAAACAATATGGATCTAACAGAAGCAGAAGATATTAAGAAGAGGAACAGAAATGAACAGAAGAACTATAGAAAAAAGATCTTAATGACCCAGAAAGCACAAAGGTGTGATCACTCACCTACAGTCAGACATCCTTGAATGCCTTCAAGTGGCCTTAGGAAGCATCACTACCAACAAATCTAGTAGAGGTGGTGGAATTCCAGCTGAGCTATTTAAAATCCTAAAAGATGATGTTGTGAAAGTGCTGCACCAATATGCCAGCAATCTTGGAAAACTCAGCAGTGGCCACAGGACTGGAAAAGGTCCGTTTTTATTCCAATCCCAAAGAAAGGCAATGCCAAAGAATGCTCAAGCTGCTACATAATTGCACTCATCTCACAGCTAGCAAAGTAATGCTCAAAATTCTCTAAGCTAGGCTTCAACAGTATGTGAACTGAGAGCTTCCAGATGTTCAAGCTGGATTTTGAAAAGGCAGAGGAACCAGAGATCAAATTGTAACATGCATTGGATCATAGGAAGAACAAGANAGCTGCTACATAATTGCACTCATCTCACAGCTAGCAAAGTAATGCTCAAAATTCTCTAAGCTAGGCTTCAACAGTATGTGAACTGAGAGCTTCCAGATGTTCAAGCTGGATTTTGAAAAGGCAGAGGAACCAGAGATCAAATTGTAACATGCATTGGATCATAGGAAGAACAAGAGAGTACCAGAAATACATCTGTTTCTGTTTCACTGACTACACTAAAGCCTTTGACTGTGTATCACAACTGTGGAAAATTCTTAAAGAGAAGGGAATACCAGACCACCTTACCTGCCTCCTGTGACACCTGTATGCAGATCAAGAAATAACACTTAGAACCAGACATGGAACAACAGACTGGTTCCAGATTGGGGAAGGAGTACGTCAGGGCTGTGTATTGTCACCCTGCTTATTTAACTCATATGCGGAATACATCATGAAAAACACTAGACTGGATGAAACACAAGCTGGAATCAAGATTGCTGGGAGAAATATCAATAATCTCAGATATGCAATGACACCACCCTTATGGCAGAAAGTGAAGAGGAACTAAATAGTCTTTTAATGAAAATGAAAGAGCAAAAAACCTGGCTTAAAACTCAAAAAATGAAGATCATGGCACCCAGTCCCATCACATCATGGCAGCCAATCCCATCACTTCAAGGAAAACAGATGGGGAAACAATAGAAGCAGTGACAGACTTTATTCTCTTTGGCTCCAAAATCACTGCAGATGGTGACTACAGCCATGAAATTAAAAGACACTTGCTCCTTGGAAGATAAGTTATGACCAACAGCATTTTAAAAAGCAGAGACATTACTTTATCAACAAAGGTCTGTATAGTCAGGGCTATGGTTTTTCCAATATGGATGGTGTGAGATGGTAATCATGTATGGATGTGAGACTTGGATCATAAAGAAAGCTGAGCACCAAAGAATTAGTGCTTTTGAACTGTGGCATTGGAGAAGACTCTTGAGAGTCACTTGGACTGCAAGGAGATCAAACCAGTCAATCCTAAAGGAAATCAACCCTGAATATTCATTGAAAGGACTGATGCTGAAGCTGAGGCTCCAATACTTTGGCCACCTGATACAAAGAACTGACTCATTGGAAAAAAAACCCTGATGCTGGGAAAGATTGAAGGCAGTAGGAGAAGGGAATGACAGGATGAGATGAGGATGGAATCACAGACTTGATGGAATGAGTTTAGGCAAGCACTGGGAATTGGTGACGGACAGAAAAGTCTGGCATGCTACAGTCCATGGGGTCGCAGAGTCAGACACGACGCAGCGACTGAACTGAACTGAATTTGTATGTAATGCAATGAATATTATCATCACATTTTTGAAAACAAAACAAAACAAAACAAAACATTGGTAGTGCTCTGAGAAGGAAAAGATACTTGTCATCCTACCATAACCTTCATCTGCTGTGATGACCACGTAAACAAAAGATTAAACCCAGGTAAAGCTCCTGAGATAGAGGCTCCAGATGGCCTCAGCTGAAAAGACACCTGGCATCCAGAGCGGCCGTGTGGCTCTTTGTATGAACCACGGGGACTGTTTTTTGTTGTTGTTACTGTTGTTTTTTTCTAGTGACTCAGCAACAGTGACTCACTCACACAGTGGTGGTCTGTGAAATTTGGCTTTTGGCCTCTCCTCTGCTATATTTTAGGAGAAGGCAATGGCACCCCACTCCAGTACCCTTGCCTGGAAAATCCCATGGACAGAGAAGCTTGATAGTCTGCAGTCCATGGGGTCGCTAAGAGTCAGACACGACTGAGCAACTTCACTTTGACTTTTCACTTTCATACATTGGAGAATGAAATGGCAACCCACTCCAGTGTTCTTACCTGGAGAATCCCAGGGATAGGGGAGCCTAATGGGCTGCCATCTATGGGGTCGCATAGAGTTGGACACGACTGAAGTGACTTAGCAGCAGCAGCTGCTGTATTTTAACCTCTCTACACCTGACATTTCTTTCTTTTTTCCAGCCATCGCAAGACTGGTTATAGAGATGAATATACAAATGATGCAATTACTGTAAGCTCCCTTGAGTCAAAGGGACACTGTCCCTCTGAGGAGTGTTTTTGCAGCACAAAGTGCAAATCACTGCATATCAGAGACTGACCACATGGCCGTGAGAAAGTTGCTTAAGCGCCCTGAACCTCAGTTTCCTCTTTTGAATATGATTCCATCATTCAGTGTCATGTGTGGTTGTGCAAAAAAATAGGTCAAGCACTTAGCATTGTCACTGGTACATGGGCCCTGTGAGAGTGTGCAAATCTCTTCCCTGCCCTCTCATATCCCTGAGGGCCCCTTGCCCTAATAGAATCTTTAGATTGGCAGGAAATAGAGAAGGAGCATTAATCTATTTCTCAAACACAGTGCCAGGCTTAAAATTACATATCTAGCTCTGGAGATGGCCAGATAACTTTATTATGGGGAGTGTGTGTATTAATCTATGTGTGTAAGTAGGCACAAGTCAGGGTCTTACCTAATGAGAAGAAGGGTGCCTCGGTGACTTCAGCCTTCTTAACTCTGATTTTAAGACTTGGAAGTGAGAAAAAATAGAGTAACAACATATATTCGAAGCTGGAAAACTCAGTGACTTGTTTGGAGGATGTTTTTAATGGGTAGCTTTAATTTCCAGCAAAAATTCTGGGTAGGTTTTTGTCTAGCTAAAGGGAGAACTGCATATTAGGGACTAACTATTAATGGATGAAGTCCTGCCAGCTACCCTTTTCTAGATCTTCAGTGTAAAGCAGGGATTTATCTAGGTTGCCAGCTAAGAATCGATTTTGGATCCAATTCCACCAGAGCAGCTTTAATATTTTTGGAAGTAACACTCGCCCAAGCACAGCATACGGTGATATGGAATACCAGCTGTTTATAAAAATCTATGTTTTAATTAATTTCTAGAAAATGAAACTGCCTTTTCCCCCCTCAATGCCTTCTGTCCAAGCTGTATGAAATTGCAGTAGAGTTCAGGAAATGGGCCTTTGCAGACAATTTAGAGGTAAAGTAGGAGGCTGGCTTTCAGGACCTGTGGATAGCATGGTGTTAGGGTTTCCCGGGGGCCAGGAGACCTGGACTGTAGACTCTGTTCTGCCTTTCTCCTGACATGTGTGATTGGTTCTTCGTCACAAGGCCATTGCGGCCCTCAGATTGTGCAGCTATTTAATAAGGGGTTTCTTAAACTCCCAAATGTTTTCATTTCAATAAATTATTTTTGTAATTGCATGATAGAAGTGAAATACAGTGTTTGTAAGTCTCTTTCCTAAAATTATGATATTATATCCTTTAGAACTATGTCCTGGAGAAGGAAATGGGCACCCAGTCCAGTATTCTTNAGATTGTGCAGCTATTTAATAAGGGGTTTCTTAAACTCCCAAATGTTTTCATTTCAATAAATTATTTTTGTAATTGCATGATAGAAGTGAAATACAGTGTTTGTAAGTCTCTTTCCTAAAATTATGATATTATATCCTTTAGAACTATGTCCTGGAGAAGGAAATGGGCACCCAGTCCAGTATTCTTGCCTGGGAAATCCCATGGCCAGAGGAGCCTGGCAGGCTACAGTCTGTGGGGTTGCAAAAGAGTAGGCCACGACTTAGCAATGAAACAACAACAGAACTATGCAGCTTGGGTGATTCTGTAGAATAGTTTGGGGGAAAATTAGATTTAAAGAATCAAGAAATTGATTTTTGGCAGTCTGGCACTACATCCTTGCCCTGTCAAGTGGATTCTCTTGTTCTGTATTCAAAGAGCAGTTTCACCTTGCTTTACATCAGTTTCTTTCCTGTTTACCCAGGTTTCATGTTTTGTGATATGTGATGTTGTCTTGTTCTGTGATGTTTGTGATGCCACTATAAGGCCCATCTTCTGCATACACCTGTGACCAGGTTTCTCAGTTCAGTGAAGTCCTATAGTCCTGTTCACTGATACTCATTTGGACTCTAGATAATTCCTTGAATATGTCTTTCTGTATATATTCTAACCTCTCTTAGATCACTGGTTCCCAGTTCATCTACAGTAGAACTACTTGGAGGTTCTTGACAAAAGTATGGTTTCCTGTTCACATCCCATTCTTACTGGATCCATGTCTCTTGCAGTAAGAAAAAAAAAATCCCAATTTTTTTAAACAATTTCCCAAATGATTCTCTCAAATTTAAATTGACCTCAAAATCACTGTCTTTGGGAATTGAGACTCTATCTTTGTTCCTGTTCTCTGGGTCTTACATAACTGGAGTTCCATGATTATTTTTTGAGCTAATGAATGAGTGCATGAACGGGTGAATAGTGAATATATAGTAGGTTACTGGAAAGCTATAAAATACGTTTACCAGTCCATTTATATTGAAGGCTGTGCAATATTTATTGAATGAATGGTGGTGATAACAAGGTGATGGAAGTAATTTTTTCATTGATAAGTTTCTAACCTACTGTCTTTCATTTCACAACAGTCTTCCCCAAACAGTATATCTGTGCATACTGAGCGTTACCTGTGCTATACTTGTGCACAGATGTCTTTGGCCTTGTGTTCAGAAGCACACCACTCGCATGGTGAGAAACTTGTAGGAGAACATATGCTTAGGGTCTCAGTGTTAAGAAGGCCATCAGGTGGACCAGTTAAAGGGCAGGATGTGGTGGGCGAGTGAGAGGTGAAAGGCACATGTATGCTCTGGCTCTTTGCTTTTTCTTATTGTGTTAGAGCTTTGTGGTTTTTACATAACATCACTAAAACTGGAGCCTCGGCGAGGCCAAACAGGCACTGATTGCAGAAACAACTGCTAGTTAGCAGTTAATCTGGAAACCTCCTATTTCCTTACTTCACTTTATAAAGATGATGTAGTCTGAGGGGCTTGCAAAGCCCAAATGGCATCTGGGCGATGGGAGGTGGATTTTGGTTCTGAGGTCAGGTCTCCTGCCTGCTCTTTGTGGTCAAGGCAAGGCTGCATCAGGGAATTTCCTCAGTCTTGGCCCCTTTCTCTCACCATGACGATAGAGGATTAGGGCCCTTGAATGGCTGAGGAATTTAGATAGTCAGCAGACAGATCCAATCAGAGTAACGAAAAGGAAGGTAAGTAGCAGTTGATTTAATACGTGACCTTTGGTAGCATTAAGTAGTATCCAGAACCTGTGAATGCTGCCATTGCTTGATAGTATAGCTTGAGTCTGAGTAACAGCATAGAGATGGTGATTTTAGATGGTGATTTTCTAGAGAGGTGGATGAGAGGAGGAATTGAACTCATCTCTAACTTTCTTAATTCTTAGAAACTTTTCTGCCAATAAAACCCACGTAAAAAGCTGAAATACACAAAGTTAATAGCTAATAGTGTGAGCATAGCAGACTCTTCCCTGTTGTCACGTTTCTTCTAAATAATTGTGTTTTGGCAGTACATTTTGGTTTTAGAAAACAAAACAAAAAATGTAGTAATTCATTTTTCAGAGAGGGAGATGGATGCTATCCATCTCTATTCCCTGTAGAATTCACAGTCACCTCCTTCATACAATCAATGTTTGTGTGAAATATTTTTCTAGTCTTCTAAGATGAAAATTTTTCCAGCTAGTCTCCAGAGTCTCAGTTTTCTCCTGTCTGAAATGAGAGTTTTGTATTACAAATGATCTTGATTGCCTCTTTCAGCTCTAATAGATTCTGGATGAGAGAGTATTTTCCCTAAATGGAAAAATTTAAATTTTAAATTTAACTAAGATCACACTTGCAACATTTTAGATTTCTTACATTTGCAATCTATTCCTGATATCTTCCCTTTGAAAATTTTCTCCTCCTCTATCCTCCCTTTCCTAGATTTATTGAGAATGTGTTCTCTAGTTTGATTAATTTCCTATAGAAAGACTATGAGTATCAGGTTGAACTTAGATTTTAGATAAACTGTTTGTCTTCCCAAGATGAGCTACTGTTTCATCAGTTCCATGAAAACCTCTAGCGGTGGGTTTCTCTGCTGTGGCATCCCCTGGACTCTGTTGGCCAGATTCTCTCTCCGGCTGCAGTGCAGTGATGACTGGGACAGGAAGCCCTGCTTGTGTGAACGAGGAGTGAAGAGAATCAGGAGTCTCTGCACACGAGGTCTCTGGGAGTAGTGACCGTAACAGAGTCCTGGTTGTGCCGTGCCTGGCTTGTGTGACGTTGCTTGGAGGAGGCCACCGGCTGTGTCTTTGTCTTTGTTTGCTCACTAGTGAAGTGAGAGGGTTATAGTAGCCAGGCATTGAAGTAGATTACCCAATACTGACTGACTGCTTCCGATTACCAGTGTCTTGTAAGTCATCCAAGAAATTGTGCAAGCTGTAGTTTGAGTATAACACTCATTCTAATTCACCAAATATTGGTGTTATAAATATGGAAATAGAATAGAATGGGTGGTTTCACACTGGTTGTATAAGATGGTATGTGGAGATGTAGGAAAAAATATTAGAACTTAATATTTGTACATTTTCCTCAAGTAAAAGTTGTTTTCATATTTTAAATTAATGTAAGATCCATATCATTTCTAAATAAAAATATCAGAGGCCTGCATGCTGAATTTTTACTGATTGGGGCTTGTACCCAGGGTTACAAGACCACTGGAATCGATTATATCTCTGTTTGGCAGAAAGGAATGTATGTATGACATTAGGACATTCCAGTGTGTGATTGTTAAGCAATAGAATCTTCTGTCTTTCCTTGGGAAAGATTATGATAAAGAATGATTGCTTGAGTGGGTCCACTTCAGCAAACCTTTATTGACTACTGTGTATCTTGGGGTGTGCTGAGAGGGGAGTGTTTAGGGAGGCACTTTTTTGCCTTCATAACATGTAATTAAAATGAAAACAGCGGCTTATGTGTTCTAATACCCTTTTGTTCAGGTTATATGTTCACCTGGGCATGGGATGTATTTGGGGAGCATTGGCTGCTCTAACTCTCTCACGCTGCCACTTCTCTTGCTATTCTTTTCTGGGTTTATTATGATGTAAGTCCACCAAACAAGATATCTAGGAGCTCTATAGGTGGGAAATATGACCCACCATACTGGATATTCATGTCATATGGGCTGGTACTGGTAAGTGGGTGCTTTGAAAGCATTAGGATTACATGTTTAGAATACCACCCTAAGCATAGGATCTTGGGTTTTGTGGGGCTATGGAAGTCACTTCAGTCGTGTCCAACTCTGTGGGACCCNGGGAAATATGACCCACCATACTGGATATTCATGTCATATGGGCTGGTACTGGTAAGTGGGTGCTTTGAAAGCATTAGGATTACATGTTTAGAATACCACCCTAAGCATAGGATCTTGGGTTTTGTGGGGCTATGGAAGTCACTTCAGTCGTGTCCAACTCTGTGGGACCCCGTAGACGGCAGCCCACCAGGTTCCCCCGTCCCTGGGATTCTCCAGACAAGAACGCTAGAGTGGGTTGCCATTTCCTTCTCCAATGCATGAAAGTGAAAAGTGAAAGTGAAGTCGCTCAGTCGTGTCTGACTCTTAGCGACCCCATGGACTGCAGCCCACCAGGCTCCTCCGCCCATGGGATTTTCCAGGCAAGAGTACTGGAGTGGGGTGCCATTGCCTTCTCCGTTGTGGGACTATAAAACACCCTTTATTCTAACCTACTTTTCACTGGCTTCTGTGAACATTTTATAATTTTCCATACTTTTTCTGAAAATGAGCTTTTTTATATCCCAATAATATACCTGGAAGACATACTTTGAAAAGTAGGTGGGTTGGCTTATTGATGGCTTTGGGGCTTCTCCTTATGCTCATCTTTACATTTTGGAAGTTGACCTAAAGCATCAATACTTTGCTCTAGATTTGAAAATTATCTGATAATTTCTTTATAGGCATATTAAAATATTAATTTTCTTGGCAAAAGCATTTTCTTTTTAGGGCTGTACATTTAATTTTAAAGGGATATTTTTGGAAAGATTTTAATAAAGCTTAAGGACTTTCTTAACCACATGCATCATTATTTCATCTATGAATTTATGGGAAAAGGGAACAATGAAAAGGTTAGCATAACACTAATTAGCAAATGTCATTTTCTCTAAAGTTGGCTTAAAATGGTCTTTGCATGGGGAAGGAACTTTAAAAATGGATCAAAACTTAGCGTCAGAAATAAAAAATAAAATATTAGAAACAAATAGGTCTTTCACTGTAAAAGCAAAATATCTGTAGCAGCAAGGAAGGTATTATAATATAAAAATTCACTGTCTCTAGCTCAACTGTGTTTAGTTTTGCATGCTTTTGTTTTTGTTCATAGAGCTATATATCACTTACTTGATCCAGAGTAATTATTTTGTATTTTTGTTTTTTATATGATCTTTTTTTAGTTTTTCCATTTATTGTACAAATATTACTGAAATGGTGATATAATGGGTTATCCAGTTGATTTACTGTAACCATTCTCAGATTGTGAAGAATTAGATTGTATCCAGTTTTTTGACCCTGTAGACAATATTATTGGGAAAGTATTTTTGCCTGTAGTATTTTCCTTTTTAGGATTACTTTAAAAATTAAAGTTGGAGTTTACATTTGGAATTTCTGGGTCAAGTTTACTTTCATGGTCCTGAAATAATAGTCTGTTTTATACTTGTTAGAAGAAGTTTTTCTTCTTCCAGCCCTCTAGGTCACAAGCGGTGGGTAAGATTTTGAGTTGGGTACATGCAGGGGTCAAATAACTGAAGCTACTTATGTTTGAACGCATTCTGAAGATTTCATGCACTTAATGTATGCCTGTTATCTGGGGTCTGCCTGAAAGGGATTCTCTCAGGGGCTTCTGCGAGTTACATTAGGTTGATCCAGTATTTGTGTCAAACGGTAGCTAATTGTGGTAATCTAGTCCTTCACACTCATTCCTGGAAAAGGTTTCAATAAAATGAGAGGATATTAGCTTGAGGACAAAGAAGTTGGAGATCTGCACAAGAGCTGCCATTGCTAGCCAGGCACCACTTAGAACTTGCTGGTCTCACGTTTTCCCTCCCCTGAGCCACCTCACTGGTCTTTGGAGCACTGCCTTTCTCTTTCTATCAGCAGAGTCTTGCAAGCCTTCTGGTGTAGTCCTTGCGTCTCCAGTGAGTATGTCCTCAGGGGTGGAACTGGGCAATCTAGGAAGCTAACTTTGATGATGCAGACATATGAGAAGCCCAGAAGAATAGGAGTTTCTGGTAATGTGGGTGCTAACCCTACCTGGCAGGAGTGGAGTAGATAGCTCTTGAGGTTCTGTGAGCCCTGTCCACTGACGTACATCTATGACACGAGAATCGACAACTTTGCACCGCTGCCAGTGACATTAAAAATTGTTTTGAGAGACCATGCAAGTGACTGGATAGGTGTTTGCTGCTGCGGCTAAGGCGCTTCAGTTGTGTCCGACTCTGTGCGATCCCACAGACAGCAGCTCACCAGGCTCCCCCGTCCCTGGGATTCTCCAGGCAAGAGTACTGGAGTGGGGTGCCATTGATAGGTGTTTAGGATGTATTAAATGTAAAAGCAAAATACAAAATAGTCTAGATATTGTGCAAGGATCCTAAAATTTGTGCATATATTCTAAGTAATATAAGAAAATATGAATAGTTTTAACAGGATATGGTGAGGTTAAGGGNATCTCTTAAGTGTTTCTAGGTGTTCTTTTAAGGCAAAAAATTAAGGTTAACCGAGCTTGGTCATTCTGTCTTCTCTTAGCCTTTGACTTGGTTGGTCTACAGTTTGTTCAGTGTCTCTTTCTTTCTCCTGTGGTTGAGCAGAGATGACATCTTTGGACACCTCAGTTTGCCAATAAATATTGACCTCAAAGTAAATGCTTGACACTCTTGTGGCACAGGAACTCTGGAACTAGGCTATGCAGGTGTACTTTCTGCCTCATGGAGCTTGTAGCAGGGTCTTGAATGGAGAAGGATTAGCATCCTTTTATGCCATGATGTGATGAAAGCATCTGCAGGGCAGCACAGGGTCCGATGCAAGTACTTATTAGAATATCTCTAATTAGGATGAAGTGCAAAAAGATGTGATGAGATGGGCACCCAGCCCTGAGCCATAAAGCCTGGCATTGGACGGCTTCATTTTTCAGAGCGCAGCTTAATTCAGAATCCTGTGGCTCAGCTGTAAAGAATCGGCCTGCCAGGCAGGATATATGAGTTCGATCATTGGGCTGGGAAAATCCTCCAGAGAAGGGAATGGCAACCCACTCCAGTATTCTTGCCTGGGAAATCCCGTGGACAGCAGAGCCTGGTGGGCTGTAGTCCATGGAGTCATAGAGTTGGACACGACTTAGTGACTAAACAGAAGCAGCACGTCCCTAAAATGTACTGAACATTTGCCTTCTGGGGGCTGGGGATGCAGAGTTTGTGCCTTCATAGAGCACCTGCTGCTGCTGCTGCTAAGTCGCTTCAGTCAGTCATGTCCGACCCTGTGCGACCCCGTAGATGGCATCCCACCAGGCTCTCCCATCCCTGGGATTCTCCAGGCAAGAACACTGGAGTGGGTTGCCAATGCCTTCTCCACATAGAGCACCTAGTCAAGCTGAAAAGGCAAGTGTTTGTTGTGAAGAATATACATCAGGGAAATTGGATGGTTTGACTTAATCTTCTTAGAATGTCTCTTGGAGTCAGTTATGGTGCCCATTTGGGTTCACGAACAAGGGAGAAAAAATGAGAGGTTCCCTTAAGGCTTTCTGGAGATTTCTTAGTTGTTCTGGACTCCAGTGGAGGAGTATCACTGGAAGCTGTGAGAAGATGAAGGTTGCTACTTTCTCTAGCTGCCATGTATCAGCTAGGTGCTTGCAGCAAGTAAACCAGAAGTCCTGACTGCAGTGGCTAAGGTCTAGACAGGCACATGACCTCCCAAGGCATTCAAGCACAGTGGTGCCAAAGCATTGCTTCTTTAGCAGTGTTTGGTTATCTCCTGTCTTCTTGCTGTGCTTTCCATGGAATACTAATTGATGTTGGATCTTGTGCGTGTGTATATGTGTGTGTGTGCATGTGTGTGTGTACACATGTGCAGGTGCTTGTGTGTGAAGTATCAATGGTGGCGTTTTTGAGCAATAGTAAATCTTCAAAAAGAAATAGTACAAGATGACCTTGGATTGAGAAGTCTTATCATTATATTTCTGGATTCTAGTATGAAACTTGCCATTGTGGGCAGTGTAGAAGAGTTCAAAAATGGATGGATTATGCATATCATGAACAACCTTCCTAACCTATCCAGAATTCCCTGAATTTTATCCCATGACAAAACTCCTGTCTTTCCAAACATGTTGTATTTTCTTTTCAGCTAAACTATTTCTATAAGGAAACCTTGTGATGGACAATAACATAGTATAGCCCAGATGCATTATTCCATTCTGTATGTCACCCCTAACTCTGAAAAACAACTTTCACTAGTGGAATCATGTCAGGGTACAGCTTGTAGCAGTTTAGCTGTTTTTATAATGTTAAAGGAAATCAGATACTTCTCTTCATCCAGGAAGATTATTTTCTCATTGTGCAAGTTTTTAGCCATAGAGTTAATAACCTTCACATCAAGTCAAATATTTAACTTATGCTGGAAAACAGTTTAAGGTAGACATGTAATTCAAATATTATTTCTCTTGTGTCCACTGAACTGGCACTAGTTACCTTATCCTTGGCGTTGTCTTTAAAGACAAAATCAAAATTAAGGCCCACTATCTCTCTTTGCTGTTGAAGTAATTGTCTGTACTGCTTATTTTGGCTCTTCTTTGTGGGTTTAATTCATAGTAACTAATTTGGCATGTTGAACATTCAAGCAAAAAGGAGGTCTTTGATCATTTCATACATGTGAATGTGTTGTTACTGCTAAACTTCCTTCATTTTGCTTTTAGTAGACTACCTGGTCTAATGTGCTGATTGCCTGGAAAGAAAAAGAATCAGAAGATAGACTTAATGCATATATTATTTCTTGGTAAATTGGTGTGTCTTCTGAGAACTGATGTTGTTGGGTACAGCTTGCAGTAAATTGTGACATTTTTTTTGGACAGGAGGATAAACTCTTGGTGATGAATTCAATTTATGTTACGTTTTAGGCTAGCATTTAGGATCATGTCACCGTTTTGCTACATATTTTATTACTGCAGATTGCTACTTGAGAAAGTGTTGCTGGTAAATGGAGGTTGGTTAGGATATGGCCATCAGATTTAGGACCAGACAAAACATTCTCAAATCCCCAGTCTTAACTGAGAGTTGGTTTGGAACTCTGGGAATCCCTTTGAACTCCCATGAACCCCTAGTCCCACCTCCCTTGTAGCACATGTTTCACTATTATCTGTTGGTGTGTCAGTGTTCCTCACTTAGGTGTGAGCTCTTAAAGTCAGGGGCTGTGTTGTAACATCTCTGAAGGAATGAGTACATATAAAAGATGGCATTCTACACTGTTCTTTGTAAGGACAAAGAGATAGTGGAAACAACATGCCTTTTGGATGCAGACGTGTGATTTGAATAGTGCCCACTCACTAGCTATGCACCTATAGACAAATGTTTTCTTTTTTCCTGAGCCTGAGGTTCCTTATCAATTAAGGTGGGGGAATAACCTCAGAAGTCATTGTTACTGTGCTCAGAACAACCTCAGTGCTTATTTTGAGGGAGTTGGAGAATGTCATTATGTACCTGGCACAGTGCCTGTGGTACCAGCGGGTGGCCAGAAAGTAGTTGTTACTCATGTCATTACTTGGTTTTCACTCCTCCGTGGTACTTACCTTTAGGATCTTAAAACACTGCTTTCATAGGACTAGTGTTTTTCAAGATGTCCCAAGTCAGTATCAAAAAAGTCATTATGTTATTGGATGTTCTTTTATTTACTTATCCATTGTACAAATATTTTATTGAGTGTTTGCTGCATTTTAGGCCTGAGGCTGAGAGCTAGACATATGAAAATGAACAAAATGGGTCAGTTCCCTATCCTGATGGTATCTTTTATTAATTGTTGTTGTTGTTGTTCAGCCATTCAATTGTGTCTGACTCATTGTGACCCCACGAACTACAGCACGCACCAGGCTTCCCTGTCCTTCACCATCTCCCAGAGTTTGTTCAAACTCATGTCTATCGAGTCGGTGATGCCATCCTACCATCTCATCCTCTGTCATCCCCTTCTCTTCTGCCCTCAACCTTTCCCAGCATCAGGGTCTTTTCCATTGAGTTGACTCTTTGCATCAGGTGGCCAAAGTATTGAAGCTTAAGGTTCAGCATCAGTCCTTAAAATGGATATTCAGGGTTGATTTCCTTTAGGATTGACTGATTTGATCTTGCTGTCTCAGGTACGCTGAAGAGTCTTCTCTGGCACCGCAATTCAAAAGCATCAATTCTTCGGATGGTAGAGACAGACAAAAAAGTCAACAAGACAGTGAAGGCATAGTTAGTTGTGAAAAATACCACACAGAAAACCAAACGATAAGGGGGAGAAGCAGAGCTGATGGAGACTGTCGTGGACATGACGTTGAGGGAAGGGTCCTTTGAGAAGATGACATGAGCTGAGACTTAGAATGAAGCAGTGCCCCTATGTCTCTTCTTTGTGGTCCTGGGACGTCTACAGACCCAGGTCTCTTTGCCTTGGGGGGTCTGCCTGAACCACCAACCCCCACTGTGGTCACCTCAGCCTTTTAAGCCAACCTCAGCAGGTTGATGGGCCTCCCTTCAGCTAAGCTGGCCCCTCTCTCCAGTAGCGTGGTCCTTCCGTCCACTCCTCCCCATCAGCCTGTAGGTAAACCCCTCTATGTTATGGGTCTGGCTTCTCTCATTTCCCTAGTTTACGGATGTTAATGGACATCAGAGGCTCGGGGGGTTGATTCTCAGAACTGCGTTGCTGGGCTCCACCTCCAGAGTTTCTGATTCAAGCAGGCTTGAGAATTTTCATTTCTTGCAAGTTCCCGGGTGAGGTTGATGCTGCTGGTCTAAGGATCACACCTTGAGAGCTGCTGATACTTTTTTGCTTTCCAATAGATACATTTCTGTGTCTCTTCCCTTTGATCCATCTGTATAGTAAATACAAATGCAGGTAGAACGTACACTTACATAGTACTTACCGTATATTGGGCACTGAACTAAATAAGTGCTTTTTTCATATTACAATATCGATATTTATATTGGTCCTTTGAGGCAGGTGTTATTATTTTTGTCTGCATTACAGGTGAGGAAATGGAGGTACAGAGAAGTTAGATGGCTTCAAGATCACTTAACCAGGTAATGGTGGAGCTGGAATTTGAACACATGCAGTGTAGAGCCCATGTTCCTAACCACTAGGTGAAAACAGAGATAGTGACAGTATCTATCTCCTAGGGTTTTCAATGATGATTATACAAGATAACCTATGCTGTGGGCTGACACATGTGTGTATTTTAATTATTCTTATTCCATATGTAAGAATGAAGTCTAATTTTCCAGTTATTAAGTCCTGTGGTATGTTAAAACCCTGACTAGGTAGGAGGTGACTTTTGGCCGAAGAGGGTACTAGACAAATGTAATTTACATTGCACTTGCCCTATAAAGGTATGCTGAATGAATTTGTGAATTCTGAATTGTCAGAATAAGAGTGAGACTGTTGCCATTTTCTCTTGTGGCACTGGATTACATCTCTAATCTTTCTTCAAGAGGATACAAAAGGCCTGAAGTAGCAAAAAAAAAAAATTGGTAATATGGATTTTATCAAAATTCAAAACCCTAACACCTTTCAAAGAACATCTGAGCATAAAAAAGTGAGCCATCATCTGGTGGAAAATATTTGTAAAATGTAAATCCGATAAAGGGCTTTTGTTCAGAACATGTAAAAAAACTCTTACAATAATAATAAAGCAGACAGCCCAGTTAAATTTGGGAGCAAAATATTTGAATAAACATGTCATAAAAAGGTACATTAATAGTAAACACAGGAAAAGATGCTCAGCATCACTAGTTGTCAGGGAATTACATATTAAAACCGTAGCGAGATACTACAACATACCCATGAGAATGACTGACGTTAAAAAGACTAACAATGCCAAATGTTGGTGAGGATGTGGAATGCCTGGAATCTTTGTATGTTGCTGGTGGGAATCCAAACTTGAAAACAGTATGGCAGTATCTTTTAAAGTGAACCTAAATTTGCCATTTCACTTAGCAGTCCAACATTTTGATGTTTGTCAAAGAGAAATGAAAACATGTGTCCATATGGCTTTTATGTAAATGTTCATAGCAGTATTATTCATAACAGTGCCAAACTGGACATGACCTCAATACAGCATGTCTGTACTCTGGAATACTACTCAAAAAGGAACAAAGCATTAATATATACAGATACATGTTGACTTTTAATGCATCTTAAAAAATTATGCTAAGCGAGAGAAGTCAAACTCAAAAGAATAAATCCTGTCTGATATCCTTTATATAACATTTTATAATAGGAAAAAACTAATGCTAGAAAGTAGATCAGTGATTGCCTGTGCTGAAAGTTGTCTGCGCATATTTATCGCAAAGAATACCAGGAAGCATTTCAGAGTGATGGGACTGTGACATGTGAATGGAGGTATTGCAGGTTACAAGGCTGTATATAATTACAAAATTTATCACACTGTACAATTAGTGAGTATTACTGTAATTCATCATCTTAATTATAATTAATTAGTGAAATTATGAATTTTGCCTCAGAAAGTGAAAACATTTAAAATGTGTGTAGCCTTTGCCAGTTTTATCTTGCTTGCTTCTGCCAGTTAAGCATTCTGCAGTGTTTCTTAATTAAGTGTATAGTAAAGGGTTATTCTAAACATTTTATACTCGTTCTTTTCCTAGTCATTATGTGAGTGAAGAACTTGAAAGGAGGTTACTTTCTCCCTTTCATATTCTGTATTTGTTTCAAACCATATTAATTCAATTTACTAGCCCTTTATTACTTTTTTGCCCAAGAGCATTTTCCCCCACTCGCTATTAAAAAGACTAGACAGGTTTATGGGACACATAGTTTGTTCTATACTAGAGAGCCTGTATATTATATTGTTGGGTTGGCCAAAAAGTTTGTGGACCCTTCTGTGAGATGGTATGGAAAAACCTGAACGAACTTTTTGGCCAATCCCATATTAAAGCAACCCAGTAATATTTGCGTTTTTAAAAGGATCTTTCTCAATCTGTTTTCCTACCTGTGCAATAGGCCTAGCCCTGCAGGGCTGCTGTGAAGGTGAACTGACAGCTGTCAGCTGTGACAGGTCTGCCTGTGACCAGGGCACGGTCTTGGCACACGACCAGCGGCTTTCTTGTGCCTCCCCAGGACACTTGCCCCAGTTTTCTCAGTGCCAAGGCCTGGGGATGTTTTAAAAGGTTTACTTAAAATCTTTATTTACTGTGACTGTTTTATTTATCCATTTACTTATTATTATTGTGTCCTTAAAATGAGAGTGATATTATAAAAATATTCATATCAGTGTTAACATATCATTAAGGCCTAAGAGAATATTTTTTCCTTCATTGTGTTGCCTAATGTAGCATAATAGCATAATTTCAACTTTTAAAATTAATTTCAAGGAAGAGCATAAATATAGAAAAGCCTGCCTTTAGAGATTCCCTAAATTTATGTATAAATTCTAAGTAAAGTACTGGCAATGCCTGTGGATACAGAACTGTATAATCCTTGTGATTGTAACAAAATTGAAAATTTTTGTTTGGTTTTTTACCTGGATGAGTTCATCTATAAAAATCATTTTAAAGCTTTTAGAAGGAGCCTTGTTTGGTGGGTAGATGCTGATTCTTTTATCAGTTTTCTAATGGTATACCCTGTACTTGGGTTGAATATTGTGTTTTTACCTTCGGACAGCCTGTAGTGTTTCCAAGCAAATAGCTTTTCCGGTTGTCTGAAGTTCAGCTCAGTTACTGTCTCCCTACTTCTCTTAGAGTGTGAGAGGCTTCTGGTAACAGGTGGGAGCAAAGATGCATAAAGCTTTTGAACTCAGATTCTTATTTTTCAATGATGAAATTGACAAGGCACAAACTGCTTCTCTAAATTGACTTGCAAAAGAAATTTATTTTATGAAAAGATGGAATATTCTCTAATTATAAATATATTTTTTGTTACTGCAACATCAAAAACACTATACTATATATTGTGGGCAAAGACTAAAACGGATAATAGCTAACACTCAGCAAGAGCTTGTTGTGTGCCAGATGCTACGCTAAATGCTTTATATGGGTGATTTCATTTCGTGCCTACAACAGATTCTGTGAAAGAGCTCTCCTTAGATACACACACACACACACACACACACACACATTTTAACATTTGAGGAAACTTCTGCTTTGCGAAAATGCAAATAATGACACTGGGAAGCCAATTCAGACCACAGAGCTAGTGTTCTTAACTCCCATGATTAACATTTGAAGCCTCACCTTCCTCATCTGTAGAATGGGGATAACAAATTAGTTTGTCATGAGGGATAAATATAGTCATGCTAAAAAACACTTGGTATCACAATGTAAGTACATAATGGTAGTAGCTATTATGGCTGTAAAGATTTAGATAAATAAAATGTATATAAAGTCCTTAGCAGAGAATATGGCATCTAACTACTCAAATGTGTTAAGAGGCATCCTTTGAATTGGACCTTGAAAACTGACACTGTCTTTATATATGGAGATCAGTGGTTGGTGGAAAAAATCATGACCAAGATTAGGGAAGTGCATGTGCAAAGGCCCTGAGATGGGACTGAGGACTGCGAAGTAGTCAGCTTGGCCTAGGAAGATAGGAAGCTGGCTAGCAAAGGTAGTTTGGGGTCAAAATATTAAAGATGAATGTCAGGCAAAGAAGTCTGGCTTCATCCTTTTTTTGGAAAGCCAGTCTGACAATTTAACTTGCTCAAAAATATAGGGCATTTTTCTTTAGCATTAGTAAGTTAATGATTTAGACACTTGAGAAGGAGAGTTCCCTGGGGTTATTTTCTTGTAATCATTATCATTTATATATTCATTTTCCGAAATGTACTTAGATGGTGCCTTGATAGAATCAGAGCTGCTCAGAAAATGAACCATTCGTTTCTTTCAAGTAGCTTCTTCAGTTCAGTTCAGTTGCTCAGTTGCGTCTGACTCTTTGCGACCCCATAGACTGCAGCACACCAGGCCTCCTTGTCCATCACCAACTCCTGGAGCCTACTTAGACTCATGTCCATTGAGTCGGTGCTGTCTCCCAACCATCTCATCCTCTGTTGTCTCCTTCTCCTCCTGCCTTCAATCATTCCCAGCATCAGGGTCTTTTCAAATGAGTT
Organism: Neotragus moschatus; assembly: GCA_006410615.1. NCBI lineage: Eukaryota > Metazoa > Chordata > Mammalia > Artiodactyla > Bovidae > Neotragus > Neotragus moschatus. The sequence continues at coordinate 317,034 of SJYA01001305.1, read as the reverse complement.
AGTTCTTTGCATCAGGTGGCCAAAGTATTGGAGTTTCAGCTTTAGCATCAGTCCTTCCAATGAATATTTAGGACTGATTTCCTTTAGGATGGACTGGTTGGATCTCCTTGCTGTCCAAGGGACTCTCAAGAGTTCTAAATTACTGTGTGTTCAGATCTCAGACTCTGTCTCAAGTTTGTCTTTTGGTATATATGATGTATTCTAAAGAGTTTTCCATGATAGTTTGGTTCATTGAGGTGGAAATGATGAAGACAACTCCTGAAGAGAGCTGACAATATAGGTTACAATTGAGAACCCAGAAGCAAAGTACTGTGGACTGTTCACCACATCAACAGTCGATTTTCTTTTCAAATTACTACAATGAAATGCAGATAGAAAAAGCACTACTTCAAGCATTTTATTCTGAGTATAAATGTGTTTCCTCTGTGATATTCAGCGTGTGTGTGTGTATGTGAGTGTGTGTGTGTGTATAAAAGTAAATCCGTTCATGCGGCCTTTTATGCCCTTTTCTCTGAACTCAAGCATCCATTATAAGGTTCTACAGTATATATTTTTTAAATTTTTACTTTTTTATTGAAAAGTAGTTTATTTACAATGTCATATTAGTTTCAGGTTTCAGGTGTACAGCAAAACATACCCATATATATATATATATGTGCACGCACACACACACACATATATATGTGAAAGTGAAAGAAAGTGTTAGTCACTCAGTCATGTCCAACTCTTTGTGACCCCATGGACTCTTCTCCCAGGAGTCCTCTGTCAGCAGACCCCAGGTCAGGAGACCCCTACCAGGCTCCTCTGTCGATGAAATTCTCCAGACAGGAACACTGGAGCGGAGAGTCATTCCCTTCTCCAAGGGATCTTTCCAGTCCAAGAATCAAACCCAGGTCTGCCATACTGCAAGCAGATTCTTTACCAGCTGAGCCACCAAGGAAGCCCATGTATTTATATGAAATCTAGACTATTTTCCCATATAGGTTATTACAAAATACTGAGTAGAGTTCCCTGTGCTGTATAGTAGATCCTTGTTGTTTATCTGTTTTAGAGATAGTAGTGTATATATGTTATTCCCAAATTCCTAATTTAGCCCCTCCCCTTTCTCCTTTAATACACATGAGCTTGTTTTCTAAGTTTGTAAGTCTTTTTCTGTTTTGTAAATGAGATCGTTCGTATCATTTTTAGATTCCACAATTTTCATCTTTCTCTGTCTGACTTCACTTACTGTGATAATCTGTAGGTCCATCTGTATTTCTGTAAGTCACATTATTTCATTCCTTCTTATGGCCGAGTAATACTCCATTGTAAATGTATACCACATCTTCTTTACCCGCTCATCTGTCAGTGGACATTTAGGATGCTTTCATGTCTTAGCTATTGTAAACAGTGCTGCACTGTATACATTTTAAAAGGCAGAAATACAGCTATATTTTGAATTTAACAACTCTCCTCACCTCACAAATACTGTATTCTGTGTTTTCAGTATGATTTAGATGAAAGAGATAATAATGGTACGACAAAGATAAATCTGTGTCACCAAATGGTATGACACTTAAAAAGACAGGGAGGATGTCATAAAACTTGATTTTGCTTTCTCTGTGCCAATTAATTAACACGGGTGAGTTTGCTTAATTAGCTCAATGAGGCAGTGCAGTTTTCTTTTAATAAAAACCTAAATAAGGCATCATTATAGGCATGCAGAAAATAATGAATGTTTTTAGTTATTTTGGATAAAAAGTATATTGTTTTTCTTAGAGCAATGTAGGTGCTTTTTCTTCTTTGCCTAAATTTTGAGCAGATAAACATTTCAAACCAATTTGTTATACATCTGTTAAAACAGAGAAATAAGGAAGAAAAATCACAGTTAATAGTTTTGGCAAGTTTGTATCAAAATGGTATTTAATAAATCCAGATGTTCTACCCAGAAAAAAATGAGGAATGACTCATACTTTAACTTAATCTGAAAGAAAAGCCTTTGTGTTCAGTTTTTGAGTCCCACATCCCACACATTTCTAATATACATGACAATGACATCTTCCCTGGAGAGAGCAGAGCTGACTTCATACCAGCTCTGATTATAACTTTAACTAAAAACAACAGTTGAGATGATGTAATTTTCATTCAGATTCTCAACTCAGTTATGGAATGAAAAATTGCACATGTGTACCTATATAAAATAAGATGGGATCCTGCCAAGATTTTAGTTAAACTAGGAATAAATGCCATTTTTGCAATTATTTGAAGTACACAGAAGAACATGATCTCTGGCTTGTGTGTTCCCCAAGCCTTAATCATCGTGCTGTGGTCATCCCCTGCTGGCCATGGGGATTGGTTCTAGGACCTCTGTGTATACCAAAGTCTGTTGAAGCTGAAGTCCACTGTGGTTCACCCTCCATATTTCTGGGTTCTGCATCCCTGGAAATCCATGGTTGAAATGAATTTGATGTAATATCCACATGATGTCCAGATGATGTTTTCAGTTAACTAACTGAAACATATTTTTTTGGTAAGACTGTAGGTAAATATTAAGGGTAAAGCACATCTTAGTACAATATAAAATCTGGTCCTATTTGGAACATATGAAATACATGAGATTGCTCATAGTAATTCTTTGTTTTAGACCATGGGGAGCTTTACTCTGCTGCCAAAGTGTGTTTCTTATTCTGTAAAATACAAAGTTTCCTTCTCTTCACTGATTACCCTGATATCCTAGTTACAGAACTATTGAATTTCCCCAAACCTGAATTCTGACACCCTGTCACTGACCCCAGAACTTTCTCTAACTCCCTTCTTTCCCTCTGTGTGTATGTGTGTGTGTACGTGTGTGTGTGCACGTGTATGTGTGCACGTGTGTGTGTGCCTGTGTGTATGATAAAGATAGAAAGAACATTTGTTCTGTTTCTTGACTTCTTGATCCTTTTTCACCAGTTTTTACTGTTCTCAATTACTATGATATGATTAATTTTAATATCGGGCAGGGTAAGCCCCTTCAGCTTTTGCTTTATTTTCTTCCATAAAATGTTTTAGCTCTTAATTTTCTTTTTTTCCTCCATACATGTTTTTAGAATTAATTTGTCAAGTTTCCTCCAATTCCTGATGGGATTTTGTATGAAATGCACTGATGTTATAAGTTGATCTTGGAGAAACTTGATATCTTTAAAGTGTTAGCTCATTCTGCCCATGAGTATCTGTTCTCCCTATTTATATGGAAATTTTATTTTATTTTTTTTAATATGCATTTCTCACTTTACTTTTTTTTTTTGCTAATGACTTACTACTTGCTATTTATTTTACATTTATTTTAGACTATGGAAATGATGTTAGACAAAAAGCAAATTCGAGCAATTTTCTAATTCGAGTTCAAAATGGGTCATAAAGCAACAGAGACAACTCGCAACATCAACAATGCCTTTGGCCTAGGAACTGCTAACAAACATACAGTGCAGTGATAGTTCATATATGGAAATTTTAAAATATGCCTTAAGATTTTAACATTTTCTCCCTGAGAACCTTGTGCAACCTTTGTTAGGTTAATTCCTGGATATATTGCTTTTGTTGTTGCATATTGTTTGCTGTTCTATTTTCAAATAGATTATTACAGTGATGCGAAAGATTATTGATCCTATGTATATTGGTTTTGTGCTTGACAATTTCGCAAAACTCTCCCATTAGTTTTCCATTACTTTATCATCCCTCTTTGTTTTATTTTTAGTAGTGAATGATGAATTCTTTCAGTGTTTATTTCTTTTAAAAATATTTCACAAGATATTTTCTCTGTTCTTTTACTCATTGTTTTAATAGTCGTTTTCCCTCTATTTTTTTCTTTACTTGAAAAAAATTTTAAGTTTATTTATTTTTTTAATTGAAGGATAATTGCTTTACAGAATGGTGTTGGTTTCTGCCATACATCAACATCAATCAGCCTTAGGAATACAATGTCCTGTCCCTCTTGAAACTCCCTCCCCATCCCACCTCTCTAAGTTGTTAAGGAGCTCAGGTTTGAGAGAATAACATGGAAACTTCTGTTACCATGTGTAAAATAGATAGCCTGTGGGAATTTGCTGTATGACTTAAGAATCCCCTCTATTTTTATTCGTCCTATAAACTCTCTGGATTTTGCCTTTTTTTTTTTTTTTTTTTAAATGGAGTGAAGGAGGGAAGCCATTTCTTTGCTTCTCTCTTGTTAGCCTTGCCTAAGGATATTCTAAACTATTAGCCTTAAAAAAAAGAAAAAAACGGTTGGTTGTATCTTAATCTCATTTATTTATTTTTTGGAACCTTCTTCTAGTTCATTGACTTCTGCCCATAATCTTTGTTCACTGCCTTCTCACTTTTGGCTTTATTCTCTTGGCGTTGTCTTCCTTAATGAATTCACTTATTGGCTCAGAGTTTCCTGCTAGTACTGTTTTAGGCACAGTTCACAGATTTTGGCATGAGTTCTTCCCTTGTCATTATGCTTTAAGGATAGTTCTCATTGTTTCTTGAAATTACATTATCACTTTTGCATCTATTTCAGATAGCATATCTTTGAATTATCATTTTATTATTTGTTTCTACTTACTATTTTATTGAGGCAAGAATATAATCTGATGGACTTTTTGGTAATTTTTTGAGGATTCCATGATTGTTCATGAAATGGGCAATTTGTGTGAATATTCTATGAGTGCTTAAAAAGAACACAGTGTGTATTTCTAAAGTTCTATGTGTGTTCTCAGTCACTCAGTTGTGTCCAACTCTGCAACCCCATAGACTGCAGCCTGCCAGGCTCCTCTGTCCATGGGATTTTCCAGGCAAGAATACTGGAGTGTGTTGCCATTTGCTTCTCCAGGGGATCTTCACTACCCAGGGATCTAACCCATGTCTCTTACACTGGCAGGTGGATTTTTACCACTCATGCCCATCGAGTCAGTGATGCCATCCAGCCATCTCATCCTCGGTCGTCCCCTTCTCCTCCTGCCCCCAATCCCTCCCAGCATCAGAGTCTTTTCCAATGAGTCAACTCTTCGCATGAGGTGGCCAAAGTACTGGGGCTTCAGCTTCAGCATCATTCCTTCCAAAGAAATCCCAGGGCTGATCTCCTTCAGAATGGACTTCAAGTCTCCTTGCAGTCCAAGGGACTCTCAACAGTCTTCTCCAACACCACAGTTCAAAAGCATTAATTCGTATACTTATGTTTTATCTATTGTGACTCTTTGAGTCTTGATTTTTAAAAACTTCAGTCTGAGAGTGTTTTTGGCATTGTTTCATCCGTTTTCTTTATTGCTATTCCATCAGGCTTATGTATGCCATCTGATTTTGTGTTTTATCTTCATTGTGCTTGTTTTTTGCTTGCCTGCTTGCTTTCTTACATTCCTCTTATTTTCTCCCTTCCACGGAAACTCAACTGGGTTTTTTATTTATCCCCCCTCTCCCTGCACTCCTCAGTTCTTGGAAATTCTGTCTTTTGTTTTGCTTTAAAGTGAATCTGTATTCATAATAGCAGTCGATTGTAACATTTGGAAGGAGTTGCACAAGAATGTACAAATGGTATCAGGTGTATGCTGTTCCGTCGTCTCAGTTCAAGGATGAACAGGTGAGACCGTGAGGGCAACCCCTGCGGGACTGCCCTGCTGTTCTCCCAGCAGCCCCCTCCTTGTTGTACCAAGTCTAGGTTTGTTTTTGGTATTGTTAGCAAGGGCACTCTCTGTTTGCTCCCTCCATCAGAGGCTTGATTGCTTCCCACTTTCTTTAGCACTCTTCCTCTTCTCAGCTGGGTGGACAGGAGGTCAGGTTTGCTTTGCTGTCTCCCAGCCGGGGCCACATTCAGCTCTCTGATTGAACCTTTCTTGATATTTCACTTTCTGAACTTCCCAAAGACAAAACTCAGCACTGTGAATGGTACCCACTCAGGCTGTCAAGAGCTGCCAAAGCTTCTCCTTGATGTACAACCTCAAGTGCTTTAAAAAGCACCCACTTAGGTTCTACGTTTCAAAAATCAGTTCTTTATTCTTTTGGCTGCAGTGGGTCTTGGTTGTGGCACACGGGCTGTGCACTGCGGTGTGCTGGCTCTCTACTTGCTGGTGCACGGTTCTCTCTAATTGTGGCACACGGGCCGAGTGGCCCTGTGGAATACGGGATCTTTGTTCCCAACCAGGGATCACACTTGCATCCCCTTGCATTGGAAAATAGATTCTTAAACACTGGACCACCAGGGAAGTTTCAAGTTCTACATTCTAAAGAAGACACTCAGAAAGTATTCAGAAAGGCTCTTTCCTGGACAGCTCATGACTAGAGGATCAGGGCCAATAGAGCCTTCTCTCCAGTGCAATGTATCTTTTAAAACGCCCATTTAAAAAGCCCAATCCCTCTCCCCATTTCCAGGTCCACTGCCTTGAAGGCTCTGTCTTCACATCTTGGTAATAGCTCCTGGAAAGTGGTGCCCAGGTCAGGGTTGTGAAAACCCAGCTGCTTGGGGCTCAGGCTTGGCCTAACAACATGGCCAACCATTTCTCCATGGTGCTCCCTCCACAGGGGTGTTTCCCTGACCTATTACCAGGACTTGGGCTAAGCCTCCGCAGGGCTTGGATCCCCCCAAGTCAGTAGACCTTCTGCACACATCTGATCCCTTCCTGCCGAGAGCTCAGGTGGGTTCCACTGCCATGTTGTGGTTCTGAGCCAAGAAGGAAAGAACAGTCACTGAACAGTCTCAAGAAATTGGGGACATTGTAACTTATCACATGACATACAAAATCATCCCAGCCTGACCACATACCTGACCCCTGTAATTCAACAATTCTTGGAGAGTCTTAACTGTTACCTTTTCAACTATTTTCCCCCATCCATTTACATTTCTGTATTCTTTTGATTCTTATCTAGAGAGTTTCGTGACCTGGTTTACACAATATAGATCGTTGTTTTTCATTCCTAGTGCTTGTGTTCCTCAGCTGCCTTAAAATCTTCTCTGGACTCATCAACTCATTTTTAATTACCCTGAAATCATCTCCTGTCTTGGTGATGATGTCTTCTTGAGATGAGAGAGCTTTGATGGAAAAAAAAAAAAAGGAGAGAAAAGCCTTTTTCTAAGTGAGAATTTAAGACTCTCTGAAGCAAGAGTTGTGAGACCTTATGGGATAACTTGTTTAAAGTTAGGTTTTGCTGGTAGGAAGAAAAAAACAATAAAAAGAATTTTCAATAACTGAGTTCTTTCACATATTAACCTCTATGCCAGGCAACAGTATGCTCATTTAATTCCAGCAGAAGTCCCCTGAGGGGTAAGTAGCTATCATTCCCATTTTGCAGAGGGAATAACCACAGAAGCAGGTAAACAGCAAAGGTGGAGAGAGCCTGAAGGAGAGTCGCCAGCTTTAGATACCCTGGGAAGACACAGTCATGAAAAGAGGAGCGTGAAAAAGTCACGATGCTCCAGGTTACGCATTTGCTGTGTGATTATGGGTGGGGTGCAGTGAGGAAGGACCAATGAGCTAAAATGACTTGTTGCTCAAAGTAAGTTACCTTTTTCTTGGGAGTTGGAAGGGTGAAAGCAGTTCAGCTGATGGACGGCTAAACTGAGCTAGTTCTATAGAAGGACAGATGTTTCCTTGGTGAATGCTCATGGAGATCTTCTTAAGAGGCTAACATGGAAGGTATGTGATAACTTCAAGTGGGTAGAAAACATCAAATTCATAAAAAAGGAAATGACTGGAAAGATTTTTTTAACCCCGAGTAAAACAATTGTACAGGATATTTGTATAACCAGGCGTGTGTCGTTATTCAGTCTATGCTTTAAACTTTGACTTTTCCTTGCCTCTAATTAGCAATGAGATACAAGAAGGTGTCAAGCCAAGGAGAGAGCTGGCAGATGGTGGAAGGGCAAGGAACTGACAAATGAAAATCCTTTTCTCAGACAAAAGAAAACCAGGCTGCTTTGCAAGCAAAGCAGGAGTAGAGACACACGCAACAAATATGTGGATCCCAAGGGGGAAAGAGGGACTGGGGGAAACTGAGAGATTGACACTTATACAATATTGATACTATGTATAAAATAGCTGGTGAGAACATACTATATTGCTCAGGGAACTCTTCTCACACATTGTAGTGACCTGAATGGGAAGGAAGTCCGAAAGAGGGAGGATCTAAATAAAGGTGATTCATTTTGCTGGACAGTGGAAACTAACACATTGTAAAGAAACTATATTCCAATAAAAATTAATTAAAATAAACAGACTGGAAAAGGTAATACGTCTCTGGCTGCTCCTTTCTGCCACCCTCTGATCCCTGCTAAAGAATTAACCTTTCCTTCTCTGGTTGTTGTTTTCTTATATCATTCATAAAGTCTCCTTACTCTGGTGATTATAATGTTATTTCTCTGATGGGTTTCTGTGCCATTTCCCCTGAGTAACTGCACTCCAAGAGAGAAGGGGGACTGTTGTAGTCTTTCCTGTTTGTTCACTGAAGTTTTGTTATCCAGGTGAGTGGATGAGCAGTCTTTGAATGTGTGGCAGTAGGTAAGAATCTTGTGTTTTTGCTAGGCAATGAGTATTTTGCTCAGTATAGAAGAGCTCCTGTCACTGAGCCAGTATTCCTGTGTAACACTAGTCCAAAAGAGTAGATAAGGGCTCAGTCAACAGAATTTAATGATGAAAGTGATGTATGCCATGTCCAGAGATGTCCAGGAGTCTCATAAGAAAATGTTAAAAGAGAACCTTTTTGCAAATGAGTAAGTGTTAATTAAGTAAATGTTAGTCACTCAGTTGTGCTGGACTCTTTGCGACCCCATGGACTGCAGCCCATCAGGCTCCTGTGTCCATGAGATTTTCTAGGCAAGGATACTGGAGTGGGTTGCCATTTCCTTCTCTAGGGGATCTTCCCAATCCAGGGATCGAACCCGGGTCTCCTGTACTGCAGGCAGATTCTTTACCGACTGAGCTACAAGGGAAGCCCTTATGCAAATGAAGTTCTGGGTAAAAGTGAATTTAATCACCACTGACTATATTAACCAGTAAGTTAATATAAACAAGAAATAGTACATGAAAGATAAAAGAACACATTGTTTTTTGACAGAAGTGTAACACCCTGTTGCAACTTTAAGAGTATAATATGTAGAGAAAATGAGGTAATAGTAAAAAAAAGAAAAATAGCTGGGTGTGGTAACATGAGGATATTTTCCATCTAAGTTGTTCCTTTTAATGACAGACATGCTGCTCCCTGAGAATGTGATGGGAGGTCTGCAGTGAGATTAAACGGGTCCAGGAAGAAACCATGGTTCAGTGTTCAGCAGATGTTCAGACTTCAAACAGTTCTTTGCCTTTCTGTGAAAAGTCCCTCAGCGGAGGGCAGTGAGGAAGGGCGGAGCTGGATCAGTATGCCTTTTCCTTTTTCTCTGGAAATGCTCTGGACCCNTGGGTAAAAGTGAATTTAATCACCACTGACTATATTAACCAGTAAGTTAATGTAAACAAGAAATAGTACATGAAAGATAAAAGAACACATTGTTTTTTGACAGAAGTGTAACACCCTGTTGCAACTTTAAGAGTATAATATGTAGAGAAAATGAGGTAATAGTAAAAAAAAGAAAAATAGCTGGGTGTGGTAACATGAGGATATTTTCCATCTAAGTTGTTCCTTTTAATGACAGACATGCTGCTCCCTGAGAATGTGATGGGAGGTCTGCAGTGAGATTAAACGGGTCCAGGAAGAAACCATGGTTCAGTGTTCAGCAGATGTTCAGACTTCAAACAGTTCTTTGCCTTTCTGTGAAAAGTCCCTCAGCGGAGGGCAGTGAGGAAGGGCGGAGCTGGATCAGTATGCCTTTTCCTTTTTCTCTGGAAATGCTCTGGACCCTGCGAGGCTTGGAGCCAGGGTTCGTGAGAGGGAAAGCTGTAAAGGGGAAAAAGAAAATCAGTCCAGCCTTCCAGAAGACTGCAATTTATTGTAAAATTAGTACCTAATGATGTCTCATCGTTTGTCTTTCTGAATGGTTTAGATAATATCTGTGACCAAGTTCAACTTTCAGAGTAAAAACGTCAAAAATGCCTCAAAGATAAGTTTAAAACTTAGGTTCTCTAGAAAAACAACTCTTGTGTTCTACCCAGAGGCTTTGGTCATTTGACGTTTATGGTCATTCATTAACCTGGTTTTGCTTTTAAGGAATGTTGGTGCTGGCTAGTGATACAGTGCCAGCTGATCTCAGAGTTGCTGGGATTTTTCTTTGTCCCAAAATGGAATACAGGACAAACATTAAACATGATGATGTATGAAAGAGAAAATCTGAGGTCAGATGAAAAAGTGAGGATTTGGGAAGAAATACAGGGGGAACGCAGTGCCTCTTCCTTCCTCCCCACAGCTCTTTAAGCAGTGTGATTAGGTGGCTATGGGCTGAGGAGCAGAGTTCGACTTTTGGAAGTGGAAGACTAGTCTAGAACTCAGTCCTTAGATTGGTTTTCTAAAGATTATTTCTCTGTTACCAAACAGGCAATACTGAATTTCTTTTCTATTTGAATCGTGTTGTGGAAGCTGTGCACTACATTATCTCAATCATTTCTATAGGAGTGTTTTCAATTTTAGTTATTTTGATGGACAGGTTTGCACTAAGAAAGTTAACCACGAATGGATATTCTAGAGGAAATTTTAGTATTATTTATTTATTTATTTTTAAGTATTATTTAAAATGTAATGTTTTCTCAGAGGATTAACTAACTGACCAATATATCATAAAATCAGTAGATAAAATGTAAAGTAGTCCAGTTATTGAAAGCTATAAAATAGTTTATTGAAAGTTGAGGTTTTAACTATATCTGAATCTCAAGAATTCAATAATTCAGAAAAATAATTTCATGCCATTGCTGTGTAGATTACATGTAATATAGATAACCTTGCCCACTGTACATTGGTGAAAATTATCTGTTATGTTTATAATATCACAGATACTCAATAATAAATAGTAAATTGTTAAACTATGTGCCTATGATTGGTATCTTTCAACTTTCTCCCAGACATGCAAAGAAGAAATAATAAATAAATAATAAATGGCTACTTAAATTACATTCATGCATCTTGAGGAACATGTTTGAGCATCTTTAATGCTTATCAGAAAAAGATTTTCGATGGATATTCTCATGTTTGCTTAAAAAATATACATGCTTGCTTGACAAGCTACCTAGTATACAGTTTGGGTTAGGAAAATAAGATAAAAAAGAAGCAGTTCATTTATTAATTCATGGTATAGACTGAAAAGCTGATTTCATTTAATGAAAAACGTTGTCAGGTGCTACATAATTGAAGTATTCTATGGTAGTTTAGTGGAGAAGGAAATGGCACCCCACTCCAGTATTCTTGCCTGGAGAATCCCATGGATGGAGCAGCCTGGTAGGCAACAGTCCACAGGGTCACAAAGAGTCAGACATGACTGAGCAATTTTACTCACTCACTCACTCATGGTAGTATAGACATAGGCATCTTAAATTATAAGCAAAATGTGACTGTTCCTAGGGAATGGCCATGAAATAAAGGTTAGTCATTTACCTCAAAGAGAAATATAATCTAATAAACTTAAGCACACTGAATTAGTATTTCAGTTCAGCTTTTTTTAGTGCCTACTGGTTGCCAGCCACTTTATATTGAGAATGAGTATATTATATGATGAATAACACATAGTCCTGCCTTCCAGGAGCTTCCTGTCTAATCAGAGACAAAAATGTATGAATGGGCCATTTTAATAAAATATAGTAACACTGATGAAGGTGTGTACACGTGACCAGTTGGAGAATTGGGGGCAGGAAAGCAGAGAGAGGTAAGGGACAGATGGCCCTCAAAGTCCCCCAGTCATCCCATTCAGAGGTGGGATCTCTGGCAGGAGGTCCTCACAGGGCGTGCCTGGGTAGGGTCTTGTGGTTGACTTGGTTTCTGATGTTAGTGCCTCTCCTTGTGCCTTTAGGCAAGTTATTTACCTCTCTATTTGGTTTCTTCATCTATGGATTAGGAACAGAAATAAAATACTTGCCTCACAAAACAGTTATAAGGACCAGAGAGCTAATGTACTTTGTAAACAGGGAAGCAGCCTACACATGCTGTTAGTCAACATTCTTGGCCATCACATAGTGACTTGAGCTAATTACTTAATCTCTCTATACTTCGTATATATTGTATGCAAAAGGGGATAATAATAGTTTCTTTGATGTAGGGTACTTGTAAGTGTTAAATGAGTCACAATATGTAAAGCCCTAAGACACTGTCCAGCACACAGGAGAAACCGGTTATCATTTTAATTATTATTCTAGGAACAGAAGAGGTTGACCCTACCCTTCAGTGATTATAATGAAAGATTTTCAGCATGTCCATTGTACAGTGCTCTCAACATGGAGATTCCATGTAATTTTAATGGCTTAATAAAAACCGTGTGTTGTTGGGCTTCTGTTATAGATGAGCATCCAGAATTGGCTTAACCGACCAACTCCAGGTAGGACTGTAAGAGGTGCTTCCCGTAGTCTCGCTCTTGAGGCCGAGTTGTTGGGAGGTGCCTCTTGCTGGTATTCATACCATATAGTCTACTCTGGCTGCAGAAAGTTGATTTAATGAAGAGTGGTTAAGATGCTGCCCTTTAAACAGTCATTCATAAATTGTTAATGAAAAGCCTCAGTCTGGAGTGTCTGGTGCTATCCCTTCAGTAGGCCACTTATAAGGGAAAAAACCCTTTCCTTTTTTTGTGTGAGGGCTATGTAGTGTTGATGTTTGAAATCAGTTTCCTCCAGATACTTTTTCCTTTTCTAGGAAAAAAAGTAAAATCTACATTTATTTTGTTCAGACAACCACAGTAAGGTGAGTAGCCATTTCTGATACCATTGCTTTTTTCAGTAGCTAATTATAATGCTTCCTCTTTGTCTGATTTCTTTTTGTGGCATATTTTAATCCCCCTCCCATTGGGATGTCTAACAAAAGTTTTATTTCATCTGAATTTCACTGGATCATCACACTGGATGTGTGAAAGAAGATGGGCTTGTAATAACAATAAAAGACAGTTCCAAACAACATTGTGTATTTAAATGTTTACTATTTATACTGTCTACAGTGTTCAGTTCAGTTTAGTTCAGTTCAGTCGCTCAGTTGTGTCCGACTCTTTGCGACCCCATGAATCGCAGCACGCCAGGCCTCCCTGTCCATCACCAACTCCTGGAGTTCACTCAGACTCACGTCCATCGAGTCAGTGATGCCATCCAGCCATCTCATCCTCTGTCGTCCCCTTCTCCTCCTGCCCCCAATCCCTCCCAGCATCAGAGTCTTTTCCAATGAGTCAACTCTTCGAATGAGGTGGCCAAAGTACTGGAGCTTCAGCTTCAGTATCATTTCTTCCAAAGAAATCCCAGGGTTGATCTCCTTAAGAATGGACTGGTTGGATCTCCTTGCAGTCCAAGGGACTCTCAAGAGTCTTCTCCAACAGCATGAGTTCAAAAACATCAATTCTTCGGCGCTCAGCCTTCTTCACAGTCCAACTCTTAGGCATTTGAAAATATAATCTCGTCTAAATCATTTATGAACATTGTGAGATATCCCTCATAGCAAATTAAAAAAAAAAAATACTGGTTATTTTTTTGAAGGTTGCTTGAAGCTGCGTTAATGTGACTGAAGTCCTCTAAGCTGTACCTTGACATCAACACCCCTCGCCCTACCAAAGGACTAGAAAACCTACCAAGAGAAACGAGTGCTTTAGAGTAAATCTTCCCATGTCTGGGAGCTCCTGCTGAAAATGCAAATATCCCTAAGAAGTAGCTGATTAAATAGGAAATCAGACATGAAATTATTTTCCTTTGAGTAAGAATGGAGCCAAACAAAGCCTCATGTGACTTTTCATGAGAGACAGAGAAGATGATGGAAATTATCTTGTTAGTGGTAGTTCCTAGGGAATTAACTGGAGATAGAAGAGGGTCCTAGGGAGGGAATATACAGTTGCAGGGAAAGAGGGAAAGGTGAGAGGGCAGGAAGCACCTCCCTGTATATACACTGGGATCCTAAATTTTGAAGGAAGAGCCTGTTTGGCTCTGATCTCTTCCCCAGACAATGCTTCATTCTCTTTGGTCCTCTAATGTGTGTTCCTGGGATGACTCTCAGCCCCACGTGCAGGCTTAGCAGTAGATGCTGCAGCTGTAGGATGGGAACCATTACATCTATTTTTGAGATGCCTGGTAGGTGTGGAGAGTGGAGTGGAGTGCTCGTGCATGCTCAGTCATGTCTGCATGAACTGTAGTCCTCCAGACTGCTCTGCCCATGAAATTTCCCAGCCGAGAATACTGGAGCAGATTGCCATATCTTACTCCAAAGGATCTTCCCCACCCAGGGATCGAACCCATGGCTCCTGTGAGCCTCCTGCATTGCAGGCAGATTCTTTNTAGTGCTTTTCCTATTTAGAACCAGTCTATTGTTCCATGTCCAGTTCTAACTGTTGCTTCCTGACCTGCATACAGGTTTCTCAAGAGGCAGGTCAGGTGATCTGGTATTCTTAGTTGTATTGACAACCTTATTTAATCTCTCTAAGCTACAAGTGCCTCGTCCATTAAAGCCCTGGTTGTGGAAAGAACATGGTAAGAGGGTGTATGCACAATGCCTGGCATACACTGAGTGGTTTGCCATTTGGAGATGGTTTCTTTGACCAGAACTTGTCAGATTTGAAATAGCTGCTGACATGTACCCATCAGAAGAAATCAGATCTGACATTCTAGTCCTTGCATCTCTGACTGGCTGCTTAAGCTGTGGGCCCTTTGGATGGGACCACTGCTTCCAGCTGATTTATACCTTCCCTTCTCATTCACTTACACTGTCTAGCTGATTGTGTAGGCATTTACTGTCTTGCCAGTAAGTGGAGGTTTTGATTAGACAGTATGTACCATTGAGTGTAACACTTGGNTGGCTGCTTAAGCTGTGGGCCCTTTGGATGGGACCACTGCTTCCAGCTGATTTATACCTTCCCTTCTCATTCACTTACACTGTCTAGCTGATTGTGTAGGCATTTACTGTCTTGCCAGTAAGTGGAGGTTTTGATTAGACAATATGTAGCATTGAGTGTAACACTTGGCATACATCACCTGCTCCGTCAGGGTTTCCCTTTTTCTCTATTAGGCCACTGATGATGTAGTGATAGCCCGGGTTCAAACAAGTGATTTCAGCCCTGAGCTAGATTCTATATCAGTTGCCTGGGTCACCTGAGAGAACTACTTAACTTCTCTGAATCACAGTGTTCTCCCAGGTAAACTGAAGCCTTTGGACTGGTTGGTTCTTAAGGTTTCTTCCAGTAGTGAACTTCTGAAAAGTGGTATATACCACTCTTAAACTTCCACAAGGTGTCTGAAAAAATCTTGTATGATATCCTATAAAGAAAATGGTGAAGTATAATTTGTGAGAACAATTAAGTGGAATTAAAAGTAGCTGAAAAATTAGGCTCAATGTTGTTGGTAATCCCAGTTTGACAAACTGAAGAATAGACCCTGTACTGTTGAAATCTCTATTCTTGATTGGATAAAGCTGTTGAGGGCAGGTCCATCAGTATAGCAGCTCATGTGAAGCTGGGCGTGACAATTCATGATGGATCACAGACCTGGGATGGAAAGATATCTTTATAGAATGGAGCAGTGGACTGTAACTGAACAAGGATAAATAGGCAGTGCTATAATCCGGTGAAAAATGAATGGCAAGAGTAAAGATGGGGAAGAAAGTACCTTAAAACTAGGTGGAAAAGAGGTAGGGTTTTAGATGGAATGCTAAATCTTGAGGAATACCATGACCATCACTGTGTTACACAAAGAAAATTTTAGAATCTCTATTTATTTTTATTTAGACAAATATCTTTTCAAAATATCTGCTTTTTATATGTGGACTTAGATAGTAGGACTATAATACATAAATAAAAAACATTTGGATTACATGCTTTTTAAAAAACGAACATGGGAGGGTATGATCAAGTTTGGCAATTACTGAATTGGAAGCTCTGCTTGTTAAGAGGACTTCCCTGGTGGCTCAGATGGTAAAGCGTCTGTCTACAATGTGGGAGACCCGGGTTTGATCCCTGGGTCAAACTTGTTAAGAGGTAACCTAGTATTGTGGAAACTATAGACTTTGGAGTCAGATATTCTTGAATAAAATTTTTGACTTTAATACTTAATGCTTATGGCCTTACATAGGTAACATAGCTTCTTTGAGCTCACTCTCATTAAGTGTAAAAGTATGTTGGGGCACTTTTCTCAAGGATATGTTGGGATGGTTACAATGAGATGATTTTCTTACTTTCAGCTACTGGTTTCTAGTTTGATACCATCATGTTGGGAGGATATACTCTGGATAATTTCAGTTCTTTGCAACCTGTTGAGGTTTGTTTTATGACCTGGGAAGTGATGTGTCTTGCTCAATGTTCCTTGGGCACTTGGTAAGAGTGTATTCTGCTGTTGTTGGGTGGTGTGCTCTATAAAGGTCAGTTAGATCTTGGTGGTTGATGTGTTGTTCAGTTCTCTATCTGCTAGTTTTCTACCTAATCGTATCATTTGCTGAGAGTCAGATGTTTGTTATATTGAGATTTATTTCCTCTACTTTTTTCCTCCATATTCTATTTACTTTTGATTTTTCTCTTTACTATGTGCTAATGCTTTTTCTTTTTTTATTGCTTCCCCTTATTTATTGTATGGATTAAATTTTTTTGTGAATTCCCTTCTAAAGGTTTGGAATGTTATGCATTTTATTTCTGTTAGGCTTTAATTTTAACCTGTATATTTTACAAATAGCAAAGTTGTGAATCAAGGAAATAGGAATTCTGGTATCAAAAACATGAGCGCTAAGTTCGCAAAGATGGATTAGTTGTTATGTGGCTGCAATCTGACATTTAGTAGTTACTTGTTAATTATATTCTCATTAATGGTTCTGGTGACTGATCCGTCATAGAGATATGAAAGCTGATATAAATGTACTGTGAGATGATTTAATCCATGCCTCAGCACTTCAGACTTACTGTTAATGCATCTGTAATTAAAGTGGAGTTGCTCCCAGTAGCTGAACTTCAGTTAGAAAATGAAATAACAGTTACAAAGCAAAAGCAAAAATAAGCCTCTCTGACGAAACTGAAAAATATCTATTGGAATAGCATGGATTAAAGACTCATCATTTTAAATGTGAAAGGAATTTTTTTTCAGGTATGGAAACAGACACTCTACCAACCAGCATCTCTGGGTTATAGTCACCACCTGTGGCAGTTTTAAATGAAAGAGTGCTAAGGGAGAAAAATTCTGAAACAGAAATTATGGGTATCAGTAAAAAAAAAAAAAAAAAAAAAAAGTCCTTTGCAAATGGTCTTTAGTTTTAGCCTTCCTGTATTCATATGGAAAAACTTTAATTGAATTTGCCTAAATGAAGTTGGTAGCAATTAAGGAGTAGCCATTGGGAACACTGTTATTAAATCTCTGGTTAAAACACTGATATTGTTTTTTTTCTAATCTCTTATAAGTAAACATGAATTCCCATGAGTATGATAGCAAAGTAGGCTTCCTATTACTATTTCTCTTACCATAGGTAGTATCTAGAAACGTGTGATGGAAAACATGTCAAATCAAGGCAATTGTGATGTGGAAACTGGCTCAGACTCATGGAATTTTTGGTTCTTGGCTTGCCTTGCGTTATTGATCCTGAGATGTATACATAATATTACATGGCTTGGCTTTAGTTTTTTGCTCTCTAAAAAAGGAAATTATAGTGAGTTTGAACTCACATGATCCTGAGGGAGTTCAAGGCTCAGAAAAGGTTTGCATTTAAATATATTATGTATCAGTTCAGTTCAGCTCAGTCACTCAGTCATGTCTGACTCTTTGCGATGCCATGGACTGCAGTATGCCAGGCTTCCCTGTCCATCGCCAACTCCAGGAGCTTACAAAACTCATGTCCACTGAGTCGGTGATGCCATCCAGCCATCTCATCCTCTGTTGTCCCCTACTCCTCCTGCCTTCAGTCTTTCCCAGCATCAGTGTCTTTTCCAGTGAGTCACTTCTTCGCATGAGGTGGCCAGAGTACTGGAGTTTCAGCTTCAGCATCAGTCCTTCCAATGAACACATAAGACTGATCTCCTTTAGGATGGACTGGTTGGCTCTCCTTGCAGTCCAAGGGACTGTCAAGAGTCTTCTCCAANACTTATTCATTTGTATTTTATGAGCTCATGGATTCCTAGCCAATTGTTTGTAAACTGCTAATAATTGTTTGTAATACTGCTAATTGACTTTTGATGCTCGAGTTATCCCAAATTCGGCCAAAGGAAGCTCATTCAACCTGGCTCTTAGCCTTTTGACATGCCCTCATCATAATTTGAGTTATTTTCTAACTTTCATGCATAGCATAAAGTTCCAAGATCATTTTTTCCCTTTTCTGCTTCAGTCCTGGAATCAGCCAACTCACCAAGGAACTCCAGTTCATTTTATGGGAGAATAGTATTTAGATTTNATTCAACCTGGCTCTTAGCCTTTTGACATGCCCTCATCATAATTTGAGTTATTTTCTAACTTTCATGCATAGCATAAAGTTCCAAGATCATTTTTTCCCTTTTCTGCTTCAGTCCTGGAATCAGCCAACTCACCAAGGAACTCCAGTTCATTTTATGGGAGAATAGTATTTAGATTTTGGTGCTCAGTGCATTCACTGCTACCGGGGTATCATAACTTTTAGGCCCTCTTGGAGGTCAAAGCTGGAAAGAAAGAGAAAAGAATCTATGGACTGACATATTATACATAATGTGTGTATACATATATACATTGGATATATGTATGCAGCTATCTGTCCATCCATCCATCCATCCATCCATCAAAAACCATAACTTCTTACTGGTACCATCACTTTCAGTCCAGTACCACAGAACTCTTTCTGGCATTTGTCCTTTCTGTATTTATAACTCAATCACCATCTGTGGAAAACCTGGCTTCCAGTATTCTCAATATACCTACTTGCTCAATCCTTAAAAAAATGCTTTTTAGAATCTCTAATCTGTGAAGAGTTAACGTGTTAGTCAATCAGTTATGTCCAACTCTTTATGACCCAGTGGACACCAGGTTCCTCTGTCCATGGAATTCTTCGGGCAAGAAGACTGGATTTGGTTGCCATTCTCTTCTCAGGAGACCTTCTTGACCCAGGGATCAAACCTTAGGTTTTCTACATTGCAGGCAGATTTTTTAATGTTTGAGCCGCCAGGGAAGCCTAAATTTTTTTTTTTTAGAATTTCTAACCTGTATTACTGTTGGGGGGAGGTCGGGAAACATACTCACTAGAGTTCAGTGTTTGTGAATGGTTCATTTTATCCTTAGACTGAAGGTATGTAGTGAAAGTACCACATTCAAAGGTTACTTGGGCTTATTCCTTTTTCCTTTATTCAGTGTAATTATGTTCTTTGTTTGAAATACAGTTGGGTCATATGTTTCTGTTGTATTACATTTTAGGATCCCTCTACTTATGCTTGCTGATTTTATTTATTTGAATATAGGAAATATTAAGATGGATTCAGAAGTGAAAGATGTACTCAGAAGTGTCACAGCTCCAATTATTTTCACCCTGTTCACATCCTAGCACCTGTAAGTAACTACAAGTGCCATTAGATTCTGGTTTGTCTTCTTTTATTTCCTTTAGCAAGAATATGCACATATATTTTCCCATTCTTTCATGAACACAGGGTGATATATGGTATATATTTGTGAACTTTGCTTTTTTTACTTAAAAATATATTCTGTGTGTCATTACATACCAGTTTATAGGTACCATCCTCATTCCTCTTTTGCAGCAGCATAAATGCTTCCCTGGTGGCTCAGAAGATAAAGAGTCTGCCTGCCAATGCAGGAGATCTGGGTTCGATCCCTAGAGGAGGAAATGGCAACCCACTCTAGTATTCTTGCCTGGAAAGTCCCATGGACAGAGGAACCTGGTGGGCTACGGTCCATGAGATAGCAAAGAGGTGGACTTGACTGAGCAACAAAATTTCCACTTTTTCACTTACAGTATTGTTTATCTGGATATCACATAGTTTATTCAGCCAGTTTCCTAAATGTTCAAATATTGGTTGTTTCCAGTATTTTGCAATGAGAAACAGTGCTGCAATGGATAACGTTATGTATATATATTTTCATAATGTTAGAGGTGTATATGTAGAGTAGATTCCTGGAAGTGAGGTTGCCAGGTTAAGGGTAAACACATAAGTGATTTTGTTAAGTATTGCCAAATTCCCTTGGCTATCCCAGTTTTCATTCCTAGCAGAAAGGTATGAGAGGGACTTTCTGCACAGTCTTGGCTAATACCTCTTGGTAACTTTTCTTTTCCAGTGATTTTCTAGCTTGAATGTGGAGAAACAGTTGTTTTATATCCATGACATGATTTTGTCTAATTTAACCTGCCTTTTGAATCGTAAATGGGCCATCAAGTAGCATGCCCTGTTTTCCCAACTTCAGTGTTATTTGTGATCCAATTTAGCTTGGAAAATAAAGTGACAGAATCAGGTTTTATTCCTCTTTTATCTACTCAAAGCAGTAGGACTTCTACATACTTTGAGTGGTTCTCAAACTTGAAAGTGCATCAGAATCCCTGGAACAGACTTGGGGCCCCACCCCCAGAGTTTCCGATTCAGTAGCTCTAGGGTGGGGCCAGGTTATTTGCACTTCTGTAATCTCAGATGATGCTAATGCTGCTGATCTGGGTGCATTTTAAGAGCTAGTAGTTTGTATTACTTGGAGAAGGCAATGGCAACCCATTCCAGTACTCTTGCCTGGAAAACCCCATGGACGGAGGGGCCTGGTAGGCTGCAGTCCATGAGGTCGCTAAGAGTTGGACACAACTGAGCGACTTCACTTTCACTTTTCACTTTCATGCATTAGAGAAGGAAATGGCAACCCACTCCAGTGTTCTTGCCTGGAGAATCCCAGGGATGGGAGAGCCTGGTGGGCTGCCATTTCTAGGGTCGCACAGAGTCGGACATGACTGAAGCAACTTAGCAGCAGCAGCAGCAGTTTTTATTAATAGAATGGTTTGTGGAGTATCTCAAGGAAGTTGTTAGATCCTGTGATTCACATTATTTGAGTGATTGTATGGGAGAGATGGCATCATGTCTGTACTGCTGAAAAGACAAGATATCTAACAGGTCTTTAAATCTTAGTACTGAAAGGAATGGAAGAATCCAGCTTTAAGTCATCCACTTATTGAATCATGTGTTTGTTAGTCAGACGTATTGGTTTTGAGCTATATATGCTAGAAAGTGCAAGAGCTTCTATGTTACATATTGAAGAATTTTATTTACGACAAGTTAATTATATTTTCTAAGATTCTACATTAAAAAAAAGTCAAGTCCTTGACTTTAGGACTTTTTGATAACCTTAGCAGTTCTATGCCTCTTTCTGCACATAATTGACTTTTATTGTAGTGGAGCTGAAAGTTAAAGCTCATGTTTAATTTCTTAAGCTTAATAATATCCTTTATAACGAACAGTGACATCTTCCTTACCTTGAGATAATGTGGATGTTTGTTGAAACACTATTTCTTTAGGTGCTTATCTTTTCCTCCTAACAACTGTTACCTCATCAAAGATTGTACTTGTATCTTGACTCAAATGAAATTACACCAATTAATTTAAATCAGTATAAAATTGACTTGAAGTTATCCATGGATTAATTTCAGAGCCCAGTATGTCACAAGAGACCTAATAGGAAGCTGACCTCTGTAATCTGATGTTTTATCTGCCCTGAATCTACTCTGCCATGTGAAATAGTTATTTAAAAATATGTAAAAAAGTAGATATTGACTTTTTAATTTTACTTTGAAGGTAATACGTGGAAACTGGTTTACAAATAGTTAAAACTGGGAGCAGAGAAGGAAGATCTGAGAAATATTGGTTTCTAAGCAACTGAACACATAATATCAGATCCATGTACCACTTGCTTAATGTTAAGTTTCCTGAAGTATAAATAATTGATTGAACAGAGATGAAAACAGCCATTGTAGTCTGCTGAATTCTAAACTCCTTGACTTGGACTCGTTATAGTCAGGTTAGTGAAAAGGATGGCTAATTTTCCAAGGAGAGGAGCCCACATACATTTTCTGGCATATACGTGGATCTTGAAGATTTGGTGGACTTAAGTAGGCATTTAGTTTTCAAGCTTTGATTTCATGACTGTGGGGCTCCGGAGCTCTTAACTCATCAGGAGGTGAATGAACTGCAACAGATCCTTGGACTCTTTCCCTTCACATCCCTCAATACAGAGGGCCTAAGGAGTGATCATTTAATAAACAATGCAAAGAATGATAAGCCTTACATTCACCAAACCCTGTAATAACTTTCACTTCTAATTCCCCCTCTGACATCTCTCCTTTCACTTTAGAAGCCTTTCCTGGTTGATTTCATCTAGGCTTATGGTTTTAATTCTTGTCCTTAAACACATGACTTCCAAGTATGTACCGCCAATTTTACTTTCTTTATAGAGAATTTAGACTTGTATATTCCGGTAGATGCTGGAATTTATTGTGTGTTCCAGTACAAGAAGGAATTTGTCTCTTACCTACCTTCTTCTCCAGAGAATACTCCTGTTCCTGTTCTGCTCTGCTCCATTTGGAGGTGATGCCTGGAAGTGTTATCATGCTCTTTGATTTCTTGCTGTTACCCTTTACATCCAGTCATTTGCCACGGACTGCCAATTCTTTATCAGTACTTCTCCCCAATAAGTCTTCTCCTGTAGCCTCTCACCTTGACCTTGACTGTTCTACCTGTCACTGGGTGTGGCCCTCTCAATCTTCTGTATCTTATATACTGCAACTATAATCTTTTAGAAGCAGAATTCTGACCAGTACTCCCCTTTGAACACCTGGATGGTGTTTGGTCACCAGTGGGATAAAGCCGAAACTCTTTAAATAGCCCACTGTGATCTCACTCTTGCCTGCTTCTCCAGCTAAATGTCTTGCCATTCTCTATACAGAATGCAGCAGTTCAGAACTGCTCTGGATACCATGATGCTTCACACATCCTCACTTGTGATCATGCAGGCTTTTCTTACTGACCTTTATACCCCTTGTAATACTTTTGCTTTTAAGACTACGGTGTGGCTCCTCCAGGATGCCTTCCTTGATTTCTCTTGCTAGCTCACCTACTACCATCTCAGATTGTCTATTGATTTTTCTCTAAGGTCTCCATAGGGTACACTATGCATGTCTCTATAGTAGAATCTTGTTCACTTTGTTGAATTCATCTTTAAGTTCCCTGAATGGAAGCTCTTTGTTTTATTTCTCCTTATAGTCCTCTTAACTAATAAGGCTTCTGAAATTACTATAAACTGATTTACATCCTCTTATGAAGATGTGCTGAATTAACTTCACAGTGGTAGCAAGGAGGATCTTTTTCTTTTCAGTGTTAATTTGGTATGGTGACATTTTTGGGCATTTATTTAGGGTGTCGATTGTTGCATTCCAAAACACTCCAAAACTTTAGTGCTTAAAACAACAAACATTGTATTTATTCATTATTTTCTTAGAAAATTTTGGACACCTAAATGGGCTTGGCTTGATTAGATGTTTCTTTTTTTGGTCTCATTACTGAGGTATCTTCGTGCATCTGATGGTTTAACTAGGGCTGGATGGTTTAGAGTGATCTCATACACGTATCTGACAGTTTAGTGTTAGCGGTCAGCTCTGCCTGTCTCTTGTC
>SJYA01001305.1:240813-285589 GCA_006410615.1 Neotragus moschatus | reverse complement strand
TTTTTGCCTTTAGGCCCCTATGATTTCCTCCTAGGAACTTGAATTATCAGCTTTTGAATTTTATTTTCTAGAATTGATAGGTATCCTTATTTGAGTTTATAGGGACAAGACTTTAAACTGCTGGTAGTCATTTGCATTTTTGCATGAGTTGCTTAGATTTATTGTTTGCATTGACTGGACAGTGAAAGAGTATGGTTCTGATGAGGGAGAATACAGAAGTGTAATTTGGGGCTGTGGAATAAGGCTTCTGGGGAAAGATCTGTGAGGGTGCTGCAGTGGGCAGCCTGACTGTCGTAAGAAGATTCCATTGTTCGATGGGCAGTTATGCTGTGAGCACCTGCTGTGTTCTCGGTACTTCTGAATGCTGAACAAAAGCTGCGAGGAAAACAAAACCCAGGACTTAGGCACTGGAGGTGGCAATTCTGAGACGAGGCAAGTCCCGGGAGAATGCCTTAAAGTTCTTTATAGTGTGGCATAAGGTCCATGCTGCTCCCCTGTCTTCCCCAGTAGTTTTGCAACTTCATATTAATTGTTCTGCTGTACACACTCCACTGAATAGAGCTATGGATTGTTGAGCTCTTTGCCAGTGGAATCATGTCCAGGTATTTTTTCAGTTGTCTTTATTTGTGGTTCTAGTTGTTGCTTTATAGATTTTTGCCAGTTTTGAACCTTTCTTTTGAGACCTGAACTGCCCTTTTACTTCCTTCCTAACCCTGAGTCCATTAGTGCTCTACCTTATCAATCAGAAAAATTGCCATCATTATCAATAAAAACATTAAAGATATTTTATTTATTTCTTGGACAGATAATACACAATTGGTTAGTAGTATTGGGTTGGCCAAACATAAGCTTGCTCTTGGGTTTTTTCATAAAATGTTACAGAAAAACCCAAACAAACAACCAGCATTGCTTGGAAAAATGTGAGTACTTAGTGCATTTCTTAGTAACTTTGATTTTTCAGGGTAGTCTGCAAATGAGTCCCTTCTATTTTGTCAGTTTAAGCTTGTTTTTCCATTTGTTTGCATATGATTTCTACATGTAAAAAGCAAAAGTACTTAATTAAAAGTACTTGAACATGTGAAACATGACTGGATTTGTTTAAACCTACAAATAAACTGACCTGCTTTCTTCTTGGGGCTTCCCTCATAGCTCAGTTGGTAAAGAATCTGCCTGTAATATAAGAGACCCCAGTTCGATTCCTGGGTGAGGAAGACCCCCTGAGAAGGGAAAGGTTACCCACTCCAGTGTTCTGGACTGGAGAATTCCATGGACTCTATAGTCCATGGGGTCAAATCTGCTGTTTTTGTGTCCAGAGAAAAATTGATGGGAATTGTAGTTACAGAAGACTTTACACTGACATAGTTGGTATTTTATTAAAAAAACAAACACGCTATTCTAGTAACTCAATAGATTGTACTTTTTTCCATTCTCAAATGTTAGACATTTTTCCTTGATCATCATTTGTCATTTAGTCAGTATTCGATTTTGACTTTAAAATTAATGATTTTAAATGCTTTTGACAGTAATTATAAAATACTACACAGTCCATATCAATTGCCTGATAGTCTTTGAGGTTATGTACTGAAGAGTGGGGATTCCTGTGTGGCGCTAATGGTAAAGAACCTGCTTGCCAGTGCAGGAGACGTAAGAGATTCAGGTTCAGTCCCTGGGTTGGGAAGATCCCCTAGAGGAGGCATGACAACCCACTCCAGTACTCTTGCCTGGAGAATTCCACGGACAGAGGATCCTGGTGGGCTACAGTCCATGGGGTTGCAATGAGTCGACATGACTGAGCAACTAACATACTGAGGAGGGGAGGTATTTTCGTCATTAGAAGAAATGGCCCAGTTAGGAAATATCTGTCAAAATTACAAATGCAGTCAATTGCTGAGAATTTATTCTGAGGTATACTTATTTATATGTGAAGTGATTTGTGCAGAGTTACATTCTTGAAATGGCAGAGTACTGGAGAGAGACCATGTATACACATGTATGTTAATAGGGAATGGGTAATGGTGAGACGTTGATCATGGGTCACGGTGCCAGTGTTGGAAAAAAGCAGAGGGGGCTTGTTGTGTACTGGTGTGGAAGAAAGCAAGGCGCAGAGCTCTCCCCCTGTCAGAAGAGGGATAAGTGGTTCTGTTGCTGCAGTGAGGCTGGGTAAGATTCATGGGATTGGAGACTCAGGAAATGGAGCCAATATTCAGTTCAAGAGTCAAATAGTTTACCTATGTTCTCTAGGAGTTTTATTGTTTCTTGTCTTACGTTTAGATCTTTAATCCATTTTGAGTTTATTNGTTTCGGCTTCAGCGTCAATTCTTCCAGTGAATATTCTTTAGGATTGACTGGTTTGATCTCCTTTCAGTCCAAGGGACTCTCAAGAGTCTTCTCCAACACCACAGTTCAAAAGCATCAATTCTTCATTGCTCAACTTTTTTTATGGTCCAACTCTCATATCCATACAATGGAAAAACCACAGCTTTGACTATATGGACATTTGTGGGTAATGTCTCTGCTTTTGAATATACTATCTAGATTGGTCATAGCTTTTCTTCCAAGGAGTAAGCGTATAGTCACCATCTTCAGTGATTTTGGAGGCCAAGAAAATAAAATCTGACACTGTTTCTATTGTTTCCCCATATATTTTTGTTTGTTTGTTTCCCCATATATTTGCCATGAAGTGATCGCACCAGATGCCATGATCTTAGTTTTCTGAATGTTGAGTTTTAAGCCAACTTTTTCACTCTCTGCTTTCACTTTCATTAAGAGGCTCTTTAGTTCTTCTTAACTTTCTGCCATAAGGGTGGTGTCATCTGTGTATCTGAAGTTATTGATAATTCTAATATTGAAAATATTAGCAAAAATAAAAAGTGGATAAAATAAGAATAAAAAGAGTGAATATGCTACAGAAAATCCTATTAAACTAAATTGAGACACTTCGCCCTTGCAGTGTTCCAAATGCTCTTGAATCTGTTAATGCCTTGCAGTCAGCTGGCTATGTCACTGGATTATCCTTTTGTTAATCCTGACTCCTGGTCTGACCTGGATGAAGCCAGTTGCTTTACCCTCCTCTTAGAAATCATTTAGGCCTGGAACAGAAGACAACTCATCAGTCTCTTCTAAATCCTTCAAGATGTATATAGATTAGACATGGGTAGGAGCCTCAAGTTCTTGAAAGAAGACTCAACCTAGAAAAAATGTGGAGGCAGCCTGGATCACTAGCTGGATCATCACAAAGCTGTGATCCAGAATTTCTGACCCTTGACCTCATGAAAGCTACATTCTATGGGTAGAGAAAACTCTGTAAGGATTTTGTGGCTCATAAATTTTCTTTTTTATTTTTAGCAACTAGACCAAGTCAATGTCTTTTCATAAAGATATTTAAGATGTTGTAAGACCAGCTAATTGTGAAATTGATCAAGGTCGAGTCTTAACTGTTGTGGTTCAGTCACCAAGTCATGTCTGACTCTTCGCAACCCCATGAACTGCTGCACGCCAGACTCTCTTGTCTCTTACCATCTCAGAGAGTTTGCCCAAGTTCATGTCCATTGAATTGGTGATGCCATCCATCCTCATAATAACAAATTTGACTTTTAAAATGAATGTGACTATTTGGAATAACATGTACTGGTTTCCAGTTTGCAAATTTCAGTTTTGAAGTAAAACTTACAATTGTATTTTTTGAGAATGAACACCTTTTTATCCTGGAGTAGCTAAGGGACTCACTCAGGGCCACTTAGTAGGGCCTGGATCCCAGGTCGCCCAACCCCTATGCCCATGCCCTTTCTATAGAATCACACTTCTTTTCACACTTTCAAATTAGTTATCTTTAATTCCTTAGAATGTGTGCTGAAGTTTTCAGTAGGGCAGATAGACACGAATGTATTTTTATGGCCTCTTACTTTCAATTTTTGCTAGTACTTTTTCATGAACTTTCTTATGCTCTAAATTGCTGCCAGATGCAGCAGAAGCAATCAGTGTTCCTTAAAAAAAAAAAGCCCATAGCTCACTTTATTTTCCTCTTTTCTTATGCTAGTAAACTTTCCTGGTCATTTATCTCTCTGTCATAAAAATGAATGTGCGTTTAATCTTTCGTGTGTTCAGTTATATGGTCCATACTGTTTATGTCTTCATTCTCATTATTTTATGTGAAGGAAGACTTGGGATTTTTCTGCCCTCCCAGCTTCAGCTGTATCATAGGTGGGCAGCTCAGATTACTTGGCTCTTCCTCATTTGTCCTTCTCTTCCTGATGTCTAAGGCTAATCTTAAACTATTAAAACAAATAATGCCACGCACAAAAAAAGACCCTTCTTCCCACATAGGAGAGATTTAATTACAGGCCAGAGAAGGCTAGAGAAAGGTGCAGTAGGGTTTTGCTTCAATAAGATAGTAAGTGTTGAAAGAAAATGGAAGCCGTGTGCTTTGGTAAGAGAATTGTAACATCTCATCATGACCCAGATAACCACAATGGTGTGATCACTCACCTAAAGCCAGACATTCTGGAGTGTGAAGTCAAGTGGGCCTAGGAAGCATCACTAAGAACAAAGCTAGTGAAGGTGATGGAATGCCAGCTGAGTTATTTAAAATCCTAAGAGATGATGCTGTGCTGTGCTCAATAAGCCAGCAAATTTGGAAAACTCAGCAGTGGCCACAGGATTGGAAAAGGTCAGCTTTCATTCCAATCCCAAAGAAAGGCAACGCCAAAGAATCTTCAAACTACCACACAATTGCACTCATCTCACACCCTAGCAAAGAAATGCTCAGAATTCTCCAAGAGAGATTTCAACAGTACGTGAACTGAGAACTTCCAGATATTCAAGCTGGATTTAGAAAAGGCAGAGGAACCAGAGATCAAATTGCCAACATCTGTTGGATCGTAGAAAAAGCAAGAGAATTCCAAAAAAACACACCTACTTCTGCTTCATTGACTACGCCAAAGCCTTTGATTGTGTGGATCACAACAAACTGGAAAATTCTTAAAGAGAAGGGAATACCAGACCACCTTACCTACCTCCTAAGAAATCTGTATGCAGGTCAAGAAGCAACAGTTACAACCAGATATGAAATGACTGGTTCCTAACTGGGAAAGGGGTACGCCAAGCCTATATATTGTCACATTGCTTATTTAAATTGTATGCAGAGTACATCATGTGAAATGCCAGGCTGGATGAAGCACAAGCTGGAATCAAGATTTCTAGGAGATATATCAATAACTTCAAATATGCAGATGATGCCATCCTTATGGCAGAAAGCAAGGAGGACTAAAGAGCTTCTTCATGAAAGTGAAATTGAAAAAGCTGGCTTAAAACTCAACATTCAAAAAATGAAGATCATTGCATCTGGTCCCACTTTGTGGCAAATAGATGGGGAAACAATGGAAACAGTGACAGACTTTATCTTCTTGGGCTACAAGATCACTGCAGATGGTGAAACTTCAGCTATGAAATTAAAAGACACTTGCTCCTTGAAAGAAAAGCTGTGATCAGCCTCGCTAGCATATTAAAAAGCAGAGACATTACCGACAAATGTCCATATAGTCAAAGCTGTGGTTTTTCCGTTGTATGGATATGAAAGTTGGACCATAAAGAAAGTTGAGCAGTGAAGAATTGATGCTTTTGAACTGTGGTGTTGGAGAAGAGTCTTGAGGGTCCCTTGGATTGTAAGGAGATCAAACCAGTCAATCCTAAAGGAAAACAGTCCTGAATATTCATCGAAAGGACTGAGGCTGAAGTTGGAACTCCAATACTTTGGCCACTTGATGCAAAGAACTGACTCACTAGAAAGACCCTGATGCTGGGAAAGATTGAGGGCAGCCGGAGAATGGGATGGCAGAGGATGAGGTGGTTGGATATTATCACCGACTCGATTGACATGAGTTTGAGCAAGCTCCAGGAGATGATGGATGACTGGGAATCCTGGCGTGCTGCAGTCTATGGGTCTCAAAGAATTGGACATGACTGAACAACTGAATTGAACTGAACTGATGATGACAAGGAACTTTCAGGGAACATCTGTGTACAGTGATTTAACATAGAAAGCTCCCACGCTGCTGACCAATAGCCAACCGTTTGACTCACCCTGAAGACTAGGAAGCTTTGAAGTGCAGCTAGAATGACAGAAAGAACCTTTGCTTTTGGTAGATCTCTGTGTCCTGATTGCAATACATGTGCTCTGTTACCTTAAGCAAAACCTTCACTTTTTTGATTCACAGTTTCCTTATAGTAACCTCATTAGGCTGTTATGAGAATTCAGTGATATCACAATAACGATTATTCTTGGCCAGTCCATCACATTATTCAGTATATACTTGGAAGCTGAGCTGAAGGTATCTTCTAGTTCTCATCTCTTACTTCTGAGTCTGCCTCTTGGGTCTATGCAAAATGAGTTTGTAATCTCAGTACCTATCCTCTGCTGCTGCTAAGTCACTTCAGTCGTGTCCAACTCTGTGTGACCCCGTAGATGGCAGCCCACCAGGCTCCTGTCCCTGATATTCTCCAGGCAAGAGTATTAGAGTGGGCTGCCATTGCCTTCTCCAGTGCATGAAAGTGAAAAGTGAAAGTGAAGTCACTCAGTCGTGTCCGACTCTTAGTGACCCCATGGACTGCAGCCCACCAGGCTCTTACGTCCATGGGATTTGCCAGGCAAGAGTGCTGGAGTGGGTTGCCATTGGGCATTTAATTTCAGATCTCATGTCTCTAGGGCTGTTTATTGTCCTTTGTCTATATGAAACCTGTGTAATTGGAGAACAAATGCAGACAAAACATTGGTTTGGTGGCACCTTATAGCATTCTCTCTGATAGACCTGTTTCTTACTGTGTTATATTGTGTTTATGCTACACAATCTCATTTGTGATTTGATGTGTTTAGAAACAGAAGCTCAAATTAAATTTAAATGTTTCATTTCAGTCATCCACTGATGTGGAAAACTTGTTCACCTTCTGGAGAATGTATACTTACGTTTCAGCCAGAGCAGAGTGAGAGTTATCATTGGCATCAAACCTTTACAGCTGTTTGAGCTTTACCCTAACTCCTTACCCCTAAGACATAAAGTACAGCCTATATATAAGTCTTTTCCACTTGCTATTGATAATTGAAATCCTGTCCTTGCACAAACAGGTAATAAGGTAACCCCGTAGACATACTTGATCTCATACATACCCATCACACTCTTTATATTCCAAATATAGAGGGCTGTTGCTGCTGCTGCTAAGTTGCTGCTGCTGCTAAGTCGCTTCAGTCGTGTCCTCTCTGTGCGACCCCATAGATGGCAGCCCACCAGGCTCCCCTGTCCCTGGGATTCTCCAAGCAAGAACACCGGAGTGGGTTGCCATTTCCTTCTCCAGTGCATGAAAGTGAAAAGTGAAAGTGAAGTCGCTCAGTCATGTCCGACTCTTCGCGACCCCGTGGACTGCAGCCTACCAGGCTCCTCCGCCCATGGGATTTTCCAGGCAAGAGTACTGGAGTGGGTCATCAGTGACTTCTCCAATATAGAGGGAGACCTGAATATTTTCACATTTGTCCTTTTGGAAGCATGTGGACTTTATGCATGCTGGCCCCTTTAAACAGAGTGTTCCAAGATCATTCAGCAGATCATTATTTCTGGGTATCTCCATCTTGAATGTGTTGTCTCCAGGGCTGCCCCCAGGGCCTCTGAGATGGTCAAGAATGATCTGTTCCTAGATTCTGGATTATTCTTGTTGTCTTGTCTGCTCTCTTCCCCTCCTGGTCATCTTTGTTCTTTCAGTTTGCTGGGCCTGCTGCTTAGTATTCTTACCACCACCTCTACCCCTTTCTTCTTTATTTTTTCTATACTATTTTTCCCTTACACTTCAGTTTGTTTTTCATAGTTGGTGATGCTAAATTTTGCTTTAGCTTAGTTGATTATCATATTTCATATATTTGATTTTTTGAGCTTGACCCTTCTTAGTCCTAGTTCATAACAGCTGTTTCTTAATAGATAAACTATGTCTTGAGTAATTTAGAAACCCTGGAGTAGAATTTCATTTGGAAAATATTCTCACTTGGGTTTTTAAACATGTAAAATTTAAGGATGGACCCTGTTAGATCTTGAGTTTCTTAGAACTTCATCAAGTATATAGTTAGCAAATATATATGGTGGTATTACAGTGTACTTATAAATTAAATTTCCTCAACCAGAAGCACAGTGATCAGGTCTCTCTGGTGGCTTTAACAGAACACTTTCTTACCTCATGGAGCTCACATAATACATGTCCTTTGTTGTGCTTCCAATTTGCTAAGTTGAAGGAGATCCACTTCTGAGTTCAGTTTTAATAGTGCTGTTTAAAGGCTGTCTGCATGGCCCCATTTACGAAATTAGGCTATGCAATTCCAACCTGATTACAAGATACGGGTCTAAGGAAATGTGAAGTGCATTTGAGGTTCTTGGTTACCATAGATCTTAGTCTTTACTGGAATTGGGAAACTGAATTTTAGGTTTTTTAAATTTATGTAAGAATCCCACTTCTGGCACCAGTATATTTTATTTAATTCTGAGGCCTAACTGACCAGGCTCTAATTTTTCTCCATATTCAGAAATGGATTCTGTGGCCTTGCGTATACTTTCATCTATTTATGCCCTGCTGCCATGATTCTTACTTCTATCAAAACACTTATTTCTAGTGTAGGTGAAGTGTTTAGTCCAGAGATTCTGCTGACCTGAAATTTTCCCTAAGGCTTGCTCATTTAGTTAGGGTCCATGGAGCATGCCTTTGGCCTGGAAGAAGCTTATTTTATTTACATGTATCTTGTGAGGGAAGTACAGTTACCTGGCATGGGCTGAGAGCACCACTCCCCTTCAGATCCAGCTCAACAATTGAAAGCCCAGTAATGTGGTCTGAGACAGTCTCCCCCACTACTCGTGGCAGTGCAGTGTGGAAAACCAGAATCTTTTTGGAAAATAGGACATTTTTCTTTATCAGAGAGACTGACAGAATGAAAGAAAAAAGAATCCCTTCGTCATCTAGTGTGCACAGTTTGAAACTGTCATTTATCTTACTTTGAACTGATGTTTCAGGAAAACCATTATCCACAGTCTTTATCAGGTTTAGCTGCATGCTGAAGTCCTTTTGTAATATATTATCATTAGGCAGTGAAATCATTTTTGCTCTGTGTATGAGTGTAAAGCAGAAACTTATTAAACCTTTAATCAAGGAGTCACACCAGATTCTTAGTCCCAGGTGTGAGAACATTTCTTGTGTGGCGTGTTCATAAAATTGAAGGCACAGTCCGCACGTAGATGGATGACAGTCCTTAGCAGAGAGACGCCCTAGATATTAGCCTGTTCTGGAACTGTGTCTGTCATTCAAGGGGAGGCTGTGTATTGTTGGCCTCTTTTCCCTGCAGTGTGCTTAAAAGGGCCTCCAGACTGTAGCATAAGGAACTTACGAATGAAAATGAAAATGACATGTGAATGACTACATGTTTCATGTAAAGAAAAGAGGTTTTCTCATTGCACATGCATGTATGTGTGTCTAACCTGTTGCATTATACACACACACACGAACATGTTTAACCTTGAGCTGTCTCTTCTGTTACATTGCTTACTTCACAAAATAGAAGTATTTTTATTCTTTGGGCTGCTGAGCTAGCATTCATTCAAATGTATGTATCAAATTTCTGCTATATAGTAGGCACTGTGGAAGGGTAATGAAGATACAAAGATAAATAAAAACGGGAATCTTGTTATCAAGTAGCTTACAGCCTCCTGAGGAAGGTGGAACCATTAATAATGGAGGGAAGTGCTAATAGAAATACTCTATGTATTGGGTTGGTCAAAAAGTTCATTCAGATTTTTCCAGATGATCTTATGGAAAAACATGAATGCAGTTTTTAACCAACCCAATACAGCATGCTTTGAAACCTTAGAGGAAGGAGAGAAGTCCTTGGGATAGAGTAAGATGACTTTATCTGGGAAGGACCCACCATATTGAGGAATCTGAATTTCGCAATAAACTCAATAAGGGAACCATTAATGACTTTTAAGCCTCTGAGTGGCATGGTCAGATTTGCTTTCTAGGAAGTTCATTCTGTGAACTATAACTTAAGAATGAGAGGGTAAGGCTATTCCTCAAAAAATTAAAGATATAATTGCCATATGATCCAGCAAATCTCTTCTGAGTGAATTCCCAAAAGAACTGAAAATCAGGTACACCCTTTTCCACAGCAGTATAATTCATAATAGCCAAAAGGTAGAAACCACCCAAAGGTCCATGGACAGATGGATAGATAAAATGTATATATTAATAGATACAATAGAATTTTACTCAGCCCTAAAAAGGGAGGACATCTTGACACACGCCACAACATGGGTGAACCTTGAAGATACTATGCTAAGTGAAATAAGCCAGTTGTCATCTCTGCCATGTGATAATAGCATCTGCTTCATAAAACAACAGGGCAGTCCTGAAAATACATTTGATAACTCATCTAAAGTGCTTTGAAGGATGCCTGATGCACAGTAAGTCCTTACATATTAGCTGCTGTTGCTGCTTTTGCTGTTGTTATTACTACTCCTACTTTATTTGAAGCAGTAAGAGGATAGGATATAGCATATTGATCTTAATTCTTTGATGAGATATCTTATTTTTAGCAGCTTTATTGAGGTACAGTTTACATTCAACATTCAGAAAATGAAGATCATGGCATCTGATCCCATCACTTCATGGGAAATAGTTGGGGAAACAGTGGAAACAGTGTCAGACTTTATTCTTTTGGGCTCCAAAATCACTGCAGATGGTGACTGTAGCCGTGAAATTAAAAGACACTTACTCCTTGGAAGAAAGTTATGACCAACCTAGATAGCATATTCAAAAGGAAAGACATTACTTTGCCGATTATGGTTTTTCCAGTAGTCATGTATGGATGTGAGAGTTGGACTGTAAAGAAGGCTGAGCACTGAAGAATTCATGCTTTTGAACTGTGGTGTTGGAGAAGACTCTTGAGAGTCCCTTGGACTGCAAGGAGATCCAACCAAGTCCATTCTGAAGGAGATCAGCCCTGGCATTTCTTTGGAAGGAATGATGCTAAAGCTGAAACTCCAGTACTTTGGCCACCTCATGTGAATTGTTGACTCATTGGAAAAGACTCTGCTGCTGGGAGGGATTGGGGGCAGGAGGAAAAGGGGACAACAGAGGATGAGATGGCTGGATGGCATCACCGACTGGATGGATGTGAGTTTGAGTGAACTCTGAGAGTTGGTGATGGACAGGGAGGCCTGGCGTGCTGCGGTTCATAGGGTTGCAAAGAGTTGGACACGACTCGGCGACTGAACTGAACTGAACTGACNGTTGACTCATTGGAAAAGACTCTGCTGCTGGGAGGGATTGGGGGCAGGAGGAAAAGGGGACAACAGAGGATGAGATGGCTGGATGGCATCACCGACTGGATGGATGTGAGTTTGAGTGAACTCTGAGAGTTGGTGATGGACAGGGAGGCCTGGCGTGCTGCGGTTCATAGGGTTGCAAAGAGTTGGACACGACTCGGCGACTGAACTGAACTGAACTGACACACAATGACTGCACCTGTTTAAAGTGTACAGTTTGCAAAGGTTTGACTTATGTGTATACATCATGAAGCGATTCATGACATACAGAACATGAGTATATACATCACCTTCCAAATTTTCTCTTCCATATATTCTCCCTTGCACCTCTGGTTCTATGTTTGTAGGCAACCAAGGATATTCTTTGACTTGCTATAGATTAGTTTGTATTTTCTAAAATTTTATATAAATATGATTATACAGTATATATACTTTTTATCTGTTTCAATCAGCATATTTATTTGGGGATTCATCCATATTTATAATATGAATAGTTCATCCATTTATATTGCCAAATAGTCTTTCATTTAGTGGATATACCACAGTTTGTTTACACATATGCTCCTGTTGATGGATATTTGGGTAACTGCCAGTTTGGAGGTCTTACACATAAAGCTTCTAAGAATATTCATGTGTAAGTCTTATATGAACAGGCATATGACTTTTCTCTTGGGTAAGTCCAGGAGTGGAATGGCTGAATCATGAAGAAATTTTATGCTTAGGTTTTCAGGAAACTCCCAAACCCTTTACAAAGTATCTGTTCCATTTTACATATAAGCAGCAGTATATGAGAGATTCTATTGCTCCACATACTCACCAACACTTGGTATGACAGCCTTTTTAATTTTAGTCACTCTAATAGGTATGGAGTGGTATTTAATTGTGGTTTTAATCTATGTTTCCCTAATGATGCTAACTATCTTTTAGTGTGTTTATTTGCCATTCCTGTATTTCCTTTGATGATATTTTCATATCTTTTTTTCTCATTTGTTGGGTTGTTTATTTTCTTATTAATTTCGGTAATTGGCTATATATTATGGATACAAGTGCTTTATTTTGTCTCCTTCTCAAAGCAGTAAGTTGCAGTAGTTGCAGGGCTCATCCCATTTGTTTCCTGCCTATCAGGATTCAATGTCTCATTTCCTGATACCTAGTCTTGAAAACTGTTGTTTCTTACACACATGTACACATATATGCACACACATGCACATGGGCAAACATACATATCATAGATGGTTGGTTAATTGTTTTCAGACAGAGGGATAAATCAGTTCTTACTCCATCTAGCTCTGGAGCTAAGTCTGATAAGATACTTTTGAATTGTCAGAACCTGCTAGCTGAATGTTTTTCAAAGGTATCCCTTGTGGTCCATTGGGTGCAGTGATATAAGGCTGTGACATCTTTCTACCAGTGGCCAGATGCGTAAGTTTCCTCAAGGGATAGACTCCTGGAGTCTTCTGGTTGGACAGGACTCTTCAGGTCCTGTGGCTGATCCTCCAACTGATGCGTAAAACCCTTTCTGTATACTTTCCTGTACTCTCCCATGTTGGGCAACTCTCCTTTTTAAAGAACACATTTCCTGTTTAGATGTTTCCCATGGTTAGAAAGTTCTTACCTACATGAGCTAAAATCTTTCTCCCTATCTCTCTTCAAATAGTCATATGAAATTTTAATTAGACAATTAAAATTGGACAATTCTAGTTGGAAGATTTAGATTTGTGTAGATTTGTCCAGTGAAGTCTTGTGATTTTTCAAATGAAGTGATGTGAAATTAATCCTGTTTCCATACAACAATCCCTCTCACATTTCAGGGCCAATTGCCTGCTTTCTTCCTGGGTCATCTCTTTAGGATAAATATCTTGATCTCTCTGAACCTCAGTTGCTTTATCTCTAGAATAGAGTTGCAAAGAGAATTCCTGTATCTATGAGTACCTTCTTTAGTGAGTGAGATACCCTGATAGGTGCTAAGGACACAGAAGAGGATATACTCTCTGCCTCTCAGAAGATCACCAGGGAAGAAAAGTCAAATGATGCAGCAGAGAGCTGAAAAGACCTCTTAATAGAAGTGTGCTAGGCCCTTCACAGGACTTTAGAGAAGATCAAATTAATTAAGATATTGGAAGTGTAGTCTATTCACTATAAAAGACTGTACGTGTGCTTGGTAATATTATTAGTGGTTTTTAAAGATGTACGGACAGCTGATCTGTCCCTATTATTTTTTCTGAAGCCTGCTATGTCACTGACCATTTAAGTTTAAAAATTTTCTTTAAAACCTCTGGGCTGTACATAATTAATGAGTTTGGATATGTGATGGTGCTCGCAGGGGGTAGAAATATGCCAGTAAGTTTATTTTTCCTCCTGCTCTTGCACGTTGTTTGGGTTTAGGGCTTGTAAAAGACAATTATATTCAGTGAATTTTTATGTGGATTCAGATGTTATAAGCTAAGGGCGCTGTAAACCTCTACTAATGCTTTATTGTTTAAAACTCCAGATGGTGATGATAATACTTCAGCTTTTGCCATATGGAGAAACAGAAAGCAACTTTCAGAAGAAAGCAGTGGCAAATTTGGATATCATGATTTTGCAGTTTTAGGTCACTCTGTGCCTCCCTCACAGGGTGTTGGAGCTTCTCATCGTGACTTTCAAGCATCTCTTTACTTTGCCAATAATATAACAAATGGAAGTAAGAGGAAGAACTGTATGATGATGTGACATGATGCTGAGTTTAGAGTTTGCCACAATATGGCAGCATTTCTTACACTAGGGGGGCTTAAAAATGCAAATTCCCACACCTCATCTCAGACACTCTGATTTAGCTATTTGATGGGTTTTGGGAGAGGTGACAGCTGCTGCAGAGTGCCTGAAGTTAGTTCCTGGAAAATTCTGGAACAGATGTGTCCTCCTTTGAGAAACATTGGTGGTGGACTGAGCCCGTGATATGCAGGCAGTAAATCTTGTCCTGCCTCTGTCTCTGTGTTTGTTCTTGCCTTCACAAATTCTGAAGGTCTACTCTTTATCAGAATTTATGTCATGAAGAGTCAAAACGGTGAGAGAGATAGTTTCCATTCTCAAAGAATCTTCAGTGTAGCCTTAAGATGCCAGTGGACCCTGGTTTAGTGGCTGCATCACTTAGAATGGGTTCCTTTTAAGCTTAGTGTGTATAATTTGGATAATACAACCTACCTGTTCTTCAGGATTGTTGGGGAACTGACAATTGGAAATTAAGTGCCTTCTCACAATCATAGGAAATATTACTTTATCCTCTTTTAGTATTAAATATGTTTTCCAAAGTAGCGACTCTAACTAAATAAGATTCTAAATG
The DNA here is from genome assembly GCA_006410615.1 of Neotragus moschatus. Taxonomy (NCBI): domain Eukaryota; kingdom Metazoa; phylum Chordata; class Mammalia; order Artiodactyla; family Bovidae; genus Neotragus; species Neotragus moschatus. The sequence continues at coordinate 270,925 of SJYA01001305.1, read as the reverse complement.
CTAAAACTTAAAGCATTCTATATGTGAGTCAATTATTTCTAGACTGGGCTTCCCAGGTGGCGCTAACAGAACAGAACCCGCCTGCTGATGCAGGAGACACAGTGGATTTGATCCCTGGGAAGATCCCCTGGAGAAGGAATGGCTCCAGTATTCTTGCCTGGAGAATCCAATAGATGACTATAGCCTAGTGGACTACAGTTCATGGGACAAATTATAAACAGGAAGAAAGAACAAATAATAAAGTTAAGTTTTTAGAGTCAGATGCCAGTCTTTCCCAGTATGTTTGAACATTGTAATGCCCTTGTGCTTATTGATATTCAAAGTATGGTATTAGTTGAGAGTCCTTGATACACCTCATTTCTTATTTCACCTGCATACAATAAACTATAAACCGTATATCTTTTTTAATAAGTAGAATTACTTTTATTTTGGTTGCCTATTTACAAAAACTTCCATATATTTTTAATATGTTGAGTATTCTGTTTGTAAAGTTGTGGTTGTCTAAAACAAAGCAAGTAATCATTGACATGGTAGATAAGAATTTGTAGTTTATTGATAAGAGGAAAGATGTTTTCATTTACTCTGCCTGGCTCTAAAATGATCATTCTCCTCTCACAAAGAAATTAACCTGGTACCAAGATTATACAGAGGATAACCTGAAAATGAATTAGCTTCATGGTCTTCCATCTCTCTGGAGTGGGGCGAGGACAAAAGAATAAGAAATTGACTTTCTAACTTTTTTTTTGATATTTGAGGTAAAATTAGATATGAGGAAATGTGAGAAAATAAAAAGAAGGACTTATACTCAATTTTCTAAATTTAACTTAAAAAAAAAAAAGCCCAATAGTTTTGGGGATTGGGAATTAAAGGTATAGAGCCCTCTAAAATGGTGGTTCTTAATTTATGAGTCATGGTGTCCTTTTGTAGCATGACCCCTTCATAAGCGAGCCACCAAAATGTGGTCAGTGTATTCAATGGATGTTTGCTACCATAATTGCTGCATTGTCTTATGGAAGAAGCATTTTGATAATATTGAGTGGCACTGTGTTATTGAGCAGGATACAGCTTTGGCAAGTTAGAGGAAGGAAGCTTTGCTGGAAGGTCAAACTGGTAACATAACAAGGTCTATATCTCAGGGCTTTGTGAATGCTATAGCTCTTCTTTTCCTTGCTGACTTGCTTGGATTCTGCACTTCTGTTCAACTGCTTGAGACTGTCAGTTTGGTTAGACTGACTATATGCTTTAGGACCCCTGATGCAGACCCTTCCAACCCCTTATTTTACTTAGGGAATTAAATAGCTGCACAGAACTTGACAATTTCAAGGTCTTTTTTTTTATTTTTCTTTTTTAGGATTACAAAAGTAATATATTTCATTATGAAAAGTATTAACAAAGAAAAGAAGAAAAATCTATCATTCTCTCACTAGAAAATAGTATTTGATATATTGAGGACTTAGTATTTTCACCCAGTCTTTTTCTGTATTTATATTTTAAGAATTAGCATTTATACTTTTTTAAGCCTGCCTTTTTTGTCTTTTAATTCTATTTTTGGCTATGCTGGGTTTTCATTGGCTGTGGAGCACAGGCTCTAGGGCACAAGGGCTTCAGTAGCTGTGGGATTTAGGCTCAGTAGTTGTGGCTTGTGGACTTAATTCCTCTAGGGCATGTGGGGTCTTCCCAAATCAGGGGTCGAATGTGTCCCCTGCATTGGCAAGCAGATTCTTTACCACTGAGCCCCCAGGGAAGTCCAAGCCTGTCTCGTCTTGTTTTTATTTTGCAGTGTAATATGATTTTTTTCCTATCATTATAAATGGTTGCTGTGTATTCCACTAAAAATGAAGGTACCATATTTTACTTACTTGTTTGTTTCTTCTTGGGAAAGTTTTCCTTAAATTTCCTAGTACCGTTCTAACTCAAGTAAAGAAAAGAATGTATTTTCATGTGTGATCACACATGTATGCACTTACACACACTCTCCTCAGTGTGTGTCTGTGGTTCTGCCTACTAGTAGGAAAATTAGGACAATGAAACAGGGACTGCTCTACAGATAACCCAGTAGTGATATCAGAAGTAATGCTCGGGCCTCCTGCCTGTGTGATCCCAGATCTCTTATGAGGGAGATAATGCACTCTGTAGGCTGAGTTAGGTAGGGCCAGAGAGTCTTCACCCTGCCTGTCTGCATTAGTAGTAAAATAGCAATATGATTACAGTTTTAACCAACACTTAAAGCACTCCTGAGTGCCAGGCACTCTTCAAACTAACTTCACACATATTAGCTTATTTAATCTTTACACTGTGGTGGTTTAGTCCAAGTCATGTCCAACTCATTGTGACCTCATGCACTGTAGCCCACTAGGCTCCTCTGTCTGGGATTTCCCAGGCTAGAATACTGGAGTGGGTTGACATTTCCTCCTCCAGAAGATCTTTCTGACCCAGGGATTGAACCTGGGTCTCCTGCTTGGCAGGTGGATTCTATACCACTGAGCCACCTGGGAGGCCTTTTACAATCATCCTATGGAGGACATGAACCCTTAAACACAGCCATAGAGGATATTTCACATTACTAAGCCATAATTCACACTTAAATGGGAAAAAGACAAAGCAAATTTTTATGTACTTTGAAATCTACAGTATGAAGATTGAAGGTCTGTTGAATAGGGATGGTGAACAGCACTCTGGAAATTAAATGCAGACCTTACCACATCGGTGCATCACTGATACTCCAGTTACTGATGCAGTGAACCCATCGAGGGAGGGGATCAGTAAAGGCAGCAACCAGAAAAAGCACTGGAAGATACAAACACTTTGTTCATAGTTATTTTAAAATGCTCTGATTAGGGTGGGGCAGAGTTCCTAGCCCTGTCAAAAGGAAAAAAAAAAAAATGTACATATGAAGTGATGGTCTGCTTGGAGTTCTTTGTGAAGCTCTTATTTATCTCTGGTCAAATGCAATGTAGCCCAAGATGCGTGTAGAGTACTCATAAGTATAGGTAAGGATTCACTTTCTCCCAGTGTCCATATCTACTTGGAAGTACAATCTGTAGACTGTTAAGATGAGCAATCTGAGAGTGTTGAGAAAGTGAAACTTGGGCCCACGATGGCATAATCAGAAGTTGAGGGAATTGGAACCGAAAAAGTGTGGTTTTTCAGGCTTATTCTCTCTATATAAGTTAACCTCAGACCTCATCTGTGCTTGCCAGAACGTGGCAAATGTGATGATGAAAATCTTCTATTTAGTGAGCCTGTTTAGTATCCACTTTTAAACCTACAATAGTTTTTCCTACCAGCTTAAAGGTACTCATAGGTATGTGGGTGTTATCCTCCTTGTATTGGTCCAAAGTGTAGGAGCCCTCTCTCTCTGCTCAGTTGTGTCTGACTCTTTACTACCCCATGGTGGATCACAAACTGTGGGAAATTCTTAAAGATATGGGTATATCAAATCACCTTACTTGTCTCCTGAGAATTTTGTATGTGGGTCAAGAAGCAACAGTTAGAACTAGACATGGAACAACAGACTGGTTCCAAATTGGGAAAGGAGTATGACGAGGCTATATATTGTCACCTTACATATTTAACTTCTATGCCAAATACACATGTGAAATGCCAAGTGAATGAGTCACAAGCTAAAATCAAGATTCTAGGGAGAAATACCAACAACCTCAGATATACAGATGATACCACTCTAATAGCAGAAAGGGAAGAAGAACTAAAGACCTTCTTGATAAGGGTGAAAGAGGAGAGTGAAAAAGCTAGCTTAAAACTCAGCTTTCAAGAAACTAAGATTATGGCATCTGGTCCCATCACTTGGTGACAAATAGAAGGGGGAAAAGTGAAAGCAGTGACAGAATTTATTTCTTTGGGCTCTAAAATCATTGAGGATGGTGACTGCAGCCATGAAATTAGAAGACACTTGCTCCTTTGAAGAAAAGCTATGACTACCTCCACAGCTTATTAAAAAGCAGAGGCATCACTTTGCCAACAAAAGTCCCTATAGTCAGAGCTATAGTTTGTCCAGTAGTCAGGTACAATGTGAGAGTAGGACCATAAATAAAGCTAAGTGCTGAAGAATGGATGCTTCAGAATTGTGGTACTGAAAAGACTCAAGAGTCCCTTGGTCAGCAAGGAGTTCAAGCCAATCAGTCCTAAACGAAATCAACTGTGAATATTCGTTGGAAGGACTGAGGCTGAGGCTCTAACACTTTGGCTACCCGATGTGAAGAGCTGACTCATTGGAAAAGACCCTGATGCTGGGAAAGATTGAGGGCAAGAGGAGAAGAGGGCGACGAAGGATGAGATGGTTAGAGAGCATCACTGACTCCTGGACATGAATCTGAGCAAACTCCAGGAGATAATGAAGGGCAGGAAAGCCTGGTGTATTGTAGTCCGTGGAATTGCGGAGAGTTGGATACGTCTTAGCGACAGAATAGCAACAACAAATCCTCCCTGTTCTGGACAAGAACTGACTGAATATAGTTAATATCCATTAGTCAAGTTATTATCCATTAGTCTCCATGCCATCATGGGCATTCATTTCCTTTGGAAATGTGCCGGGGTCCAGCCCCGACAAGGAATCCAGGGTGATTCGAAGGTGGAGACGGATAGGCGAGGAAAAACTTGTTTCATTACTGATAGCGAGGGATTAGAAAATTAGCAAAGAAAAGAGGCTGAATAACTTGGCTTACGTGGAATACCAATCACCACCTATGTAGGCCACAGGCGTCTTTCCATTCTCCTGAGGGAGAGGAGGCACTGAGACCCCCCTGGTCCGATCTTAGAAGCCCAGGCAGAATTAGTAGGCTTGGTGAGGACCCCTGAGCCAGATGGGAATTCAGCCAGAAAATAGTAGAAGACATTAGAGGAGAAAAAGAGGCTGAATAACTTGGTTTACGTGGGATACCAATAAAATTCCAAGACAAGGAACTTGCACCATCTACGCTGGGCCGCTGGCGCCACTTGAATATTGGGGAGTGGGCTTGAAAGCTGGGGCGAGTAAGCAGACATGGCGGGCACCCACGCTCCAGATGGGAATTCAGCCAGAAATACGGAAAACAAGAAAGAAGGACATGAGGGAATCAGTCTTTCCGGAAACGGATCCGTGTTCTTTATTTTCAGTTTTGCTTATATACCTTTTGTTACATGTAGGGATGAATACAGAGTCACGCGGGGGTCAGCAGACCTGACCCTTGTCAAAGTCAGGTGACAAAAAGGTTTGGGGGGTTTTACATCATCTTCTGGCCATGAGGCCTGCTGACATTTTATGACCCTTTCTTTCTGATAACCAAAAAACTTATTTTTTCCAAGGGTGTTTTTTCTTAAACCAGGCACCACCCTCCAAATAAAGTTGCATTCCTATAGGGTGAGGGTGTAGTGAGTTACAATCAAGAAAGGAATTTATTTAATCCAAGGTTAACATGATTAATCTTAAAGGTTAATACTTATTTCTCTTATATGCTAGTTATATTCATTATAAGGGCAAGGAATATGGAGATTTAGCAGCAAACATCAGCCCAACAAATGAAATCCCTTTACCAATGTTCCCCTTAAGATCTATTTAGTCTTAAGATAGTGATAAAGTTACATTTTTACATAGCAAAGACACAGTGATTTATAACAAAGTACAGTGGTCTATAACAAAAGAGAAAATTCATTAACTCAAAAGGTCTAGTATTGCTAACATCAAAAACTACTATATTTCCTTTTCTATATTCCAAATACATTGATTAATATATTCCCAGGTGCCTAAGGACGTGGAGGCCTGGCGGCAATCATTGACTCAACAATGAGAAAAGCCCTATGCTAATTAAGACCTTCAAAATACTCCAAACTCTCTGTGCTGTTTATGGTTGAGAGGTAGTAAACAATCATGTGCCTAGTGGCAGGAGTATGGATAATCCTATCACACAAACTAGTCTGCCCGCAGAGAGGTTTGACCTGAGACATCCTTGTCACACCCAGGGCAGGGAATTAGTAACAATTATTGACACAACAAATGAAAAACCCTTCACCAATATACTTCTTAACCAACCCACTATACTAATAAATTCTAACTTCCCAAAAGAATCTGCCTTTAGTAAGTCTAAAACATCTCGTGCCTCTCACGGTTGGGAGGCTGTAAACAATCACATGTGGCAGGACAAACCTATACAGGCAGGCTAGATAACCTTCAGAGGAGTTTGTAAGCTGAAACACTCTTGTCACACCCAGGAATTTTTATTAACTGGAGCTATAGGTCAACTCCTTCTCGGAGAGAAATGGCTATGGGAGAGAGCCCCCCGTAAAGTCAGAAGTATAGGTGAGAGCATAAAACAGACTTTGGTTTTGGGGGTAGATGCTCAGGAACAGGAGATTTCCTGAGGCCTGATCACGCCTTTGTGTATGCCAAGCCTCCTTCCTCATGACCTTTGCCACAGGCGGAGTTCCTCATGCTGGCTCCGGCAGAAATGTTTTGTTTTAGAGTTGTAATTTTATCTATTGGCCTTTTGAGGGTGCCATAAAATGTCATTTTACAAACATGTGCTTGGTTACCAAATGGCTCATGAGGGTTTACACACTTCTGCGTCATTTCTCTTCCTGTTACCACCACTACTTATTTTCTTGGCAAATTAGCCATTTTCTCCTGTACTTTATGTCTAAGTCTGATTATAATGACCAGGCTTCCAGTAGAAAGTAGCAGGTGTAGGTGTATCCAGGGCACTCTAAATATAATCAATGAGTTCTCTGAGCTAGCTCATTATCTCAGCTTCATGGTGCCCCATGCCCCTTTCTCTCGGAGATGTCTTTATCCGAATCACCCAGTACCTGATTAGTAAATTTGCTTCAATTGTAAAAGGTAAACAGTACTCTACAGTAAAAGCACATTTAAAATATACAAAAGCAGCAAAAGAAAAGAAAAGAAACTCACTGCGGTGTTTTCTGGAGGTGAGCAAGCTTCCTGCTGTGGTGTAAATAGGTCTTTGTGGATTTCATTTGCGTTATTTCTATACTGAAGTTTTCAAAGTGTACCCTCAAATTCTCACCTTATATATCTCTTACTTCTTTTGTAGCAGCAGTAATCAGTGTTTGAGAAGCCTTCTAGTGTTTCTCCAGAATGTCCACTATTTTTACAAGCACTGAAATCATAAATTTTTAATTAAAAAATTGAATGAGTGAATTGTCTGGTTGTCTGACGTCATTATTCTCACCCACTTTTGCCTTTAATATCACCCACATGTCATATTTGTAAGCAGTTAATAATTTAGTCGGTTTTTCTGAATATTAACAAGCGAGTTTATATGTGTTTCATGCATCAGTTTAAATTCTTAATGCCTCATCGACAGATCTGATTTCTCAGTAATCTGTGAGATGAAAGAGCCGTTAACTTCTTGCAAACTTTCAAATCATGTAGATGAGAGAGTTTTTAAAATATGACTTTAATGAAAAGGTAGGTTTTTGGGTAAGATCTTTTAACAGATGAGATCCATATTTTCTGTATATTTTCTCTTGGCATTACCTTCCTGAGATAATTCTTCCTCTCTTGGCTTGAGCATTTCTGCTTCTTATGAAGACCCTTCTCAAATGTATTTTCTGGGATTTTCTCTGTCTCACAATAAAAACTTATTTGCCTTTTCCTGATTTATCTTTCACCACTCTGGCTTCCATTGCTTTTGATGAGAAATCAACTGTCAATTTTATTGTGGTTCCATAATGGAGCAAGTTGTTTTTTCTCTTGTTGATTTCAACAGTTTATCTTTGGTTTTCAGCAGTTTGATGAGTTTGGGTGTGGTTCTCTTTGCATTCATCCTATTTGGAGTTTATGGAGCTTCTTAGAAGTATGCAGCTGCTGCTGCTAAGTCGGTTTAGTCGTGTCCAACTCTGTGCGACCCCATAAGACAGCAACCCACCAGGCTTTCCCATCCCTGGGATTCTCCAGGCAAGAACACTGGAGTGGGTTGCCATTTCCTTCTCCAATGCATGAAANTTTACCCTCGTTGCTCTTCCAATGAAGACCCTCATATTTTCAGAAGGGTTTGCAGTGTCTGCCTCCTTCTGTTACCTTACGGTGAATGACGTTGGATTCGTGATCTCTGAAAAAGATTTAGCTTTGGGGCCAGGGACCAGGCTTGATCACTCAAGAGCTTTTGTGTAGCAGAGTTTTATGAAAGTAAGAAAATGAACAGAGAAAGCCTCTGACATAGACATTAGAAGGGGGGCGGAGAGTGCCCCACTGGCTAGCCTTATCAAAGCTCTATATACTTTTTTCAGACCCACTCCCACAAAGTACATCTTAAATTAATAAGATTAAAACAAACAATAGAAAGATCTTACCAGACTCACCCCATGATATACATTTTAAGATGACGAGATTAGTCAGAAGGTTCTTGTTAAGGAGAAACATGTTCTGGAGCAAGATACATTGTTATATTGACTAAGACAAAGCAATGCAAAAAAGAAAATTGTTCTTTTTCTGCTTGACAGCCCCAGACNTTAAAACAAACAATAGAAAGATCTTACCAGACTCACCCCATGATATACATTTTAAGATGACGAGATTAGTCAGAAGGTTCTTGTTAAGGAGAAACATGTTCTGGAGCAAGATACATTGTTATATTGACTAAGACAAAGCAATGCAAAAAAGAACATTGTTCTTTTTCTGCTTGACAGCCCCAGACCCCTTTCTCCTTCTCAAGGGCTCCGGACCCCTTTCTCCTCCTCGCGAACCCTGGACTTCTTATCAACCTACCGAGGAAATGACTCTCTCACTTCCAGCATCTCCAGTTTCATCTTGGGTGCTTTCTCTTTCCCTTTCTAATCCTTCTCTTTCTCTTCTAATCTTTCATGCAGGGCTCTTGGAGGAGCCATGCTTATCCAATATACCCTAGGGCCCTTGCATTGCTCCTGGTTTCTTGAATGCCTGACATATAAAAAGAATTCAATAAGTATTTCCCAAATGAATGAACAATAGAGATTGGAAAGTAGCCAGATTCTAACATGGTGGTGGTGGTGGAGATGCTGTGGTAGGTAACAAGCATACATAAAAGGACCCACTTTTGGCTGTTTTGTCTAATCACTGGTGTTTTAAATGGTTGTTGAGCAGTCCAACTTTCATCCTACTTCATCCTTGCTTTCATCCTACTTCATCCTTGCTTTCATCCTACTCTCTTTATTTTCACCATTTTCTTAAGTTTTATTGGGATATAGTTGATTTACAATGTTGTGTTATTTTCAAGTCTACAGCAAAGTGAATCAGCTATACATATACATATACCCACTCTTTTTAAGACTCTTTTCCCATATAGACCATTACAGAGTCTTGAAGAGCTCCCTGTGCTGTCCAGTAGGTCCTTATTAGTTAGTAGTGTGTATATGTCAATCCACTCTTCCCGTTTATCCCCACCCCCACCCCAGTAACCATAAGTTTATTTTCTACATTTGTAACTATTTCTGTTTTGTAGATAAGTTCATTTGTAGCCTTTTTAAAGATTCCACATATGGGGGGTATCATATGATATTTGTCTTTCTCTGTCTGACTTCATTCAGTGTGACAATCTCTAGATCCATCCATGTTGCTGCAAATGACATTATTTCATTCTTTTTATGGCTGAGTAATAGTCCTTTGTATATTTGTACCGTATCTTCTTTATCCATTGATGCACATTTAAGTTGCTTCCATGTCCTGGCTATTGTAAATAGTGCTGCATTAAACACTGGGGTGCATGTATCTTTCAAATTACGGTTTTCGCTATATGTATGCCTGGGAGTGGGATTGCTGGATCATATGGTAGCTCTATTTTTAATTTGTTAAGGAGTGTCCATACTGTTTTCCATAGTGGCTGTACCACTTTACATTCCCACCAGTGATATAGGAGGATTCCCTTCTCTCCAAACCCTTTCTAGCAGTTATCATTTGTAAATTAAAAAATTTTTTTTCATTGTATTCTTATCAGCAGTCATGCCAGCATAGTATCTTAATAATCATTTTAGAAAAACTGTTTATGGTGCTACTGTTGGAAATTGTGTCCAGAGTTGCTGCTAATTATCCTGTGGCAATATCCACTTTTGCCATCACCATCAGCAGAGAGATATTTTGAAGGAAAGAAGAAAGAATAAATGCAGTGATTGTTCAGGGAAATGATAGCAAATAGAAATGAAATAGGAAAAAAAAAAAAATGAGACCAAACTCTTGCATAGCTTGGTGTACTGCCTTTTCATCTGCTTATACTTTGTGGGCCAGCCATGCGCCAGACTAACTCTGGGCACTAGGAACCAGAGATGAACAAAACCAAGATCACTACCTTCCAGGAACTCTATATGTTAGAGAAGCATTCAAGTAGATGATGGTAATACAAAATAAAACCTAACAAGTGCTGAACAGAGTTTGACCCAGTGTTACTGAACCAAACTTGGATCCACTCACCTGACGTGCAGCACAGCCAGTGCTGACAACAGGTCGTGGTGAAGGAAATACTGTTTACTGCAGGGCTAGGCAAGGAGAATGGGCAGCTTATGCTCAAAGGACCCAAGTACCCCCATGGATTTAGGGAAGGGTCTTTAAAGACACAGTGAGGGAGTGGGTCAGGGAGTCCATGATTGGCTAGTGCATAGTTCTCTGATTGCTGGCTGGTGAGCTAAGCACATGCGGATACAGGGGCCAGCACTACACTCAGACCTCACCTGGTCTGGGGGCTGCCTGTGCATGGTCATCAAGCAGTTAGCTTCTTCCACCTGGCAGAGATTTTAGGGTCTGCAGAGCAATTCAAGCATATGGTTCATGATATTACCTATAGCTCTTATGAGGAACCAAAGGTCCTTGACTTTATTTCATGACTAACCTACTGTTATTTAGTCTTGCTTTACTGTTTTCCTTTGTTTCTTCATTTTCTCACTTTTCTGATTATATTTGTTCTTTGGATCTCCGGGAAACTCTAGGAGACAAAAGCTTTTTACAAACAAGAGGCCAGTGTAGGATACAAAGGGTAGGGGCTGTCTGTCCCTGGGAAGGCCCCACAGGGTCTTGCTTAGTTTCACCAGGAGCTGTGGGAGCAAAGAATAAAGCAGGACAAAGGCTAACAGAGTTTTGTGAAGAGAACACACTGGTCATAGCAAAAACCCTCTTCCAGAAATACAAGAGAAGACTCTACACATGGACATCACCAGATGGTCAACACCAAAATCATATTCATGACATTCTTTGCAGCCAAAGATGGAGAAGCTCTGTATAGTCAGCAAACACAAGAGTGGGAGCTGACTGTGGCTCAGATCATTAATTCCTTACTGTCAAATTCAGACTAAAATTGAAGAAAGTATGGAAGACCACTAGACATTTCATGTATAACATAAGTCAAATCCCTTAGGATTATACAGTGGAAGTGACAAATAGATTTAAGGGATTAGATCTGATAGACAGAGTGCCTGAAAAACTATGGACAGAGGTTTGTGACACTGTACAGGAAGCAGTGATCAAGACCATCCCCAAGAAACATAAAAAGGCAAAATGATTGTCTGAGGAGACTGTGTGGATCACAATAAACTGTGGAAAATTCTGAAAGAGATGGGAATACCAGAACACCTGACCTGCCTCTTGACAAATCTGTATGCAGGTCAGGAAGCAACAGTTAGAACTGGACATGGAACAACAGACTGGTTCCAAATAGGAAAAGGAGTACTTCAAGGCTGTATATTGTCACCCTGCTTATGTAACTTCTATGCAGAATACATCATGAGAAACACTGGACTGGAAGAAATACAAGCTGGAATCAAGACTGCGAGAGAAATATCAATAACCTCAGATATGCAGATGACACCACCCTTATGGCAGAAAGTGAAAAGGAACTACAAAGCCTCTTGATGAAAGTGAAAGAGGAGAGTGAAAAAGTTGGCTTAAAGGTCAACATTCAGAAAACGAAGATCATGGCATCTGGTCCCATCACTTCATGGGAAATAGATGGGGAAACAGTGGAAACAGTGTCAGACTATTGTTTTGGTCTCTAAAACAGATGCAGATGGTGACTGCAACTATGAAATTAAAAGACGCTTGCTCCTTGGAAGAAAAGTTATGACCAACCTAGGCAGCATATTTGGAGAAGGCAATGGCAACCCACTCCAGTACTCTCGCCTGGAAAATCCCATGGACAGAGGAGCCTGGTAGGCTGCGGTCCATGGGGTCACACAGAGTTGGACATGACTGAGTGACTTCAGTTTCACTTTTATGGCAACCCACTCCAGTGTTCTTGCCTGGCGAATCCCAGGGATGGGGGAGCCTGGTGGGCTGCTGTCTATGTGGTCGCACAGAGTCAGACACGACTGAAGTGAGTTAGCAGTGGCAACAGCAGACAGAATATTAAAAAGCAGAGACATTACTTTGCCAACAAAGGTCTGTCTAGTCAAGCTATGGTTTCTCCAGTAATCATGTATGGATGTGAGTGTATGGATGTAAAGAAAGCTGAGTGCCGAAGAGTTGATGCTTTTGAAATGTGGTGTTGGAGAAGACTCTTGAGAGTCCCTTGGACTGCAAGGAGATCCAACCAGTCCATCCTAAGGGAGATCAGCCCTGGGTGTTCATTGGAGGGACTGAGGTTGAAGCTGAAACTCCAGTACTTTGGCCATCTGATGAGAACAGCTGACTTATTTGAAAAGACCCTGATCCTGGGAAACATTGAGGGCAGGAGGAGAAGGGTTTGACAGAGGATGAGGTAGTTGGATGACATAACTGACACAATGGCCATGGGTTTGGGTGGACTCTGGGAGCTGGTGATGGAGAGGGAGGCCTGGTGTGCTGTGGTTCATGGTGTCACAAAGAGTCTGACACGACTGAGCAACTGAACTGAACTGAAGCTGGGAAAGATTGAAGGCGAGAGGAGAAGGGGATGACAGAGGATGAGATGGTTGGATGGCATCACTGTCTCAATGGGCATGCATTTTAGAAGGCTCCAGATGTTGGTGAAGGACAGGGAATCCTGGCGTGGTGCAGTCCATGGGGTCACAAAGAGTCGGACCCAACTTAGCGACTGAACTACAACTATAACAGGGGAAGGTAGAGTTGATGTAGTAACTATTTGATCACAGCGGGTCCATAGGCAAAAGAAAGGAGCTACAAATTTATTATTGAAGGACAGTAAACCCTAATTGCAGAGAAGGCAATGGCACCCCACTCCAGTACTCTTGCCTGGAAAATCCCATGGATGGAGGAGCCTGGTAGGCTGCAGTCCATGGGGTTGCTAAGAGTCGGACACGACTGAGTGACTTCACTTTCACTTTTCACTTTCATGCATTGGAGAAGGAAGTGGCAACCCACTCCAGTGTTCTTGCCTGGAGAATCCCAGGGACAGGGGAGCCTGGTGGGCTTCCGTCTATGGGGTCGCACAGAGTCGGACACGACTGAAGTGACTTAGCAGCAGCAGCAGCAAACCTAAATTGATATTAATCAATTTTTGTTAGTTACTAAGAAAATGCTTAACAATGACTTCTATCAATATAAACAGTTATGGAAAGCAAGTTAAATATTTTAAGGAATTTATGTATGTTTAACCATCCTCCAGTGCTACAGATTGGTATATATTGATTACAGCTAACCCAAGTAGACCCTCTTCTGAAAACAGGATTTTTATTGATATGGGAATCAGGGAACCTGAGTTTCAGTCCTATTTCTGGTATATCCTGGCTGTCTGACCATAACACACCTGTTCCTCTCATCACCACATTCTCAGTGCTCCCGTCCCTGCTCCTCTCCTTACCCTCCAGCACGTACCAGTACCTGAGGGATGATGTAGTCCTGTCAGAAACATAAGTTTACTCCTCAAGACTCCCTCTTTCCTACAGTGTCCCCCAAATTAGAATTGGAACTTGTCTTGCCCAAAAAAGCTCCAAACCCCACAACAAAAAGTATACTTAATGGGCTCATGAATGTATTAACTTTCCTCTCACATTCTCCTGTTTAACCTCTTCTTGCTAATTCCATGATCAGCTGTAACACAGAATGGTGATATGAGCTGATGTGATAAGGAAACTTGAGGTCACTTCTGAGAAATGGTTTCTCAGAATAGCATTGCATTCCGAAATGTAAATCTCCAGTTTGCCTTTAATTAGTAAAGCGTGCCCACAGGCACACCGTTTTCCTCTTCAAAGATCCTCTCCTGGAATGATGCTGTGTGTATTAACAGCCCTCAAATCCTTACTTGGCCTGGATATTGGAAAGTGTTTATGTCTTCCTCCTACGACAAGTTCGTCTTGGGAAGAAGCATTTTGGAAGGCTCCACCTTATGGTCACCATGTTTATGGTGTCCGCATGTTACTCTTAAGTAACAGGATCATGTGGTGGTGGCTTACAGAGTAACAACACTAATCCTTTGCATTGATGAAGTGCTTTATAGTCTGCAAAAGACTTAGTTATCTTCTATAAGCTTTGTAACTGCCCTGTGAGGTGGCTTTGAATTATCCCTATGTCAGAAAACTTGAGAGCTAGATTTCTAGATTTGCCCAATCTAGAAAATAACACAAAATGTCCATTACCTTATGGATGGACAAAGAAAATATGGTATATCCATACCATGAAATATTATTCAACAGTAAAAAGAAGGAAGTACTAACATATGCCCCAACATGGATGAACCTTGATAACACAATGATATCTGAAAGAAGCCAGAAACAGAAGGCCACATAATTGTGTCATTCCATTCATATGAAGTATCCAAAATAGACACATCCATACAGACAGAAAGTAGATTAGTGGCTGCCAGGGCAGGGGAGCATTACATGGAGTTGCAGGGAGAGGATTAAGGCATGGCTGTTGATGGGTACCAGGTTTCTTTTTGGTATGATGAAACTGCTCTTGATTTCTTGATTAGATTATGGTAATGGTCACACAACTCTGTAAATATGCTAAAAGTCATTGAATTGTGTACTTTAAATGAGTGATCTTTGTGTCATTGAAGTTGTTAAAAATTTTAATTCATTTTTCTTTTCCCTATACTCCAGAACTTAAGGAAAGTGACTTCAAAACAATTACCCTTGGGCCCCTGTTTTGACACATATTTGACTTCACCTTTTTTTGTCATGAAAAGAGGTGCCAGCCTCTTCTCAAGAGTCTTCCCCTTCCAAATATTCCTCCATATCTTCTCTCATGTCCAAATTGAACAAATAAGAGGACAGCCTCTCGGAGGCTCTGTGTCCACTACTTACTACTCACTAGCTGACTTTAGCACTTTAGTGAGCCTGAGAAAAATTTAAAAAACAATATCCTTTCCTTAGTTTATTTTTTGGCATATTTTTATTGGAGCTTTGCAAGCAGCCAGCTCATCCAAGAGCAATTCTCCTACATGATTGAAAAGCACTGGGGAGAAACTTGAAAGGAAAGAAAGCTATTAGTGCCGTTTGGAGTGCTGAAATATGTTTAGAGCATGTCCCCAATTTGATATACAACTCTGAGCAACTCTAAACCTGGAGAAATGCCAAATATTTCTCTGTTATTTATCATATTATATATATATATATATANCTCAAGAGTCTTCCCCTTCCAAATATTCCTCCATGTCTTCTCTCATGTCCAAATTGAACAAATAAGAGGACAGCCTCTCGGAGGCTCTGTGTCCACTACTTACTACTCACTAGCTGACTTTAGCACTTTAGTGAGCCTGAGAAAAATTTAAAAAACAATATCCTTTCCTTAGTTTATTTTTTGGCATATTTTTATTGGAGCTTTGCAAGCAGCCAGCTCATCCAAGAGCAATTCTCCTACATGATTGAAAAGCACTGGGGAGAAACTTGAAAGGAAAGAAAGCTATTAGTGCCATTTGGAGTGCTGAAATATGTTTAGAGCATGTCCCCAATTTGATATACAACTCTGAGCAACTCTAAACCTGGAGAAATGCCAAATATTTCTCTGTTATTTATCATATTATATATATATATATATACACACACACACACTTATGTATATGCATACATATATGTATCTGTGTGTTTATATAAATATCTATAAGTATGTTTATGTGTATGTATGTTATATATATGTATATATATATGTATATATATTATATATGTATGTGTAGAGTATAATTATTGGTACAGAATTGAAACAGTAGGAAATGGGACAATGAAATGAGTAGCTTCTTTGCCACCTTGAAAGTGTACTGGCAAACAAGGTGTCAGGTTAGCTTTCAGATGTGGGATGCAGTGACATTACTCTGAATACATGCTCTAAGTATTGCATCAGCCTTGTCTGTGAAATGTCCCTTGCAGGGGCAGAATTCTAATACTAGAATAGCAATGGTATGGACCTAACAGAAGCAGAAGATATTAAGAAGAAGTGGCAAGAATAGGCAGAAGAACTGTACAAAAAAGATCTTCACAACCCAGATAATTCTAATACTAGAATTTACTAGAACTCAAAATCCTAATACTAGAAATAATGAGTAAAAGGCAAACCAGGAATTTGTATGATTGGGGGTGGGGAGCCTCCTCCGCTTCTCCTTCTCTGACTTCAGCATGAGCTGGCAAGGTGTGAGTCTCCAGAGATTCATCTGCAGTGCAGACTGCAGACCTTGAAGCTCAGGGTGGAAGCCGAATGTGCGTTTACCAGGGCATAGGCTTCTCAGGCAGTGACAGGCTGCTTAGCACGCAGGAAACTCTGCCCAGACTGTAAATGAAATCTATATTTGTATCTGCCTTGACATTAAGGTGCTCTTGACATTTTGGGTTCAGATGATGGAAGTTCTACAGCATGAGTTACCAAAGTTGATATCTCAGAGAGGGATCCATCTTTCTGAGTTTTATGTGGTTATTCTTTGTTCCCAATTGAATTCCTCTCTTAGCTGGCACAGTGATAAAACATCTGCCTGCCAGTGTAGAACAAGAGGCGTGGGTTCAGTCCTTGAGTTAGGAAGATTCCCCTGGAGGAGGAAATGGCAATCCACTCCAGTATTTTTGCCTGGAAAATTCCATGGACAGAGGAGCCTGGTGTGCTACTGCCCATGGGTTTGCAAAGAGTCTGACATGACTGAGCACACCCACACATTAGCAGGTCAGTGATTTTCTATGTAAGATGGTGGGTCTGGTATTTCTTCATTGAATGCCAAGAGGTGGTCCATCCGCATTCATGACTATTTCTGCAGCCTCTTCGTATCTTCTTACTGTTGCTTAAGTTATAGCTTATGGTCTATTATTGCAGCTAACAGCATGGTGCCAGCTTCCTTTGGCTTTAGAAAAAGAGGAGCATTTATCTCAGGATAAAGCTCAGGTGCCATATTAGGTGACATAAAATGCTGTAAGGAGAACTGAATGAATTTATATGTGGCATACTTATAGGAAGTCTCTCAAATGTCTTCAAATACCCATTGGCTTGCAGCTTGTCCTTGATGTCTGCTTTCTGCAACGCTGAGGAACTTACCTTGAGTGGATGGATGCAGGCTGTGCAAGCATTCGTGGTAGCAGTGGAGCATGTTCTCAGCTGCCTGCCCTGCAGCTGAGACCCAAGGACTATCAGTTACTCTACTTTAATGGGCATCTCCTATCAAAGAGGATTTCTTTTTAATTTTAGAAGGAGATTGGCATCAGAATAACCCTAGTCTGAGAATGTGAGGTCAAGAGGGGAAGAGTTCCATAGCATTTTGTTTTCAGACACTTTTCATGGTATTTTCTTTTTCCCTTCCTTTTCTAATTGTTATCTCCCTCTGATGTACTATAAATAGCACTCCAGCAGGTAGCAATCACATCAGTTAGGGCTCTTCAGAGAAACAGACCCAGTAGGATATGGAGACAGAATTTTTCTTCCTCAAGGAAACCTCAGTATTGTTTTTAAGACCTTTCAGTTGGTCAGATGCAACTCTCCCACATTTTCAAGGACAATTGTGTTTACTTAAGCTCAACTGATTGTGGAATTAACTACAAATCTATAGACTCTCTTGGGGCTTTCCAGGTGGCTCAGTGGTAAAGAATCTACCCACCAATGCAGGAAACGCAGGTTCTATCCCTGGTTCAGGAAGATCCCCTGGAGGAAGAAATGGCAACCCACTCTGGTATTCTCACCAGGGAAATTGTACAAACAGAGGAGCCTGGTGGTCATAAAGAGCCAGGCACAATATTTGCAACAAGACCTAGATTAGTGTTTGATTGAATAACTGAGTACAGTTGTTACTGGTGTTCAACTGCTCAGTCGTGTCCAACTCTTTGCAACCCCATGGACTGCAGCACACCAGGTTTCCCTGTCCTTCACTATCTCCTGGAGTTTGCTCAAACTCATGTCCATTGAGTTGGTGATGACATCTAACCATCTCATCATCCTCTGTCACCCCCTTCTCCACCTGCCCTCAATCTTTCCCAGCATCAGGGTATTTTCCAATAAGCTGGCTCTTTGCATCAGGTGGCCAAAGTATTGGAGCATCAGCTGTAGTGTCAGTCTCTCCAATGGATATTCAGGGTTCATTTCCTTTAGGATTGACTGGTTTGATTTCCTTGCAGTTCAAGGGACTCTCAAAAGTCTTCTCCAGTACCTCATTTTGAAAGCATCAGTTCTTCAGTGCTCAGCCTTCTTTATGGTCCTACTCTCACATCTGTACACAACTACTGAATAAACCATAGCTCTGACTATATGGATCTTTGTTGGTAAAGTAATGTCTCTGCTTTTTAATATACTGTCTAGGTTGGTCATAACTTTCCTTCCAAGGATTAAGCATCTTTTAATTTCGTGGGTGCAATCACCATCTGCAGTGATTTTGGAGCCCCCCAAAATAAAGTCAGCCACTGTTTCCCCATCTGGAAACTGTTTCCACTATTTTCCCATCTATTTGCCATGAAGTCATGGGACTGGATGCTGTGATCTTAGTTTTTTTGAATGTTGAGTCTTAAGCCAGCTTTTTAACTCTCCTCTTTCACCTTCATCAAGAAGCTCTTTTGTTCCTTTTCACTTTCTGCCATTAGGGTGGTGTCATCTGTGTCTTCTCTTGACAGTCTTGATTCTAGCTTTTGCTTCAACCAGCCTGGTGTTTTGCATGATATACTCTGCATAGCAGTTAAATAAGGAGGGTGACAATGTACAGCTTTGATGTACTCCTTTCCCAACTTTGAACCAGTTAGCTATTCCATGCCAAGTTCTAACTATTGCTTCTAGACTTGCATACAGGTTTCTCAAGAGGCAGGTAAGGTGGTCAGGTATTCCCATCTCTTTCAGAATTTTCCACAGTTTGTTGTGATCTGCACAGTCAAAAGCTTTAGCATATGAATGAAGCAGAAGTAGATGCTTTTCTGGAATTCTCTGATCCAAGGGATGTTGGCAATTTGATCTCTGGTTCCTCGCCTTTTCTAAATGCAGCTTGTACATGTGGAAGTTCTCAGTTCATATAGTTTTGAAGCCTGGTGTTGGTTTAGGTGCTAAGTCATCTCTGACTTTTGCGACCCCATGGACTGTAGCCTGCCAGGCTCCTCTGTCCATGGGATTCTCCAGGCAAAAATACTGGNCCTTTTCTAAATGCAGCTTGTACATGTGGAAGTTCTCAGTTCATATAGTTTTGAAGCCTGGTGTTGGTTTAGGTGCTAAGTCATCTCTGACTTTTGCGACCCCATGGACTGTAGCCTGCCAGGCTCCTCTGTCCATGGGATTCTCCAGGCAAAAATACTGGAGTGGGCCACCATTTCCTTCTCCAGGGTATCTTTCCCACCCAGGAATTGAACCTGGGTCTCCTGCATTGCAGGCAGATTCTTTACTGACTGAGCTATTGGCTTGAAGGATTTTGACCATTACCTTGCTAGCAGGGGTAATGTAGCTTAGCTTAATTGATTGATCAAATTTACCATACTAGAAGTATATATCAAATTTTAAATTGAAAGACACATTAGAACTCTCCTGGTTATCTCACCACACCCTAACCCAATTTGTGGATGAGGAAAGAGAGGCCCAGAGAAGTTTGTAGTTTCAGTTTACAAAAAAGTAAAGAGCTTCCCAACAGTTGCTCTTAACAATGGAAGACCTAGGGCTACATCTATTTCTGCTTTATTGACTATGCCAAAGCCTTGGACTGTGTGCATCGCAGTAAACTGTGGAAAATTCTGAAAGAGATGGGAATACCAGAACACCTGACCTGCCTCTTGAGAAATCTNCCTCTTGCGAAGAGTTGAGTCATTGGAAAAGACTCTGATGCTGGGAGGGATTGGGGGCAGGAGGAGAAGGGGATGACAGAGGATGAGATGGCTGGATGGCATCACTGACTCAATGGGTGTGAGTCTGAGTGAACTCTGGGAGTTGGTGATGGACAGGGAGGCCTGGCATACTGCGATTCATGTGGTTGCAAAGAGTCGGACACGACTGAGCTACTGAACTGAACTGAACTGAGGGCTACTTACTCTTGCCTTATCAACTGAGTCACAGGGCTTTTGGTTTTAGGCCATCTATTAGAGGGTACTGAAATCCCAGATGAATTACTGTTTTTTTTTGTTTTTTCTTTCTAAGTTCTGCTTTTTTCTCAAGGGATTTTATAACTGAGCTTTAAATAGAATTAAAAAAAATGGTATATGACATAATTCTAGCCCTAAGTCTTAGAGTCTATTTTTAGCAGACACTGTCTTTTTATATTTTGCTCAGTTTTGGTGGCTTATTGCTGTAGACTATGAAAATGCTTGATTTTCTTTTTCCTATTGCCAGGGATGGGAAACTTTATGAATATATTTCCAAATTCTGTGAATCCCCCTTACTAAATTACCCCTTATCTGATGGGGAACTAGATTCTTTGGATGAATGAAAAGAAGTGGTTATTGGTTTTTATTATGTACATTTTATGTACTTAATTTTTTTTTTCTAGAACACAGAAATAGGATCACTTGTGAATACAGCTGTAGGTGATCGTATAAACTGTCTTTCCAGGGAGGGACTGAAATTTGCATAATACATCTATTATAAATACTACTATTTCCCTTTGAGGTGTGTGTGTAAGTAATTAGCCACATAGTGCTTGGGAAGTTCTCAATTTGGTTCAACAGAGCTTAGAAACATATTACTCTTAACCCAAGTGAACCACACCAGAAGCTTAGAACTTCATGCAAATCAGTTTCTACATTTTCTATATAGTATTTGACAAAAAGCAAGATAGACTGAAAGTTGGGAAAAAGGCCAAGTGCTTAGTTCTCCTAACTCATTCTAAAGTTTTTGGCTCCAGATATTCAAAGAAAATCATTCCTCATTCTGTTGAATTCTTGGGGCAGGAGGAATAATTATGAAAGGAACCCATCAACCAAAAAAAAGACGCACAACGTGACAGTTGCAGTTAAGTTTTATATGGGGCAGAATGAGGACTGCAGCCCAGGAGACAGCACCTGAGATAGTTCTGAGAAGCTTCTCCAGACAGTGAGGGAAGGTCAGTATATGTGATTTCTGTAAGGGGGTGGTCATTGCAATTAAGCACTTACTTTACAAGAGGTTTTCTGTTACTCTGGAGGAGCTGATGTCACCATAAAGGGGTTTAGTGTTTTTCTAGAGATGAGGAGATACAGGATTGGGATCATGCAGTCAGTTCCTGAAAATGTCTATCTCAAGCCCTGTTCTACTGGTTTCACTGAAGCACAGAGTCATTCTCTACCCTGAACTCCCTTCGGGTGTGTTGAAGGTCAGCAGCTGCAGCAGCACGGGATTCAGTCCCCATGAAGACAGATGGCAAATGCCCTTGGCAAGCACCAGTTTGTAGTTGACAAACCTTTTTATTTTTCTTCAATACAGTGAGAAATAGAATTAGCACAGTTAGTTCAATTAACTTAGTTTAGATAGATGAAAATGTCTTTACTCATTTTCAAGAGAATATGAAATTTCTGATTGAGAAAAATAATATATAGTGTTCGAAATTCACTTGCAAAGCATCATGGCATTTAAGCATTCCAATTTAATGACAGCTGAGAAAAACTAGTGTGAAACCTGTATCCCATAAAGTATATCCCTCCTCCCTTTCATACATGGCAACACCACCATCTGGAAAAGCTAGATCTACTTGTATTTAGCTAAATACCAAGATAATATTGCTGTGATTTTGACTTTTCTGTTTCCTTCTGAATATTAGACATGTTGTCAAGTATTATCATTTTAATTTTAGTACCTAACCAATGAATAATGATTAAAGAAATTTCATAGAGCTTCATATGAATTTCATATGGGCTTCTTTTATTTGACTTCCCTGGTGGTTCAGAGGGTAAAGCATCTGCCTACAATGCGGGAGACCCAGGTTTGATCCCTAGGCCGGGAATGTCCCCCAGAGAAGGAAATGGCAGCTCACTCCAGTATTCTTGCCTGGAGAATCCCATGGATGGAGGAGCCTGGTAGGCTGTAGTCCAGGGGGTTGCCAAGAGTCGGACACAACTGAGCGACTTCACTTTTACTTTCTTTCTTTCTACAAATAGTTGATGTCTTTCTACAAATATTGGGAAAGCAGTATTTTGAGTTTGCTGTATTTTCACTTACTGTCAAGAGAAAAAAAGTTATAACATTTTACAGGGGAGATAAAACTCTCAGAAATGATATGAAGAACCAGTGCTCACTCATAATTAAGGATCCTCCTTTGATTTATTTTGCTCTTAGAATAATTCATTGAGACACATTTTTTGTTTCAACTGATGATTTTCTGCTGTGCAGTGTGTTAGGTACTGCAAAAGTTTTCAGACAAAGATGCATGTAATATGATTCCCACCTTTGAATTTTGTAATCAGATAAGCAAAAGTTCTCAGCAGTTTTACTCAACAAGTAGCTAGTTCCAGGGAGTCCAACAGATGGTATGTTTGGTATGTTTCATTAAGAATGCAGTGGAAGTCTAGTAACTTCCATCTAGGGTGGGCAGTCAAGATGGAGAAGGTGAAAGTTGGATTAGCATCTTAGGTACTTGGCAGGATTTGAAAATTAGAAAAGAGAAATAAAATAGGTCCAGGTACAAGGCAAAAGGAATTAACACAGCATATTTTGTGACTGGTAAGAAAATCTGGCTTTGTATAATGAATAATGAGACAAAGCTAAAGAAAAATAGGGACATCAGACAGTAAATAACTTTGCAGGTGTGTGGAGTATGAATGAATTTGGTCTTAAGTCTACTGAATTTCACTGATGATGTGATTTTCAAGGAGACCTTTATAAAAGGCTGTTGGAGATAAGGTAGTTGGATATTCAGTGTTTGATTGAAGTGCAATATAGGGAAGTATCAGAGCTGCAGCTAGAGGGTGGAGTGTCTTTTACCTAGAGGTGATAATTCATGCAGGGGAGGATGAGTCATAGTTGGAGAGCCTGCAGCATCCTCATCCTTTGTGCTNGATTTTCAAGGAGACCTTTATAAAAGGCTGTTGGAGATAAGGTAGTTGGATATTCAGTGTTTGATTGAAGTGCAATATAGGGAAGTATCAGAGCTGCAGCTAGAGGGTGGAGTGTCTTTTACCTAGAGGTGATAATTCATGCAGGGGAGGATGAGTCATAGTTGGAGAGCCTGCAGCATCCTCATCCTTTGTGCTGAGAACAGTGGTCATTTATTTAAGCTGCCTCCTGCTGCTGGCTCCCTTATTTTTCTTACTTGGCATATAGAAAAAATAGCATGAGGCAACATGACTGCAGACTCAGAATTAAGACTTTTAATTTAAAATGTGAGTTGATTATATTATTTTCTTTCTTTGAAGAGTTATACCTTTTGAAAAACCACCCCTGAGTGAAACGATCAGTCCTGTTTGCCTTACTTTATGCCTCTTTTCCGTCTTTTTAACATTAACATTTACAAAATTGCACTGTAGTTCAGTCCACAAATCTTTACTGAGTATATCTTGTGATGAATACAATGAAGAATAACATAGAGGAAGATGAGATATTTTGGTTTGGTTGGAATATATATGGAGGGTGTAATAGAAAATAAGATCAGAAGCACAAGTTCTCAGTATTGTGCTAAGTGAGTACACTGGAAGATTTTGAACAGGAGAGTTGTTTTTAGATGGTACAGGTGGGCATATTGACTCATTTATACTGTTTTGTTTGATTCGAATAACTTTTGCTAATGTTTATTTAAATAGGGGATCAATTTCTCAAAAAGTGAGTATACTAGCTAAAGTATACTAAACAATGTTGGAAAATATTCAATAATATGAAATCTTTTTAGGAATCACCTCACTGGAATATAGTAGAGCAAAACCATTCTTAAATAAATGGTACTAGGTAAGGAAAACAAGAGCTATATTAGTGTCTTAGTGGTAAAGATGCTGCCTGTAATATAGGATACCCAGGTTTGATCCTTGGATTGGGAATATCACCTGGAGTAAGAAATGGCAACCCACCCCAGTATTTTTGTGTGGGAAATCCCATGGGCAGAGGAGGCTGGTGGGCTATAGTCCATGGGTCGCAAGAGTTGGACATGACTTAGTGACTAAACCACCACCAAGGAAAACAAAACTCATTGTTGGCCAGATGAGCTCAGGGATCCTGTCTTCCTCACCTGACTCACATACACAAAATCAATATAATTTTTAGTAATGCTGTTTAAAGAACAGGAGGAGAAAATATTTGCCATACTCCTAAGGAATGAGAAGATGGTTATTTAGCACATTGTTTAATTCAGTGCCTTGGTATATTTAGATCCTTTATGACTTGGGGAAAAAAATAGCCCAGAGAACAATGTAGATGTCATTTTGAATATTCTTTCTTTTGCCATGAATCAAATCAGATAATAAATTTGTATCAACCAAACAATCAGACCAAGACCAGTGTCTATTAGCCTCATTCAGTATATTTGGTGAACGGTTTCTCTTTAGCAGCTCAATGTCAGCTTTTGTGGAGAATAGATTCATCTTTTCTCTTTCTTCCTTCCTCTCTGTCCCCCCTCCCCTCCCTTTCATTCTCTCCTCGTCCCTCTCTCTCCTCATCGTCTCTCTCTCTCACACACACACACTCTTTCTCTCTCTCTCTCTCTCACACACACATAAGCACATACATACACACACACACACATAGTACTTAAGTCACATAGTTAAAGTCAGTGGACCGATGGACTGATGAGTTGTGCTTTGTGTGAGTTACTAGGACTAGTTCTGAATTACTAATGGCCAGTGTGATCTCATTTGGTATTCCTATAATACAATGAGCCACTCTGGTGCTAACCTATTGATGGATATAAAAAAGAAGGAAATTAAAATTACTTTCAGTTGAGCACTATAGGTTGAAAGTATAATATAAGCTCTTGTGGTTTTGATGAAGGTCCTATTTTATTGCTTAGATATGGTAAAAATGTGATTAACCAAGGTTACCAGGATTTTCTGTTACTATAAATGGACACATTTTTTCAACTACTTGTGGCAGTTTTTCAAATGAAAATGAAACATCTCATTCATGGATCATGGGAGGAATATATCTCTTTAACCAAAGTGGGGCCTTGGGTGTGACATTGCAGACAGTCAGATAGAGCTGAGACAGTTGAGTTGGGAATATGAGGCTTGTATTTCTTTATTGCATAGGAATTCAATAAGATCATAGGGTTTCCTGGCCCAAATTTAACAGATAACCACATACATCAAGAATAAGACACAAGAGGGGCTTAAATACATATGAACTGAAATTGCCATCACTGAGCAAAGTGAAAGGGAGGGAATCAGTGTAAAAATCAGAGTAAAATTTGTTTTCTGATAAGGAAAATTTGATAATAATAACCTTTAAGTTCCCTTCTATTCCTAATTTTCTATGACTTAAACTTGAACATGCAGGTTAAGTTATTGACACTTGGAATTCCACTAGGAGGTTCTAAACTGAATTCTAAGACCTTTCCATCTCTAGTTGGCTTGGTAACATCTTTAAGAAAGTAGGCAAAAACTGACTGCTGTGCCAGATCAGTTGATACAGGCTTTTATTTGGTTGATAGTGATGCAACACAAAGCCTAGATCTGTGCTGCTACTGCTGCTGCTGCTAGGTCGCTTTAGTCGTGTCCGACTCTGTGCGACCCCATAGACGGAAGCTGATCTTGTTGAAATAATTGATAGCCACCATCACTTAGGCAACAAGTTAAGTGAGAGGGCTGATGTCAAGGACTGAGGGTTGAAACGGTGAATCAAACTCTGGCCATCTGGCCCTTTGATCCAAAGAACTTCAGGCAGAAAGGCCAGCACCATGGACAGCTCTTCAGTACTGTGCTGTGAATGCAAAGCCACCTAGGGTTTATTTACTTGGGGAAATTGCCTTCCAAGTAATTTTTTTAAATTTATTCAAGCCTCATAAAAAATTTTATTTTTGCAAGTCTCAGTTTTCTGATGGAGAAGGCAATGGCACCCCACTCCAGTACTCTTGCCTGGAAAATCCCATGGATGGAGGAGCCTGGTAGGCTGCAGTCCATGGGATTGCGAAGAGTCAGACATGACTGAGCGACTTCACTTTCACATTTCACTTTCATGCATTGGAGAAGGAAATGGCAACCCACTCCAGTGTTCTTGCCTGGAGAATCCCAGGGATGGCTGAGCCTGGTAGGCTTCCCTCTATGGGGTCTCACAGAGTCGGATATGACTGAAGTGACTTAGCCGCAGCAGTTCCTTGAAAATTGTTAGATTCTTCTTAAGGTATTAAATAGCAGTTAAATAAACTGATAGAAAAGACCAGGATTTTTAAGCAGACCAAGGAAACTCAGCAGATGCAGTTTAGTGGTGAGAGAAGGGAACTAGGATATATTGCATGTCTGATAGGTTCAGACAGGAGTTTTTATATTTTATACCATTTAATTTGCATAACAACATGGTGTGCTACTACAGTCCATGCCATGATCTTTCATCACAGCATATTCTTTCTGTTACTGCTGTTGAGGTGAAATATGGGCGAGAGTGGTGAAAGAATTTAGGCTCTTGATTTCCCTAAGAGTGATCTCTTCTAAAGCTCTTCCTGGTGGCAGAACACAGGAGTTAAAAAAGGGGAATGTAAGCACCTATACTTCAGCCCTTAAAAAGGGGATATCAGAGCTTCCAAGGTGAGAAAGTGAGCCATGTATCCCAGGGCCCTTTTAGAAGGAGGTAAACCAAGCTTACTTGGATGACCCAGTTGTTACTAAGGTTGCTGCAGGTCTGACCATGGTGGGGATCTTCTGCAAAGACCCTCAACACGGTAGCTTTTAAAAGAATGAAAACTTATACTTCAATATGTGTATGTGATAACTTTATGTAGCACAGTGACATCTTAGTAAAAGCATCTAACTACCTTTACAGTTATTTTAGGAGGAATGACATTCTGGTGTCATTAGTATTTAATATTTCCTGTTTTTAATGAAAGTGAAATATTTTTCTTGTGATTCCTTTGTCATTTTTATTAGACTTTATTTGATCTTTATTTCAAAACAGAATAGAATGTCTAATTTTTTAATGAATGTGAATCTTATAAGTAGAAAATGTACCTTTGCATATGTAAACTGATGAACATAGAATGTATGATAATGGGAATTGACTGGGTAGCAAAGAAATACCCTCCACATCTTTACACACAATTTATCTTATGTATATAAGGATATGGACAGCTACAGGGAGATTTATAAGATAACTATTTAAGTCCCTTTATCTGAAGATCAGTTAGGCTGGTATTTTTCATACCAGCTTGATAGATGCTTGTGATTATCTGTTCAACAGCCCATTGAAAAATAGGTTGAAGATGTAGTAATTTTCTCCCTAGGTGGGCATTTTAGATCCATTATCAGAGGGAAATGATTATTGTATGATGCTCTTGTCTCTTGGAACTTTCAAAAGGAAAATGTTAGTGATTCGACAGTTGTATGATGATTTATATAATAGAAAGAGCACTTGAAATCAGAAGACACAGCTTTGA
This sequence comes from Neotragus moschatus, assembly GCA_006410615.1. Taxonomy (NCBI): domain Eukaryota; kingdom Metazoa; phylum Chordata; class Mammalia; order Artiodactyla; family Bovidae; genus Neotragus; species Neotragus moschatus. The sequence goes on along the minus strand of SJYA01001305.1, from coordinate 243,173 downwards.
ATTCCTGCTTCAGTGTCTACCAGATGCGTGGATTTTGGTAAATTATTCATATCCTCTGATACCCAGTTGCCTCCTGTGAAAGTGGGACTGCCTACCCATGTCAGAGAATAGTTGTGATGTTATATTAGATGATATTTGTCAAAGCACTTGTCACACATATTTTTAAAAGAAAATTTATTTATAATAATTCCTCTTCTTTTGGTTATTTTCTACAGAAAGTGAGTGAGAAGGTTGGAGGAGCTGAAGGAACCAAGCTAGACGATGACTTCAAAGAGATGGAGAGGGTGAGTCTTCATCACTTAGATTCCCTTGACATAGAATCTCCCAGCATGCTAAGGGGAGAAGGGAGAAAGGCAAGGGAAAGTTGTTCTCCACAGGTACCTGAAAATGCACAAGCTACTCTTATAAGTACTCTCTTTTTAATGAATATTGTAAAACATAAAATGTAAAGAGCCTTTTTTTTTTTTTTAAAACTATCCTGAGAACAAAGCCTCCATGAAGGTGAAATGTCATAATGGAGTTTATCATCACTTTTCCAAGTAGGGACAAAATGGAGCTGGTGTTTGAATTGGACTGGGCTGGTAAGAAAAAAAGAGAAGGTGGGGAATGATGTATCAGATGTTTTGGGGAGAGTTTGAGTCACTCTCTAGCTTTCGAGAACTTCCCTGAGGGGACTGTGCCAGCAAGAGTCAGTGGGTGCAGTGAATGTAGTTGTTAGCCTGTCTGCTGTTGGCCTGAGTCCCACCTATACTGCTTGTTACACAAGTCAGGGTATTGCTCTGGGCCTCTGTATTCTCATAAATGTAAAAGGAAAATACAAGTTCGTTCTTCAGAGATTTATTAAGGATGAAAAATAATATAAATCATGTAACATTTTTGCTTAAAAGAGCAGATGCTCAACAAGTGAGAGTGTAGATGGTGAACAAAATACACCTTTTCATTTTTCTTGTGATAGATGCCATATTTTCCCTTTTGCTTTTCTTTCATTTTGAGACTGTTCATTGAAAGCGATACATAGGCTTATGATGGAGAATGGATATTACATCATGCAATTAATTATTTTAGACGTTAGATTGTGAATGAGTAAAGGATCTGGGAATCCAAACTGGGTACTTGAACAGAGAGAACGTCAAAAGCCCATGATACCCAGAAACCACATTTTTTACTTAGTCTATATGAGTTCCAGTGGGACACCTCAGTTTTCCTATTAATATTTTTGCTTTCGGCATGAAGCATCAAGCAGAAAATTCATAGATGCTTTCTGCCCTGACTTTTTCAGTTTTTGTTCTGAAGAGTTCATTGATGAACAAAACAAATTTTTGTTTTGTACCTCCTTTGAGGCAGGCTTGTGCGATACATTAGGAAACAGGATAGATAAGGTTCCTGACTGAATTAAATTCATAATCTAGTGGGGAAAACAGACTTTAGAAAATTACTGTCCAGTGTGGCAAGGGTAATGAAACATGGCAGTAGAGAAGCTTGGAATGGAGGAAACTCACCCACATAGGGTGGTCAGGGAAGACTTTCCTGATATTTAAGTCAGGATATAAAGAATAAGCAAGAATAAGCAAAGCCTAATGTATTTCTCAGAGAAGGCAATAGCACCCCACTCCAGTACTTTTGCCTGGAAAATCCCATGGATGGAGGACCCTGGTGGGCTGCAGTTCATGGGGTCACTAAGTCGGACATGACTGAGTGACTTCACTTTCACCTTTCGCTTTCATGCATTGGAAAAGGAAATGGCAACCCACTCCAATGTTCTTGCCTGGAGAATCCCAGGGACAGGGGAGCCTGGTGGGCTGCTGTCTATGGGGTCACACAGAGTCGGACACGACTGAAGTGACTTAGCAATAGCAATGTGTTTCTAGTAAAGGGAACAGCAAGCAAAAGAGGACCGGATGCATTGGAGTTCCTGAAGAAAAGATGAGTTGCCCAGAGACTGGAGTCTTGTGAAATAGACTATTCAGTGTTTAGATAAACCAGCTAAATAGCTGGTATTTCTGGCCAAGTTTTTGAGGTGGACCTCACTGATAGACAGAGATCTGATAGAGTGCTTGATGAACCATGGACGGAGGTTTGTGACATTGTACAGGAGACAGGAATCAAGACCATCCCCATGGAAAAGAAATGCAAAAAAGCAAAATGGCTGTCTGAGGAGGCCTTACAAATAGCTGTGAAAAGAAGAGACGCGAAAGCAAAGGAGAAAAGGAAAGATATAAGCATCTGAATGCAGAGTTCCAAAGAATAGCAAGGAGAGATAAGAAAGCCTTCCTCAGCGATCAATGCAAAGAAATAGAGGAAAAGAACAGAATGGGAAAGACTAGAGATCTCTTCAAGAAAATTAGAGATACAAAGGGAAC
>SJYA01001305.1:189252-240701 GCA_006410615.1 Neotragus moschatus | reverse complement strand
AGACCATGTGACCTGCCTCTTCAGAAACCTATATGCAGGTCAGGAAGCAACAGTTAGAACTGGACATGGAAAAACAGACTGGTTCCAAATAGGAAAAGGAGTATGTCAAGGCTGTATATTGCCACCCTGCTTCTTTAACTTATATGCAGAGTACATCATGAGAAATGCTGGGCTGGAAGAAGCACAAGCTGGAATCAAGATTGCTGGGAGAAATATCAATAACCTCAGATATGCAGATGATACCACCCTTATGGCAGAAAGTGAAGAGGAACTAAAAAACCTCTTAATGAAAGTGAAAGAAGAGAGTGAAAAAGTTGGCTTAAAGCTCAACATTCAGAAAACGAAGATCATGGCATCTGGTCCCATCACTTCATGGGAAATAGATGGGGAAACAGTGGAAACAGTGTCAGACTTTAATTTTGGGGGCTCCAAAATCACTGCAGATGGTGATTGCAGCCATGAAATTAAGACACTTACTCCTTGGAAGGAAAGTTGTGACCAATCTAGATAGTATATTCAAAAGCAGAGACATTACTTTGCCAACAAAGGTCTGTCTAGTCAAGACTATGGTTTTTCCAGTGGTCACGTATGGATGTGAGAGTTGGTCTGTGAAGAAGGCTGAGCACCAAAGAATTGCTGCTTTTGAACTGAGGTATTGGAGAGGACTCTTGAGAGTCTCTTGGACTGCAAGGAGATACAGCCAGTCCATCTTAAAGGAGATCAGTCCTGGGTGTTCATTGGAAGGACTGATGCTGAAGCTGAAACTCCAGTACTTTGGCCACCTCATGCAAAGAGTTGACTCACTGGAAAAGACTCTGATGCTGGGAGGGATTGGAGGCAGGAGGAGAAGGGGACAACAGAGGAAGAGATGGCTGGATGGCATCACTGACTCGATAGACATGATTTTGAGTGAACTCTGGGAGTTGGTGATGGACTGGCAAGCCTGGTGTGCTGTGATTCATGGAGTCGCAAAGAGCTGGACATGACTGAGTGACTGAACTGAGCTGAACTCACTGATAGAATAAGGACCCTCACTGATAGGTGATTTAATATGAGAGTCCTAAGCCCTGACCTGAAGTCTGAGAAGCCAGCCTTTTACACTGAATGCCTGACAGCCACTTGCTTCCATTGGACTGAAGTCTGCATTGGTCTCTATTTCTCATCTCTGGATGGTTTGAAATACCACGTGACCTTCAGCCAAAGCCAGGCCACTGCTGTTCATAGTTTTTGAAACAGAATTCTACCCATCCTTCTTTTATAGCATCTGGGGCTCTAGAATCTGATACACCTGCTCAGAATAACTTGGCTTTGACTTCTCCTTCCTTGTTTTTATTGGAGTTCCATACCCGTCTTTATGAGCAGCCCCATGGGTTTGTTAATTTGCACCAATCTTGTCTACACCCAGTCTTCCTTCATCCCTCTTATCCTTTGATGTCTCCCTCCCCTCCTCCCCCACCCTGGAGGGAATGTATAATATGTCACTCGGTCAGAGCCCTGTCATTAATGACAGGTTAGGCAGGTATTATATTTAGGAATTTAGGACTAAGGAATCAGAATTGGAGTCCTGCTTTCAGCCTCTGCCAGGATATAAGGCAGTAAGCTCGATAGCCCACTGCCAAAGCTGAGACTAACTTTCTGTTTCTTAAAAATGAGACTAAAAAGAAGAATTTGGAGAATAGACTTTATAACTGAATGACTAATTAAGGCTTTGAATCCATACCAATCTTGCAAAGTAATAGAAATAAAAGAACATCTTATAAATGTTCTGCTTCAGACAAAGACCCACAGATGTCCCTCTAAGTCTGAAAAAGGAAAGTTAGTTGCTCAGTTGTGACCAACTCTTTGCAACCCCATGGACTGTAACCCACCAGGCTCCTCTGTCCATGGAATTTTCCAGGCAAGGGTATTGCAGATGGTTGGAGATGGTATTGGAGATGATTGGATTTCTTTCTCCAGGGAATCTTCCCAACCCAGGGACTGAACCCAGATCTCCTGCATTGCAGGCAGATTCTTTACTGTTTGAGCCACCAGGTAACACTTATTTCTCCTATTTCCTAAAAAATAATGAGTTTCCGAAGTTTTTATTTCAAAATCTAAATATTCCTGTAGTGAAGTTTTGTTGATTGGAGAACACACCTGTGGTTTTGTATTTGGACTTATAACTAGGTAAAATGAGAGATTTAGATTTCAGTGAGGTGTGGAAACTATTTAATTCCACTTTATTCCACTTATCTTTTGCCTTATCTGTGGTTCTATGCCAAGTTTTTCACTCTCCACTCATGTTAAAACTCACATTAAAGGTAGAGACTTATATGGTAATTGGAAAACACATGCTTTAGATTTAGACTCCCAAACTGTGCCTTCTGTTAATGTGTTTATTGCTCAAAGAAAGGTTTTTATTCAGTATTCCCAAGCCTGCAGAAGAATCACCTCTCCGTGGTTGGTTTTCTGTTCATCAAACATTTAGAATAGAGAGCCTTTGTTCAGCTATGTTCTCAGGGGTGCAATTAGACAACAAAATGATATAAATTAGAGGTTTGCATCAAGCAAGACTACTGAAAGGAGAAGTGGATATTCCTAGTTTCCCAGCAATCCCACTGCTGGGCATACACACAGAGGAAACCAGAATTGAAACATGTACCCTAATGTTTATCGCAGCACTGTTTACAATAGCCAGGACATGGAAGCAACCTTGATGTCCATCAGCAGACGAATGGATAAAAAAGCTGTGGTACATATACACAATGGAGTATTACTTAGCCATTAAAAAGAATGCATTTGAGTCAGTTCTAATGAGGTGGATGAAACTGGAGCCTATTATACAGAGTGAAGTAAGCCAGAAAGAAAAACACCAATACAGTATACTAATGCATATATATGGAATTTAGAAAGATGATAACAATAACCCTGTATGTGAGACAGCAAAAGAGACACAGATGTATAGAACAGTCTTTTGGACTCTGTGGGAGAAGGTGAGGGTGGGATGATTTGGGAGAATGGTATTGAAACATGTATATTATCATATGTGAAATGAATCACCAGTCCAGGTTCAATGCATGAGACAGGGTGCTTAGAACTGGTACCCTGGGATGAACCTGAGGGATGGGATGGGGAGGGAGGTGGGAGGGGGGTTCAGGATGGGGAATGCATGTACACCCATGGCAGATTCATGTCAATGTGTGGCAAAAGCCACTATAATATTATAAAGTAATTAGCCTCCAATTAAATAAATAAAATTTTTTTAAAAAGCCACTCCAACCACTCTCCTGCTGAGAAGCCATAAAGTTACCTGTGCTCCTCTGAGCCCTTGTAGCCTTCCCCTCGAGGAGCCAACTGGGTGGAATCCTTCCATTGTACTGTCTCTGCAGAAACCCTGCTATCACCATTTCTGTCCTCTTCGTAATTGCCTCACAAGGAATTGTTTCAATAGTATCTGCTGCTTACAAGCTTCCTCCAACATTGTGTGGATTCCTCAAAAATCCATTGTGTGGAGATTTTCTTTGAAAAGCTTCAGAGTTTTGGCAAGAGTGTTGCAGGAAGGGGAATACCTTCCAAGGCCCAAGAGTGGGCTCTTGTCTAACACTCGGAAATGAATTGTCCGAGGAGACACACAAGCTGACAAAGCAAGAGACTTTATTGGGAAGGGGTGCCTGGGCAGAGAGAAGTAGGGTCAGGGAACCCAGGAGAACTGCTCTGCCATATGGCTCACAATCTCAGGTTTTATGGTGATAAGTTTAGCTTTCAGGTTATCTTTTGCCAATCATTCTGACTTAGGGTCCTTCCTGGAGGTGCATGCATTGCTCAGCCAAGATGGATGCCAGTGAGAAGGATTCTGGGAGGTGGTAGGACCACCTTTTGAGGTTTCCCAAATTCTTCTGGTTGGTAGTGGCTTGTTAGATCTGTGTTCCTTACAGAGGACCTCCTGTCGTGTAAAATAACTCATGCAAATGGTTGCTGTAGTGCCTGTCCAGGATGAGTGGCTTCGGTGAATGTGCTTCCCCTAACAAGAGGAAGTACTGGAATTTAAGGGACCTCTGGTTTCGTCACAGATTTACATCAGTTGCTGCAGTCATTCTGTGTGTGTGTGTGTGTGACTATGTTCATTAATTCACATGAAATATCTATAAATGCTTCCATGTGACAGGCATGCTGCTGGACACCAGGAATACAAAGATGATTAAGGTGCAGTTCCTGCCTTCAAGGAGCTTTCAGTTTTGATAGAAGAAATAGGCAGAGATGAGTGTCTTACAAGACATGATGCTTGGTGTTTTGGGAAGTATTTTCACAGAAGATCTAACTCAGACTGGGTAGATCAGTTGGACGTTTCTAGAGGTGAGGGCACCTGAGCTAAATTCTGAAATTTTCTCTTGTTTCTGTGTACATGCGTTATGTAAAAGTCCAAGCCAAGGAATACAGTGTCTCCTTTTGCAGCCTAAGGTCCCTTTCAGGAGGAGGTGAACATTCTTTCTTTTTCACATTATTTTGCCTTAGACACATAGGCCTCTTAGCCAGCAGTATCTCTTGCTCAAGGACATGCTCTTTTTGAGCTCAGAATGTATGTTATGGGAGAAGGTCTGGGTAGAACTTCCACAACCTTGAGCTCTGGAATAACCTGTTCCTTCTGGCTAATCTTGTGCCGATGTCACCCCAGGATGTATGTTATGGGAAAGGGTACGGGCAAAATTTTCACAGCCTTGAGGTATTTTTTTTCTGTTCTTAGCAACTAGCAGAAAATTATATAATGTTCTGCTTAAACAGAACAGGTTTAAGGCAGGTACTCTCCTACCCCCTTCTGATGTCTATGTCAGAAGCTTTTTCTGTCCCTTTCACTTTAAATAAAAATCTACACAAAGCTCTGAGTGACTGAAACTGTCTTTGGTCTTGGAGTTAAACCTTCTGCTTTGGAGACCATGAATCTGGCAGCACCATTCACCATAAGCCATCATCTTTGGGGCTCATCCAGAATCCCAAGACAAGGTATATCTATCACTATCATCTTGAGGCTCATCTGGGATCCCAAGGCAAAGTATAGCTGTCATCTTGAGGCTAAGCTAAAACTATCATCTTGGGGGCTCATCTGAGATCCCAAGACAAGGTATCAGGATATCTTATCACTATCATCTTGGGGGCTTGTCTGGGATCCAAAGACAAAGTGTAGCTACCATGTTGGGGGCTAAGATAAAGCTATCAAAACCAGGAGTCCTCAAGTTGAAAGCATTGCTATAGACCATTTTAACGACAATGGAATTTATCTGAAGGGGCAGCCTCAAGTTTTTTTTAAAACTTTTTATTTTATATTGGAGTACATGCTCAGTCATTTCAGTCATGTCTGATTCTGTGCAGCCCTATGGACTGTAGCCTGCCAGCTCCTCTGTCCATGGGATTCTCCAAAGCAAGAATTCTGGAGTGGGTTGCTATGCCCTCCTCCAGGGGATCTTCCCGAACAAGGGATTGAACCCATGGCATCTTCTGTGTCTCAGGCAGATTCTTTACCACTGAGCCACTGGTGAAGCCCTCATATTGGAGTATAGCCAATTAACAATATTGTGATGATTTTAGGTCAACAGCAAAGAGACTCACTCAGCCATACATCTAAGGGTAGCCTCAAGTTTGAAGACAAGCAGATTTGGGAAAAGAATGGAGCGATTGTCATTCTTTATGACAGTGAGAGAGTGTATTGTTTGCAGAGCAGGCTGTGGAGATGCTCTATAGGAGAAGGTCCATGGCCATTATCTCCATATATAATTAGTTATTGGATGGAGAGGGGCTAGATCCTTCTATTAAACCCCACGTGGTAGACTAGCATTGATGAGTAGAAGCTATAGGAAAACAGATTCAGGCTTAATTCTTTCTTAAGTAGGAAACTTAAAAACTTTCTGCTGTCAGAACTTTTTAAATTAAAAAAAGCCTTGGGAATTACTGAATTCTCCATCACTGTGGTTAAACCCACAGTTCCCATATTCTGTATGAAGCACACTAATTGCCATCTCCTTTGAGTGGTGTGGCAAGTAATTTGTTACTAATAATGTCATTTGGGGCTCCTTGGTGGCTCAGTTGTTAAAGGATCTGCCTGCAATGCAGGAGACCCAGGTTTGATCCCTGGGTCGGGAAGATCCTCTGGAGAAGGAAATGGTAACCCACACCAGTATTCTTGCCTGGGAAGTCCAATGGACAGAGGAACCTGGTGGGCTACAGTCCATGGGGTACAAGAGTTGGACACGACTTAGTGACTAAAGCACCACCAATAGTGTTATGTTTAATAATGTCCTTCTTACTTAGATTTTAGTGCTAGATCTCAAATGAAAGGGAAAGGAGTAGAGTCCCAGCAAGCATGCTCAGGGTTTTACACATCCCTGAGTGTACCTGTCATATATGTGAATGTCTTCATGCTGGTGTTAAAGGAGAAGGTGTGGATTACCTTCTGAGTGTACTGAGTGTACTGAGACACTCATTCCCTGGTATAGAATTATAGGATGGATGGGAGCCACAAACATGATGAGCTTTAAAGGTATTTTTCTGCTTATCCTGAAACTTAGCTTCTTCTCAATTAAGTGTTTTTCATATATTCCCAAGCCAATGTTCATTAAAGGTAAATGCCTAAGAAGATTAGCAAAAAAAAAAAGCCAAAAACGTTGGGGCAATCTTGGCCTAATGCATTTTATTTTTGTTGTGAGCACAGTTTATTAATCAGGCTTTCTGAATACATAAGGTAACTGCTGTAAAGCACAGCAGTCTGGGGAAGGTACACTAATTCTTCCAAGTCAGGAGGGAACTATTAAGACACCCTCTTAATGGACCAGCCTACGTCTCACTGCCAGATAGACTTTCTCAGGATGCTGTTTTCATCAGGTTTCTGTGGCTTGTTTAGTTATGTGTTCTCCTTCAGGTCCTTGGTACTTTAAGTGGGTGTGTGTACATTCTTAATGGTACATTTTCTTAACTTCAGTGACAGAAAAATTAAGAATTTGAAATACTTCTCGTTTCATATAATATTTTAACATTTCTTTTGTGTAAACACTGTAACTTACCCCATGTCCAAGTGGATGCCTAATTCATCCATATAGTATTGATCACTAGACCCACAAACTGTGTTCCATTTTAAGGTGTCCGTTTTTTTGTCCTTAAATTCTGCTACTGTGTCCCCTGTGACATCATCTGGTATAATGCTGTATAGTCTGGTATAATGTTGTCTGATGGTATGAAGTCATATCTTTCAGCCCTTTCATTAGTCCACAAAAAATGCTGCATTTTTCACCTATGCAGCTATTTGTGTTCAGAAAACGCTGACTGTTCCTTTTCCAATGAGGGCAGGTCATTTTTAGGTGCCTCAAAACAAAGGCCCCGTTCTAGTCAATCTGGCGCTTTTCAGTTCTCTTGTATCTTGTCTCTGAAGACTGAGGCAGCTGGTGGAATGGTGGGTATCCATAGATTCAGCATGGCATGCCTTTGTGATAGTACAATAGAACCTCAGCACAGGAGCAGCAAACATTTTCTGTACGTACATTGGGCTTTAAGCCGGAAGACATTTGCGGTCTCTTTTGTGGCTCCTCACCTCTGCTGCTGAAGAGAAAAAGCAATCACTGATGGTGCTTAAATGAAGGAGCATGGCTGCATTCCAATAAAATTTAATCAAGGACACTCAAATTTGAATTTCACATAGTTATTATATGCAGCAAAATCATCTTCTTTTGAATTGTTCCAACCATTAAAAAAAGAATTGACAGATAACAGCCCAGATTTGGCCTGCTGGCCATAGTTTTCCAACCCTTGTTGCAGCACGAAGAAGGAAAATGTGATAGTGAGTAAGAGGGTTGAGGGAGTTCTTTCTCTCCCTACCCACATTTGTAAATTATAAGGCTGGATAGTGGAGGAGGAACCTCCTAATGTATTGAGAGTTGCTAAAATCTTCGTATTGAAAAGACTGAGATAAAAAGATCAGAGGAATATGTGCCTATGCTTTCACTTTCAGGAAAACAATTGGCCAATTCAGTCCTTCTGGCACTCTTCCTTAGAAACCCTAACCTTTGGAACTCTTTTCGCTCCCATCATAACCACACAGGTCATTTGAATACATTTGCCATCAGATGCCTTAAGCTCTGCCATATAGCCAGCAGAAAATATGTGTTTTCATCCTGTCACACATGTAGCCTAGACTTTCAGCCTGTTTTTTTTTTCTGCACACACCTTTTAACTTCATTTTCATGACATCGAGTACAAAGTGGTTGGTTGGTAATACTTCCAAGACCTCCGTGTATAGCCACACAAGTCTTGCACTGTACAATTCCAGGGGACCACTACTTACTGCAGAGTAAAATACTACTTAGCCACATACTCACATCTAAGATGTGTTAAAAACTCAAGTTAGCCAAAAGGATGTGGTACATGATATACACACGGACAGGCGTCTCTAAAATAGGAGTGTTCTTTATGGTAATTTGGTACCATGATGACGTCATAAGACAAAGTTGTTTTCCTCTATTAATCACAATAGTTACAAACTCTTTAAAACTCAGTAATCTGACTACCACTGAAGTGGAAATGATTGAATATTGAAAAACAAAGCTGAAAAATAAAATCTTCTGGTTATGGTTTGGTTTCTGATTATAAAAGAGAAGGAGGCTTTACCCTACCCATGAAAGATTGACTTTATAGATACAGTAAGTTATGGAAAAGTTCTGAATTGAGGACGGAGCCCTTGAACTCAAAACAATGAAGTTCTTGTGAACTTAATTGATACCTGGTATTCTACCATCAAAAAATCAATTCTTTTCATTCATACTTAATGTATTCTCTGTACTTACCTTGGGTAGGAGGATGCACTCATTTTCAGTAGTCATTTACCCTGTAGACTGAACCAGGTGAGTTGATAAGAAGAGAATTTCATGGAGGAGTATGAAGAGGGCCTCCCTGCACTGGCTATCCATGTGGGGGAAAAGGGTGCAACAGAGAGAGGGCGTGGTGATCTGCTGAGTACAAATATTGGCCATTCAGAATTTCCCGAGGATAGACTGTAGGACCAAGAGTTTTTCTTTACAATTAGACCAAAGTTCAAGAACTTGCAATGTTATCGGAAGTTAAATAAAAACTTTCCTTCTCTTACTTGAACAAAAAGTTGATGTTTCATTTTTCTTTCTTTAGAGCAGTGGAACCTACCACCATGCCTGGCCCTCTGTTGGCATCCAGTGAATGCCTCCAGGAAAAAGTAGGATTCATAATTCAACTTTTTTTTTTCCAATTTTTATTTTTAAAATTAATTTAATTGGAGGCTAATTACTTTACAATATTGTGGTGGTTTTTTGTCATACATTGACATGAATCAGCCATGTGTCCCCCCCATCCTGAAAACCCCTCCCACCTCCCTCCCCATCCCATCCTTCTGGATTTTCCCAGTTTACTGGCTTTGAGTGCCCTGTTTCATGCCTTGAATTTGGACTGGTGATCCATTTCACATATGGTAATATATATGTTTCAATGCTATTCTCTCAAATCATCCCACCCTCACCTTCTCCCACAGAGCCCAAAAGTCTCTTCTTTACATCTGTGTCTTTTGCTGTCTCACATATAGGGTCATCAATTCCATATATATGCGTTAGTATACTATCTCGTTGTTTTCCTTTCTGACTTACTTCGCTTGGTATAATAGGCTCCAGTTTTATCCACCTCATTAAAACTGACTCAAATGTATTCTTTTTAATAGCTAAGTAATGGTCCATTGTGTATATGTACCACAACTTTCTTATCCATTCGTCTGTTGATGGACATCAAGGTTGCTTCCAGGTCCTGGCTATTGTAAACAGTGCTGCGATGAACACTGGGGTACATGTGCTGCTTTTAATTCTGGTTTCCTCGGTGTGTATGCCCAGCAGTGGTATTGCTGGTTCATATGGCAGTTCTATTTCCAGTTTTTTAAGGAATTGCCACACTGTTCTCCATAGTGGCTGTACTAGTCTGCATTCCCACCAACAATGCAAGAGGGTTCCCTTTTCTCTACACTCTCCAGCATTTATTCTTTGTAGACATTTTGATAGCAGCCATTCTGACCAGTGTCAGATGGTACCTCATTGTGGTTTTGATTTGCATTTCATCACTCATTAGTGACGTTGAGCATCTTTTCATGTGTTTGTTAGCCATCTGTGTGTCTTCTTTGGAGAAATGTCTGTTTNGCCTGCGCTCAAGTGAGCCGGCTCCGCAGCCGCCTGCGCTCAAGTGAGCCGGCTCCGCAGCCGCCTGCGCTCAAGTGAGCCGGCTCCGCAGCCGCCTGCGCTCAAGTGAGCCGGCTCCGCAGCCGCCTGCGCTCAAGTGAGCCGGCTCCGCAGCCGCCTGCGCTCGAGTCGGCCTGTTTTTTTTTAAATTGGATCATTTATTTTTCTGGTATTGATCTGCATGAGCTGATTGTATATTTTTGAGATTCTTTGTCAGTTGCTTCATGTGCTCTTATTTTCTCCCATTCTGAAGGCTGTCTTTTCACCTGCTTATGGTTTCCTTCATTGTGCAAAAGCTTTTAGGTTGGATTAGGTCCCATTTGTTTATTTCTGCTTTTATTTTCATCACTCTGGGAGGAGGGTCATAGAGGATTTTGCTGTGATTTATGTCAAAGTGTTCTGCCTATGTTTTCCTCTAGGAGTTTTAGAGTTTCTGGTCTTACATGTAGATATTTATTCCATTTTGAGTTTATTTTTGTGTTCAGTTCAATTACTCAGTCATGTCCATCCAACTCTGTGACCTCATGGACCGCAGCATGCCAGGCTTCCCTGTTCATCACCAAAGCTTACCCAAATTCATGTCCATCAAGCTGGTGATGCCATTCAACCATCTTNTATGTTTTCCTCTAGGAGTTTTAGAGTTTCTGGTCTTACATGTAGATATTTATTCCATTTTGAGTTTATTTTTGTGTTCAGTTCAATTACTCAGTCATGTCCATCCAACTCTTTGTGACCTCATGGACCGCAGCATGCCAGGCTTCCCTGTTCATCACCAAAGCTTACCCAAATTCATGTCCATCAAGCTGGTGATGCCATTCAACCATCTTATCCTCTGTCATCCCCTTCTCCTCCTACCTTCAATCTTTCCCAGCATCAGGGTCTTTTCAAATGAGTCAGTTCTTTGCATCAGGTGGCCAAAGTACTGGAGTTTCAGCTTCACTGTGTCAGTCCTTCCAACGAATATTCAGGACTGATTACCTTTAGCATTGACTGGTTGGATCTCCTTGCAGTCCAAGGGACTCTCAAGAGTCTTCTCCAATACCACAGTTCAAAAGCATTAATTCTTCAGTGCTCAGCTTTCTTTATAGTCCAACTCTAACTTCCATACATGACTACTGGGAAAACCATAGCTTTGACTAGATGGACCTTTGTTGGCAAAGTAACATCTCTGCTTTTTAATATGTTCTCTAGGTTGTTCATAGCCTTTCTTCCAAGGAGCAAGCGTCTTTTAATTTCATGGCTGCAGTCACCATCTGCAGTGAATTTGGAGTCCCCCCAAAAGTAAAATCTGTCACCATTTCCATTGTTTCCACATCTATTTGCCATGATCTTAGTTTCCTGAATGTTGGGTTTTAAACCAACTTTATCACTCTCCTCTTACACTTTCATCAAGAGCCTCTTCTGTTCTTCTTCACTTTTGTTTATGGTGTTAGAAAGTGTTCTAGTTTCTTTCTTTTACAAGTGGTTGACAAGTTTTCCCAGCACCACTTGTTAAAGAGATTGTGTTTTCTCCATTGTATATTTTTGCCTCCTTTGTCAAAGATAAAGTGTCCATAGGTGTGTGGATTTATCTCTGGGCTTTCTATCTTGTTCCATTGATCTATTATTTCTGTCACTGTGCCAGTGCCATACTGTCTTGATGATTGTGGCTTTGTGGTATAGTCTGAAGGAAGCCAGCTTGATTCCTCCAGTTCCATTCTTCTTTCTGAAGATTGCTTTGGCAATTTGAGGTTTTTTGTGTTTCCATACAAATTATGAAATTATTTGTTCTAGTTCTGTGAAAAATACCATTGGTAGCTTGATAGGGATTGCATTAAATCTATAGATTGCTTTGAGTAGTATACTCATTTTCACTATATTGATTCTTCCAGTCCGTGAACATGGTATATTTCTCCATCTATTTGTGTCCTCTTTGATTTCTTTCATCAGTGTTTTATAGTTATCTATATGTAGATCTTTTGTTTCTTTACATAGATTTATTCCTAAGAATTTTATTCATTTCATTGCAATGGTGAATGGACTTGTTTCCTTAATTTCTCTGTTTTCTCATTGTTAGTATATAGGAATGCAAGGGATTTATGTGTATTAATTTTGTATCCTTAAACTTTACTATATTCATTGATTAGCTCTAGTAATTTTCTGGTGCTGTCTTTAGGGTTTTCTATGTAGAGGATCATGTCATCTGCAGTCAGTGAGAATTTTACTTCCTTTTTTCCAATATGGATTCCTTTTATTTCTTTTTCTTCTCTGATTGCTATGGCTAAGACTTCCAAAACTATGTTGACTAGTAGGGGTGAGTGTGGGCACCCTTGTCTTGTTCCTGACTTTAGCGGAAATGCTTTCAAATTTTCACCATTGAGGATAATGTTTGTTGTGGGTTTATCATATATGGCTTTTATTATGTTGAGGTATGTTCCTTCTATGCTTGCTTTCTGGAGAGTTTTTATCAGACATGGGTGTTGAAGTTTGTCAAAGGCTTTCTCTTCATCTATTGAAATAATCACATGGTTTTTATCTTTCAGTTTGTTATAAAATCGATTTGTGGATATTGAAGAATCCTTGCATCCTTGGGATAAAGCCCACTTGGTCATGATATATCATGCTTTTAATATATTGTTGGATTCTGTTTGCTAGAACTTTGATGAGGATATTTGCATCTACGTTCATCAGTGCCATTGGCCTGTAGTTTTCTTTTTTTGTGGCATCTTTGTCTGGTTTTGGTATTAGGGTGATGTTGGCCTCATAGAGTGAGTTTGGCAGTTTACCTTCCTCTGTAATTTTCTGGAAGAATTTAAGTAGGATTCTCTAAATTTTTGGTAGAATTCACCACTTGTGAAGCCATCTGGTCCTGGGCTTTTGTTTATTGGAAGATTTTCAGTTACAGTTTCAATTTCCATGCTTGTGGTGGGTCTGTTAAGGTTTTCTATTTCTTCCTGGTTCTGTTTCGGGAGGTTATACTTTTCTAAGAATTCATCCATTTCTTCCAAGTTGTCCATTTTATTATCATATAGTCAAAAAGGAAATAAAAATATGCATAGAGACAAATGAAAATGAAAACACGACAGCCTCAAACTTATGGGATTCAGTAAAAGCAGTGCTGAGAAGGTTCATAGCAATACAAGCTTACCTCAAGAAACAAAAGAAAAGTCAAATAAATTACCTAACTTTACACCTAAAGCAACTAGAAAAAGAAGAAATGAGGAACTCCAAAGTTAGCAGAAGGAAAGAAATCATAAAAACCAGAGCAGAAATAAGCGAAAAAGAAACAAAGAAGTCTATAGCAAAAATCAACAAAACTAAAAGCTGGTTCTTTGAGAAGATAAATAGATAAAACATTAGCCGGACTCATCAAAAAAAAAGGAGAAGAGTCAAATCAACAAAATTAGAAATGAAAATGGAGAAATCATAACAGACAACAGAAACACAAAGGATCATAAGAGACTACCATCGACCTTATTTTTTTTCATTTTATGTTTATTTTATGCTGAATTTATTCCTGGGTCATGTGTTTTTCTTTCTTCAGTTTCTTCTGGGCCATCTTTTCCTTCTGTGTTACCTCCTCTTCAGGTTGAGGAGCAATTTGCTCTTTATCATTAGGGGTCATCTCAGTATGACAGTGCGGTCTCGTGTAGGGATTAATCCATCCATGAGCTCTGAAAGCCCAGGCCCCATCTTCGATTCTCTTCACCTGGGATGTGCTCAGTGCCAGGGACTCTACCTCAAAACCCTTAACAGGGAGTAACATTGCTCCCTGAATTTTTGGGAAGGTGAGGCAAAAAAATCACTGTATTTTGGGCCCTTGTCCAGCTCCACTCTTTGGCCTGGACACATCAGCCAACTCCAGCACTGTAATGATGGAGTCGCATGCATTGCTTCTGTAAAGTGACATCCTTCAGAGACTTGGTGGCTGTTTGGATATGCATACCCTCCATGGCCTGGCCAGCTTCAGCAGTGTTCTTAAAGATTTGAACCTCCAGATGAGCAAGATTCTGTGGGGTTTCCTGCACTAAGTGAATAGTGAACCATTCACAGTGACCACCTCAGACAGTGTACAGTGAAAGATGGCTGTATTCACCTTATTTTACCAGGAGATAATGAAGTATATTTTGAAACATGTTTTCCAGCTTCCTCTCTGGCTAAATGGACTTTCCAAATCTTGATGGAACACAGCTGAATGCAAAGCCAGTGGTCTGGCTTTTTCTGACAGCTCTGTGAGGCCCTCACCTTCCACTGCAGGGCTCTGTTGAACCATCAGTGGTTGTGTATATGCTCAAGCAAAAAACTTTGTTTCTAAAGCTAATAATTTGCTTGATTTAGAAATTTGTTTTGTCGTTTCAGAAAGTGGATGTCACCAGCAGGGCTGTGATGGAAATAATGACGAAAACAATTGAGTACCTTCAACCCAATCCAGGTAAGGTGTCATTTTCTACATTCATGGCATCCCTCCAGGGACCTTCTAGTTGCTCTTTGGTACACATGCTATGTTTGGTGCACTTCTGCGTGCTCGGTCCTCCCTTCTGGAGGTCCAGTGTCTTCAGGTGGAACATTTTGACTGGGGTGGTAGGACTTTTTAAGGCTCACACGGAAGTAACTGGAAGCTTCTGTGATAATTTATCTGACTAGAGTGTAATTATCAATGTTGTGTGGACAGTGTGGGTGGCACATGATGTCAGATTAGCTGCAAGCTGGTGATAACTGAACTTTCATGTGAAAGGGATTGTGACGAAGAATTTTAGGGAGAATTTTCAGGTGAAACATAGTAAGGTACCAATGGTGTGAAAACGTAGGAAAACTGAACAGCTTTTTTAAAATACAGAAGGTTTTTGTTCATACACACCACTGAAGTCTGTGGAGGGCTATTCTTTGCCCTGATTTTTCTCCAAGCACTTTGTCAGTCAGCGTTTGTTCTCGCTAACCTGTTACACTTTTAAGAGAAGGGAATTATAATAGAGGTATTGGAGCTGTACCTTGAAAACAAGATCCAGGCAGACAAGGGGTGATCTCCCAGAGCACACAGTGTAACAGAGCAAAGCAGCCTTATGTGATAGACCTCCTCACCACTCTTCCTGTAAAGCAGTTCCTAACTGAAGAGTATAGAAACTTGAAGCAAGGTTGAATATATTTAAATAAAATGTATGAATATTGGGAAAACTGCTTATCTTGAAACTCATTTCTTTGGGAGCTTCGGGTTGAAATTTCCGTGTTTTTGATGGTCCTCAGGGAGGTGGTCCAGGCACTGTCAGCCCAGTGTCTGGATACTGAGTACCAGTGGGTGAGAGCAAAGAAAAGGAAACGCCTGAAATAAGCAGAGGTGGGTCAGGACAGTCAGTGCTGACGGGCTTTCTACCACCTCTTGCTGCTGCCTGCAGCTTTCACTCAGCTTTCAGGGTTTTGAAGGTGAACAAATTATGGGAATCACATTCTCAATGGTTTTAAAAATTATATCAGAGATGAGATTATTTAAGAAAGAAAAATACAGAAGTAAATGAAAAGCCATGAAAATATATAAGTAAATGAAACGCTATGGCATTTAACAGATAATGGACCAGATGGTTGGCAAATTAGGTAATGAATAACAAAAATGAAGTTTCTCATTTTTACCTGGAGCCTTTGTCATGCCCTCTGTATTCCACAGAGTTGCAGGGACTCTCTTAGATGTCAGGTGTTCCTCAGTATTTAAACAGCTGTGATGTAGGTCAGTTCTGAAATGAGAATTGCTTGCCCTATCTTACCATAAAAGTCATTGTTTAGGGCAGGGCGTTTTTTGTCTTTATCTTTGAATAGGACCTCAAAGTGTTCTCTCATTTCCCAGGATTTACACATAAATGGTGCTAAGATTACTTGATCTTACTGTTGTTGTATTAAGATTAAATATAAGCAAGAGAAGGGAAAATACAGTATTTATTCACCATTAGTGCATTTTCAGTATGTTGCTAGTTATATACATTGTCTTCTCTGTAATTTTCTGATATAAAAAGCAAACACAGTTGAACAATTCATATTGTAGGAAAGAGGCTAAAAATCCATGAACATATATCTTTAGTCTGTTTTCCTGAGTATAGTGGAATTCAGTGTAGGGAGGTGTGCTGTATTGAATAGGATATTCCTCAAAATCCAAGGTAACCCAGAATCTCCAAATGTGACTTTATTTGAAAATAGCATAATTTGAGATAGAATCAGTTAATGATCTTGAAATGAACTCATTCTTGAGTTATAGTGAGCCCTAAATCCAACAACTGGTGTCCTTATAAGAAGAAGAAAGAAAAAACAGAGAGACACAAGACCGAAGGCCCTATGAAGACAGAGGTCAAGATTATTGAGTGATGTCAGGAGCCACCAGAGTTGGCAGTGGTGAGGAAGGGGTCTCCCAGAGAGCCTCAGAAAGAACCAGCTGTGCTCACACGTTGATTTCAAGCTTTTTGAAGTGTGAGAAAGTAAATTTCTGTCATTTTAAGCCACACAGCTTGCGGCAGTTTGTTATGGCAGGCCTAGAAAACTGATTTAGTAGGCTAGCCAAACTTTCTTCAGGAAGAAACAAGGGCCAGAGAACTTAAGAAACTTTACCAAAGTCACACACCCAAGAAGGGATGTAACCAGGGCTGGAAACCAGGTATGACTGCTCCCTGAGCCCAGGAACTTTCCATTGCACAGCCTTGCTTCTGAGAAGAATGAGTTCTTTGTTTAGATGCAGAGGGTCTTTTAGTTTCAAAGTGGATATGACAAAAATTCAGAAAGGGAACATACTGTGGGGTTGAGGCTTATTTTTATTTTAATAAAAAAGATAACAGAAAGAGGTAATTGGGAGCAATTTGAATTTTTAGAAATGATTTATTTTTAACAGAATCTTAAATGTGCCTATTATCTACCAACATATCTACCATATTGGTTTTATGGCTATTTAAAAATGGAATGAACATCTGACACCAAGGAGGACAATTAAGGTCATCACCAGGCAATCACAAGTTGATTTAAGTGTCATCTAAAAGGGTTCAGAACAAAACAAAATTCCATATGCCCATTCTATAGAATTTAATGTATTTAAATGGCTTATAAGAGATATGACATAGTTCCTCCATGAATTTCTTGCCCTGAGAGCAGACCTTAGCTGGAGCTCCTGGTCAAGGGGGCTGATCTAGTACACTTGTTCAGACCCAGTGTCCTTGCAAAGAGGACACAAGAATGCAGCCACCACCACAGGTCCCCAGTCCTTGGGCACAGAAGAGCAGAACATTCCCAAACTTGCGCTGTTGAATGAATGTTTTGATCACTCAGCCTCTCTGTGACCCCAGGAATTGGGTCACTGGATCCCATGTGGATCACTGGCTTCTGGTCTTGAATAACGATTAGGTTGGGGTCAGGAGAGGGGCTTATGCAAAGTAACAGGTTTACCTGCACAGGCCTATCTGTGATAGTTAATGCTTTAAGGGTATTTTGAGAGTATCTCGTTTTAGATTCATACTCTAGAATGCATTCTGGCTTCCAGATCTTGTGGTTATGGGCATACACATCTGTTACAGGCTCGAAACTTAGTTCTTGCTGACACGATGACCTAAGAGAGTGGGTTACTTCTTGTGCATCTGTGGCTGTGCTCTGTGTAGGCCCCTCATCTGCTCTCGACCACCTCCAGAATGAGATTTTAAAAGGCAGATCTGCTCATGTCATTGTCTTGCACAAAAGCCTTTGATGGCTTTTCTCTGCCTTTAGGAGTTTGTTTTTGTTTTCCTACTCTGTCAGGTCTGACTTTTTTGTGTGCTTTACCATTTTTTTTTAAACAAGGCTTAAAGGGCCCTCCGTCTATAATCAGCCTCCTCTTTCTCCTCCACCTTGCCAGGCAAACAGGCCTCTCAGGTTTAGCAAGAGGGTCATTTAGAAGTCTTCCTGGACATCTGACTACATTAGCTTCCCAGGCCAATGATCTTTTCATGATCCCCACTGCTTTTCCCTGGTGACACATGCCACACTGACTGTAATTGTGTGGTGTATGTGTGCTTTGGTTTGTCCTCCCCAGTAAGGACAAGACTCTGCCTGACTTATTCCCACCTCTCGCCTCCACCCTTCCCCGCCCATATCCCCAGCACCCAGCTCTGTTCCAGGCCGCCCGTGACACTGGAATATTTGAACAAATGAATCACGGAGCACAGCTGCTAGCCAATGGCTAATGTGATAAAACTGCTGTAATACAAAGGGGAGAAAGAAAAACTCCTTTCCCCAGACCATCAGCTCTATTCATATAACCAAGTTTATCAAATGCATTTACTGTTTTACAGCTGCTGCTAAGTCACGTCAGTTGTGTCCGACTCTGTGCGACCCAATAGATGGCAGCCCACCAGGCTCCCTCATCCCTGGGATTCTCTAGGCAAGAATACTGGAGTGGGTTGCCATTTCCTTCTCCAATGCATGAAAGTGAAAAGTGAAAGTGAAGTTGCTCAGTTGTGTCCAACTCTTTGCAACCCCATGGACTTTTTTACAGAGACCTATGCAATTCTCGATGTAGTAGGGTTAGATAACAGAACCACGTTTGGGCCCCTACCCTCTGAGACTCATAGTCTTAATAGCACAAGGTACATATACTCTGAGGAGAGCTTCCCAGAGGCCTTCACAGCTAACTGCTTCTGAAATCTGGCTAACTGATAAGGTAAGGACAAGCGAGTAGGGTCACAGGTCTGCAGTGCTTAAAGGAGAGAACTGAGAGCTGTGAAGTCTTCCAGCTTGGACTGTGAAATTACTCTGACAAGAACAGTGTAAACCAGTACAGATTCCCAACCTGCTTAGATAAGAAGTAATTTGAACTCAAAAAGTCCTGTGTATGTCTCCTGACTGTGAGGCCCTATTCTCATGATATCTAAGCATATGGATCATCAGAGAAGATATAAATTCATTTTCTTATGTGAGTATTCTGATACCTGTGGCAGGCATGCTAAATCAGCAATGTCCAATAAAAATAAGATGCAAGCCACATGTGTAATTTGAATTTTCTAGTAGTCATATTTTTTTAAGTAGTCATATTAAAAAAGTAAAAAAGGAAAGGTAAAATTGATTTTAATGATATTTTATGTAATCTGGTATATCCTAAATTTTAACCAATATTAAAAATCACTGGAAGTTTTTTTTTTCTTATACTGTTTTGAAATTTGATATATGTTTTATACATACTGAACATATCCTTTTGGACAGTGCTTAGTTGTGTGCTCAGTCACTCAGTTGTGTCAACTGTTTATGATCCCATGGACTGTAGCCCACCTGGCTCTTCTGTCCATGAGTATTTCTCCAGGCAAGAATACTGGAATGGGTTGTCATTTCCTTCTCCAGGGGATCTTCCCAACCCAGGGATCGAACCCTTGTCCCTTGTGTCTCCTGCGTTGGCAGTTAGATTCTCTACCACTTAGCCAACTGGGAAGCCCCTCCTTTTGGACTAGCCACATGTCAAATTGCCAACATCTGTTTGATCATAGAAAAAGCAAGCGAATTCCAGAAACACATCTTCTGCTTCATGACTACACTAAAGCCTTTGAAGCTCAACATTCAGAAAACAAAGATCATGGCATCCAGTCCCATCACTTCATGGGAAATAGATGGGGAAACAGTAGAAACAGTGTCAGACTTTATTTTTTGGGGCTCCAAAATCACTGTAGATGGTGATTGCAGCCATGAAATTAAAAGATACTTATTCCTTGGAAGAAAAGTTATGACCAACCTAGATAGCATATTCAAAAGCAGAGACATTACTTTGCTGACTAAGGTCCGTCTAGTCAAGGCTATGGTTTTTCCAGTAGTCATGTATGGATGTGAGAGTTGGACTGTGAAGAAGCCTGAGCGCTGAAGGATTGATGCTTTTGAACTGTGGTGTTGGAGAAGACTCTTGAGAGTCCCTTGGACTGCAAAGAGATCCAACCAGTCCATTCTGAAGGAGATCAGCCCTGGGATTTCTTTGGAAGGAATGATGCTAAAGCTGAAGCTCCAGTACTTTGGCCACCTCATGCAAAGAGTTGACTCACTGGAAAAGACTCTGATGCTGGGAGGGATTGGGGGCAGGAGGAGAAGGGGATGACTGAGGATGAGATGGCTGGATGGCATCACCGACTCAATTGACATGAGATTGAGCAAGCTCCAGGAGATGATGAAGGATAGGGAAGCCTGGCATGCTGCAGTCCATGGGGTCACAAAAGAGTCAGACACAACTGAGCGACTGAACAGCAACATGTCAAAGCTCGTAGCCCAGTGTGTCCAGTGGTTCAATAGTGGTCAGCACGGGACTAGATGGTTCACCATTCAAACTCTGTATTCTACTTTGATATGTGTTTGACATTTAGTTTCTTGGTTAATGTGTATTGACGGTTGCTTTTTTCAAGACAAACAGACTCTTGATTTTGGATCAGGATATCTTTGATTTGATGTCCATTTTTTCTCAGCATTCTGCAGATCCATTTTCTGATTCTGTAGGGGAGAACTTCCTCTGACATAGAACAGTAGGCATGAGGATTGCCTGTGTTTCCTTCCCAGCCTTAGCAGAGACGTGATGACAGCAGAGCTTTATAGTTTGCACTGAAAGGTTATTCTGACCCTGATGTCATCATGCTGCACAACTTCCAAGATGTGTAGATTAAAAGCAGTTGAAACATGAAAACCATCAGGCCCTGTCGAGATTTGTTTCTCCAGAGAAGTGCTTTTCCTGTGAGTGCTATACATTCTAGGGTTCTCCACATGCCTGAGGTCGGGACATTAAGTCAGAGTCGTTAAATGTCTATTCAGAACTTCTTAATAATAATTTCAAACCTCATTTGTGGAATCTTGCCTGTAGAAATAAAAGTTACCTCTATTAATTTAAAAATATCTGATTAATCCCTGGAAAGCTATTACATCAAATTATTGTCTTTCTTTCCCATGGGCTACCCTCTTAGTCATCTTTTTCCAAAGATGCATAAACATAGTGATTATGCAGTAGAGCTGAAAATCAGTACATGTATTGTTTGGCATGCATGCCTTTGAATGCTTGGCTCCAGTACATAGTGAATTTGCTGTATTTTGTGGGGGACAGGACCCAAGTCATGTTCATCATTTTGTCTTTCAGGGCTCCTGGCATTGTGCTGCTGAGTTGTTTGCCCGCAACATGTCTGTTGAATAAGTTGCACAAATGAGTATATCCACCTTCCACTTAAAGAATAAAGAGTCTGTACTGAGTCTCACAGCCAGAGTTTTAGCTTTTCTAAATCCTGACACTGAAAACTAATGAAAATGCATAAGAGCAGATTACAAAAGGTTACTTGGCTCTGGCTATTTCTTCTTCCTGGAATGCCCCACTTGCCCCATGTGTGAGCCCTGTCATCTTAATCATCCTTCCGCCTTCAGCCTAAATATCCCTCCTCTAGAGGCATTCACTGAGTCCTGTGTCTGAGTCAGAGCCACTCCAGTGTTGTTGCAACACCTTCACTCGAGTCCCCTCCACAAATCTCTCCAGTGGTTCCCTGTTTAGAATAACATGGAACGGTAACATAGATAACATAGAATAACATGACCCTCTAACCTCATGGGAGGTTAGCGGATCTGATGATCTGACTTCGTTTCCTGTAATCCTGCCAATTTCTGTCTTAGTCCATCCACATCACCATCCCCAGCCTTTGCACTGCTCCTCCAACGCACTTAGCACCCTCATTGCTGGGATTACGCCAGACCTCCTGCCTGAACCTCTTGTCTCCAGGTTTTCCCAAAGTCTTTACTCAGGTTTCTGCTCAGATATCACTTTATTTGTGTGGCTTTTCCAACCATCTTGTCTAAAACATTTTCATTCTCAGCCATTTCCCTGTTTTATTTTCTTTCAAGACCCTTATTACTATTTAAACTTTTATTCTATATTTACTTGGTAAGGTGTGACTTATCTCTGCAACTAAAATTCAAGTGGCCTGAGTGTAGGATTGTTGTTTGTACATTGTATCAAAAAGCTGGTTTTTATTGTTTATTTTTCTTATCAAAATATTTACCTTTATAAGTTTTCATTTGTTCAGTATCCCGATAACCTTCATTCTTACTCCCATGTCTTACATTTCCCGCATAGCAGCCAGTTTGTTCCATTCCAGCTGTCAGTCATGTCTGTGGTTCCTCTACTTGTTATCCTGCAGTGGCTTCCCATCGAGCTGAGAAGAAACTTCTTGGCTGTGGGGCCTTGGCTCTTGCTCTGCCCCTAAGCCTGGATTGATGTCCACTCTTACTGATTTGTTGCTGATCCTCAGCCGTGCTCTGCTCGTTCCTGCCTCAGGGCCTTTGCACAGGAAGTTCCTCTGCCTGAAACACTCTTCTCCTGGCCCCTGTTATAGCTGTTCTTTCTTGTCACTCCACCTCCCTATGCAGTCCTTCTCTGGCCACTCTATTTGAAATAGCCCTTCCAGATTACTCTCAGATCCCCTTCTAGCATTCTATCATGATTTTAAATTGTCCTCTATTTTACCTTAAAAAAAAAAATTCCACTGACCACACACATTTCTGTAGAATATAATCTCTACAAGAGTAATGACTTCTTCCTGTTTATTATCCCTAATATGCAAATAGTGCCTTCATTATTTATTGAATGAGTGATGTTTTTCTCTCCCACTGTACCATAAGCCAGAGAAGGCAATGGCACCCCACTCCAGTACTCTTGCCTGGAAAATCCCATGGGCGGAGGAACCTGGTAGGCTGCAGTCCCTGGGGTCGCTAAGAGTCGGACACGACTGAGCAACTTCACTTTCACTTCTCACTTTCATCCATTGGAGAAGGAAATGGCAACCCACTCCAGTGTTCTTGCCTGGAGAATCCCAGGGATGGGGGAGCCTGGTGGGCTGCTGTCTATGGGGTCACACAGAGTTGGACACGACTGAAGTGACTTAGCAGCAGCAGTACCATAAACTCATCAAAGACAAGAAATATGTCTCTCTCTGTGTGTGTGTGTGTGTGTGTGTGTGTGTATAGATAGATAGGTGGATAGATAATACCTAATACCTAGCATAGTAGTGCTTGTTAGGTGCTTAATTTGCTGAATGAGAGAATCAGATCATGTTAATTATATTTAAGCTTCATCTATGGGAGTAACTAGACTTTCTGATGGAGTCATGGTCTGCAGACCTGAACAGGCTGGAATCAGAGCCTGTTACTCTGTATATATAATACCTACTTGGTGTCAGGCACAGTTAATACATTTCACAGTTCACAGTTGCTTTAGAAAAAGTACAAAAGTGCATATAATCTCACATGTAAGAGATTGAACATTATTTAAACTATTAAACAATAGCTGAAGCTACTGACAGCATATTCATATTTATATGGATAATAGTCGTTCCTATTTTCAGATTAGAAAATTGAAGCTTCAAGAGAGATTAAATAAATTGTCCAAAGTCTTGCAGCAAAGGAGCCAGAATTCATGTTTACATATGAGAATCACCTTAGTCCATTTTGTCTTCATTGTCATGTGCTACAAAGTATGAAGCCACATTCAGTCTTGCCATGTGTGTAGAATATACTCTAGAAAACTGAAAGTCACTCAGTTGTGTCTGACTGTTTGTGAGCCCATGGACTATACAGTCCATGGACTTCTCCAGGCCAGAATACTGGAGTAGNCAATAGTGGTCAGCACGGGACTAGATGGTTCACCATTCAAACTCTGTATTCTACTTTGATATGTGTTTGACATTTAGTTTCTTGGTTAATGTGTATTGATGGTTGCTTTTTTCAAGACAAACAGACTCTTGATTTTGGATCAGGATATCTTTGATTTGATGTCCATTTTTTCTCAGCATTCTGCAGATCCATTTTCTGATTCTGTAGGGGAGAACTTCCTCTGACATAGAACAGTAGGCATGAGGATTGCCTGTGTTTCCTTCCCAGCCTTAGCAGAGACGTGATGACAGCAGAGCTTTATAGTTTGCACTGAAAGGTTATTCTGACCCTGATGTCATCATGCTGCACAACTTCCAAGATGTGTAGATTAAAAGCAGTTGAAACATGAAAACCATCAGGCCCTGTCGAGATTTGTTTCTCCAGAGAAGTGCTTTTCCTGTGAGTGCTATACATTCTAGGGTTCTCCACATGCCTGAGGTCGGGACATTAAGTCAGAGTCGTTAAATGTCTATTCAGAACTTCTTAATAATAATTTCAAACCTCATTTGTGGAATCTTGCCTGTAGAAATAAAAGTTACCTCTATTAATTTAAAAATATCTGATTAATCCCTGGAAAGCTATTACATCAAATTATTGTCTTTCTTTCCCATGGGCTACCCTCTTAGTCATCTTTTTCCAAAGATGCATAAACATAGTGATTATGCAGTAGAGCTGAAAATCAGTACATGTATTGTTTGGCATGCATGCCTTTGAATGCTTGGCTCCAGTACATAGTGAATTTGCTGTATTTTGTGGGGGACAGGACCCAAGTCATGTTCATCATTTTGTCTTTCAGGGCTCCTGGCATTGTGCTGCTGAGTTGTTTGCCCGCAACATGTCTGTTGAATAAGTTGCACAAATGAGTATATCCACCTTCCACTTAAAGAATAAAGAGTCTGTACTGAGTCTCACAGCCAGAGTTTTAGCTTTTCTAAATCCTGACACTGAAAACTAATGAAAATGCATAAGAGCAGATTACAAAAGGTTACTTGGCTCTGGCTATTTCTTCTTCCTGGAATGCCCCACTTGCCCCATGTGTGAGCCCTGTCATCTTAATCATCCTTCCGCCTTCAGCCTAAATATCCCTCCTCTAGAGGCATTCACTGAGTCCTGTGTCTGAGTCAGAGCCACTCCAGTGTTGTTGCAACCTCTTCACTCGAGTCCCCTCCACAAATCTCTCCAGTGGTTCCCTGTTTAGAATAACATGGAACGGTAACATAGATAACATAGAATAACATGACCCTCTAACCTCATGGGAGGTTAGCGGATCTGATGATCTGACTTCGTTTCCTGTAATCCTGCCAATTTCTGTCTTAGTCCATCCACATCACCATCCCCAGCCTTTGCACTGCTCCTCCAACGCACTTAGCACCCTCATTGCTGGGATTACGCCAGACCTCCTGCCTGAACCTCTTGTCTCCAGGTTTTCCCAAAGTCTTTACTCAGGTTTCTGCTCAGATATCACTTTATTTGTGTGGCTTTTCCAACCATCTTGTCTAAAACATTTTCATTCTCAGCCATTTCCCTGTTTTATTTTCTTTCAAGACCCTTATTACTATTTAAACTTTTATTCTATATTTACTTGGTAAGGTGTGACTTATCTCTGCAACTAAAATTCAAGTGGCCTGAGTGTAGGATTGTTGTTTGTACATTGTATCAAAAAGCTGGTTTTTATTGTTTATTTTTCTTATCAAAATATTTACCTTTATAAGTTTTCATTTGTTCAGTATCCCGATAACCTTCATTCTTACTCCCATGTCTTACATTTCCCGCATAGCAGCCAGTTTGTTCCATTCCAGCTGTCAGTCATGTCTGTGGTTCCTCTACTTGTTATCCTGCAGTGGCTTCCCATCGAGCTGAGAAGAAACTTCTTGGCTGTGGGGCCTTGGCTCTTGCTCTGCCCCTAAGCCTGGATTGATGTCCACTCTTACTGATTTGTTGCTGATCCTCAGCCGTGCTCTGCTCGTTCCTGCCTCAGGGCCTTTGCACAGGAAGTTCCTCTGCCTGAAACACTCTTCTCCTGGCCCCTGTTATAGCTGTTCTTTCTTGTCACTCCACCTCCCTATGCAGTCCTTCTCTGGCCACTCTATTTGAAATAGCCCTTCCAGATTACTCTCAGATCCCCTTCTAGCATTCTATCATGATTTTAAATTGTCCTCTATTTTACCTTAAAAAAAAAAATTCCACTGACCACACACATTTCTGTAGAATATAATCTCTACAAGAGTAATGACTTCTTCCTGTTTATTATCCCTAATATGCAAATAGTGCCTTCATTATTTATTGAATGAGTGATGTTTTTCTCTCCCACTGTACCATAAGCCAGAGAAGGCAATGGCACCCCACTCCAGTACTCTTGCCTGGAAAATCCCATGGGCGGAGGAACCTGGTAGGCTGCAGTCCCTGGGGTCGCTAAGAGTCGGACACGACTGAGCAACTTCACTTTCACTTCTCACTTTCATCCATTGGAGAAGGAAATGGCAACCCACTCCAGTGTTCTTGCCTGGAGAATCCCAGGGATGGGGGAGCCTGGTGGGCTGCTGTCTATGGGGTCACACAGAGTTGGACACGACTGAAGTGACTTAGCAGCAGCAGTACCATAAACTCATCAAAGACAAGAAATATGTCTCTCTCTGTGTGTGTGTGTGTGTGTGTGTGTGTATAGATAGATAGGTGGATAGATAATACCTAATACCTAGCATAGTAGTGCTTGTTAGGTGCTTAATTTGCTGAATGAGAGAATCAGATCATGTTAATTATATTTAAGCTTCATCTATGGGAGTAACTAGACTTTCTGATGGAGTCATGGTCTGCAGACCTGAACAGGCTGGAATCAGAGCCTGTTACTCTGTATATATAATACCTACTTGGTGTCAGGCACAGTTAATACATTTCACAGTTCACAGTTGCTTTAGAAAAAGTACAAAAGTGCATATAATCTCACATGTAAGAGATTGAACATTATTTAAACTATTAAACAATAGCTGAAGCTACTGACAGCATATTCATATTTATATGGATAATAGTCGTTCCTATTTTCAGATTAGAAAATTGAAGCTTCAAGAGAGATTAAATAAATTGTCCAAAGTCTTGCAGCAAAGGAGCCAGAATTCATGTTTACATATGAGAATCACCTTAGTCCATTTTGTCTTCATTGTCATGTGCTACAAAGTATGAAGCCACATTCAGTCTTGCCATGTGTGTAGAATATACTCTAGAAAACTGAAAGTCACTCAGTTGTGTCTGACTGTTTGTGAGCCCATGGACTATACAGTCCATGGACTTCTCCAGGCCAGAATACTGGAGTAGGCAGCCTGTATCCTTCTCCAGGGGATCTTTCCAACCCAGGGATCAAATCCAGGTCTCCCATACTGCAGGTGGAGTCTTTACCTTCTGAGCCGCCTTCCGAAGCCCACACTTAGAGTGGCTCCTAATGATTTCATCCTGGGCAATCTCTTCTTTCTGAGTATAGGTGGGATCTTGATGACTTCCTCCTAACTAATAGAATATGGCAAACGTAATGGGGTTACTACTCACCATTCCCTTGATTAGGTTCCATTATATGACGAAACTGTCGGCTGTTACTCCCAAGATCACATTATATAAAACTTTCTTAGCAGACTAGAGTGAGAGGGATTCTCCTGCTGGTCTATGAGAAGCAAGCTGGCATGTTGTGACTGTCTTAGGAGGGGGCTGAGTGTCAGGGGTGGCCTCTAGGATCTAAAGGTAGCCACTGGCCAACAGCCAGTAAGAAGCCAGGGCCATCAATTAAAACTACCACAGAGAAGTGAAATTTTATCAGCAACCCGAGGGAACCAGGGAGCACACTCATCCCCACCGATGTTTCCTGATAAACAAGGCAGCCTGCCAATACCTTGAATTGAATGTCGCCTTATGAGACCCTGAACAGAGGCCTCAGTTAGGTTGTGCCTGGATGTCTAACCTGCAGAAACTGTGAGGTCATAAATCTGTGGCTTGAAGTCACTAACTTTATGGGATCTTGTTACACAGTGAAAAATTAATACAATATGGCTATTTGTTCCCCAGCCAGAGCTCTTATTTCAAGTATATCACTGTCTGCTGGAATCAAAAGGCCATTTGACTTTATCATTTTTGGCTCTTTTACCTGGAAGCAGGAGTTAGATGGGGAAAACCTGTCAAATCTTTTCAGCTTAGGATGGAGTCCCTTGAACCCCTTATGGAGTGGGAGGACAAGCCCACTTGGTGCTGAGACTAAGATCTCTTTGAAACATGTCACAGTGAAGAGCACCTGGCACAGTGCCAGGAACTTTGTAAGGGCTCAAGAAATGTCACTCTCCTTCTCTTCCCAGTGGTCTGCAGCCCTGCCTCAGGGTATCTCAGGTGCTTACCCAGCAATTCCTCCACAGATAAAGCCTCCAGGGAAAAGTCCCACTACAAGACCCTACCCACAGCAATCTCTTAGTTCTGTCTGCCCTGAAAACCTGATGAAGCAGAGGCTCATGATGCTAGTCCACAGAAGGACTGTGTACTTTTCAAACAGCAGGAACCATTCTCTGCTCCTGGGATGTAATTGCCTGCCTTCCCAGGGCACACTGCGAGACTTCTGCTGGTACCTTCTAACACCCAGTGTGGAGGTGGGAGATGTTTGCTGTCCCATCTCATGGGTTCTTAGGGATGCTGACTGCATATCACAGCTCTGTCTTAAAACACCTCCCTGCTGCTTCCCACTCTGCAGGGGCAAACAGAGCTTTGCTACCATGGAAAGAAGTGTTTTATAAATACCATTATTTGGGTTGAGAGTAGCATGTTTCCCTGGTACAGCTGAATATTTGTATAAATCAGTAGAAAAAACATACTCTTTCCTTTCCTCAATACCTTCTAACACTTAACTCCAAAAAGAAACCCTGCAAATGTTTGAAGATATTTGCCTAAGTCCTAATTACCATATAAATATTTTGCCCCTTTAATAATTGTTAGTGTGCAAGACTGGGGAACACATTGCTCACAGTGCAGGGAGCATCAGAGTGTTCATCTCAGACAAGCAGATATTCTGAGATGTTATCTGGAAAAATTAGGCCATTATACACAACCATCACAGGTTGCTAACTTGAAATATATACTAAAGTGTTATTTATTAAATACATTTCATTGCAAGTATTAAGTCCCAAGTCTAACTTAGTGTGATTTGGGGATTGATGTTCCTATTCCAATTGTAATCTCTCTAAAAGACTTTACAAATGTAGTTGATATAATCCAGACTTAATTTTTTGTTCCAACTAAAGATATCATTGAGCTTTGATAAATAATAAGGAGGTAAATAGAGTTTTAGCTCTTGGTGGACCTTTTCATGCAGTGGTCATCATCTACGTTTTTTCCCCAGCCAAAGTGGGAAAGGGAGCATAAGAACTAACATTGAGTCGAGTGCCTGCTTTGATTACACGTATTGCCTCATTTTACCCTCTCTACACTTCTGTCACTAAGTATTAGTATCTCTCGCTTTACCCAGGCATGGTGAGAGTGAGATCAGCCTGCTCTTCTCAGAAGAGCTGCAGTCTGAATCCTGTCCCTGTATTCCTTTGACAACACGTGTCCTTGCACTAATTAGTAGGCAGTGGTAATAGATTTCATCACAGGAAAATGCAGGTTCAATTTTTTTTATCTTCAAAAAGAAGCAGTATTTTCACATCTAAATATATCACTTTGATCTTCTTAATTTTACCAGTGTTCATTCACAGTATCTGTTGTATTTAGTAATTAATTTCCATAATGCAATTTATTAACTTTCTACAATAAGGGAGAGTAAATTACCTTCAGACCCATACACATAAACCATATCACTAGGAAAGAGTCTGGCTGTTGTCTTCATTCTTATAGAAACAAAAACGGAGTAAAGAAGGGGTTAAAAATAGAACAAAGTTAAAATCTTTATATTGGAAGTTTAAAGTAAGACTTACTGGTTTTGATCTCAGCAATGACTTTGCAAAGGACGAGTTTCTTTGGTTTTGAAATTTTACACTGAGGCTCTGTGTACACTGGGATAGATACCATGTACTTATTTACAAGTGACCTGGTTCACTTATCCTAGTAGATTTGAGGACATGTAAAAGATATTGTTAGATCCGAAAGGCATTATGAAAATCAGGTAAGACTGAAAATCAGTTTTCTCAGGTTCAAGGTGAAGAAGCAGAGGTCCAAAGTTTAGGTGGCTCACCCAAGGTCACACAGATGGAGAGATCTCCAGGCTCTTCACTCTGGGGCACTGCTCGTCTTAATTCCTGAATCCCAGCAAGTATCACACTCCCTCACCTCTGCATTTTCAAACAGCTAACAAGTGTAAATATAGCTGGAGCTCTGCGTCTTGCTGCTGACTTGTGTTAATTTGACCTATTTTAATGAAGAAGAAATAGAGCAGCCAGAGTCAGAGTGGCGTTATGGGAGGACATTCGGCTTTTGAGCCACAGGAGGGTTCGGGGTTTCCTCAGCTTCTTGTTGCTTCGTGTCCTTGGGCGACCGCATCATTTCTTTCTGCTTCGTTTTCCTTATCTGGAAAATGAGAGAAGCCAAAGCTGTCTCTCGTGTTTGGGGGAGAATTAAAGAATTATGTATGTGAATTACACATAGTAGATGTTACTAAAATGATAGCTATGGGATGAAATGTCATCATGATCTTCAGTTATTTGAAGATATTTCAGGGATTTTTCTAAATTTTCAGAACAGATGGTAGCATTTATGAAGACTGGTACAAATTATTGAGCATTTGTCTGATAAAACTCTCTGCTCTTTGAGGCAGCTTGATTTGTTTTCTGTAACATAGGTAGAGATGAGAAAGGAAGTCGGTCCTTTAAAGAAGTGAAAGGCTTCCAGAAAATTTATTCCCTGATGGATGCTAAATCTATTAGGTTTCCCCTTTTGGTCAGAAGACAAGGATGTGGCTTGGAATTTTGTGGCCGCATCTTCTGCTTGAGTGTGTCAGCTACCTTCATCAGCACTAGCCAGGGTGGGGGTGGCTTTTTTTCTTCCCTATGTGACAGACACCCTGTCAATATGTTTTCTTATTTGGAATATCCCAGTTGAACAGAGAAAGAAGCTACTCTTGAGAGCATTCTACAGCAGTTTAAAACAGATTGTACTTTTTATGATTTATGAAGGGTTTCTTTGTACACACTGCTGTCATGATATTTGTTGGGAGGAGAAGATGAGGTGCAGACTCGGCCCTCCCTGTCCCCTGCACTGAACACTCATGTCCACCACCCTGCTTGCCTTCAGTCCCTTACCTGTGCTCACGTTGGTGCTGGGACTCTTCATTCCCTTCCTCCCTGTTCCAAAGAGACTGCTTATTTCCAGAGCTACAGAAATCCTACTTGCTGTAAGCCTTGATTTTGAATCCTAGCTCAGTTCAGTTCAGTAGAGTCGCTCAGTCCTAGATAATGAAACTAAAAAACAAAAACAAAAACAAAAAACCCGACATCAGGACTCTCTCTCTTTTTTTTTCCTCCTAGGTAAAAGAGCACTCCGTCTTCTGCCATCTCTTTCTTTGGGACCAAACCCCTTTAGAACACATCGCATTTTCTTGTCCTCACAAGCTTGGGGTCCACTTGTCCTGACAGTTCATGAAACCTTTCTAGAAAAGCAGTCTCCACAAGGTTTAATATCTGTTAAAACCTCAGTGCTCATATGAGTGTGCTGCAATGCTGTTTCAGAGCTGTAAGGGGAAAACTACTGTATTTTCTCTATGCTCTGCCTGTAGACACTTCTGACACTATATGTGTACGTATATGTTTTTCTCCCCACACCAGCTAATTCTCTGCCTACCCGGATCATACAGTTCAACTCAGTTCCAGCGCTGTCCATCTGGAGTTGGCATCAGATAGGCTAAGGACTCAGTCCTCCCACAAGGCCCCCATTTCAGATGCCAGTCCCAAGCCTGAGCCTCTGGTGCTTCTGACCACGTCCGTGGGCTTGCTAATTGGCTAGAATGACTCCTGGAACTCAGAAAAACACTTGTTTAATGTTTACCCATTTATTATAAAGGATGCAACTGAGGAACAGCCAAATGGAGGAGATGGATAGGGTCAGTGTAGGGAAGGAGCTTCAGTAATTGTGAGAAAATTAGACTGTTTGAAGTCACCCAGTTTATGATAGCTTTGTTATAAAAGCCCTCAGAAAATAATACCAACAGTGATAGGATACTTCTTTCAGATTGCTCCAAAGACTTTGCAGCACTCACTGGGCAGGGGCCTTCCTGAGCTCAACCACACAATTTGTCCCATGTGATTTGACAAGGTGTCCCCTGGCACAGTGGTCATTCAGTTCAGTTCAGTTCATTTCAGTGGTTCAGTCGTGTCCGACTCTTTGCAACGCCATGGACTGCAGCATGCCAGGCTTCCCTGACCATTACCATCTCCTAGAGCCTACTCAAATTCATGTCCATTTCATCGAGGATGCCATCCAACCATCTCATTCTCTGTCATCCCCTTCTCCTCCTTCTGCCTTCAATCTTTCCCAGCCTCAGGGTCTTTTCCAATGAGGTGGTTCTTCATATCAGGTGGCCAAAGTATTGGAGCTTAAGCTTCAGTGTCAGTCCTTCCAATGAATATTCAGGACTGATTTCCTTTAGGATTGCCTGGTTTGATCTCCTTGCTGTCCAAGGGACTCTCAAGAGTCTTCTCCAACACCACAGTTCAAAAGCATCAATTTTTCGTGGTCAGCTTTCTTTATAGGCCAGCTCTCACATCCATACATGACTACTGGAAAAACCATCTCTTTGACGAGATGGGCCTTTGTTGGTAAAGTAATGTCTCTGCTTTTTAATATGCTGTCTAGGTTGGTCATAGCTTTTCTTCCAAAGAGCAAGCATCTTTTAATTTCATGGCTTCAGTCACCATCTGTGGTGATTTGGAGTCCAATTAGGAGAGTATTAAAGGAGTAAGCACAGCATGCCAGGAGGGCAGGGTCATGCGTTTGCTTCAGTGATGGTTCTCTTGGCAGTTTAGAAAGCAGTTAGGGGTTATTTCTGGCTCCTCAAAGGAGTCTAAATTCTGTCTTTGCCTCATAGTAACATAGGAGAACTTGGGCAGATTTTTCTGTCTCCATGAGTCTCTACATCCTCACCTTGTGAATGCAGCTCAGTCCTCTCTCCACATGGGAATGATGCAGTGAGACTCATAGGCTGGTGATGGTTGTGAAGATTAAATTTAAATTGTTTAGGTAAAGCTCCTGGTTGATGGTGAGTTTAATTAAAGCTACCTACCAAATATATTAAAGCTCAACATTCAGAAAACTAAGATCATGGCATCTGGTCCCATCACTTCATGGGAAATGGATGGGGGAAACAGTGTCAGGCTTTATTTTGGGGGGGGGGTTTCCAAAATCACTGTAGATGGTGATTGCATCCATGAAATTAAAAGATGCTTAGTCTTTGGAAGGAAAGTTATGACCAGCCTAGATAGCATATTCAAAAGCAGAGACATTACTTTGCCAACAAAAGTCCATCTAGTCAAGGCTATGGTTTTCCAGTGGTCATGTATGGATGTGAGAGTTGGACTGTGAAGAAAGCTGAGCGCCGAAGAATTGATGCTTTTGAACTGTGGTGTTGGAGAAGACTCTTGAGAGTCCCTTGGCCTGCAAGGAGATCCCACCACTCCATTCTAAAGGAGATCAGTCCTGGGTGTTCTTTGGAAGAAATGATGCTAATGCTGAAACTCCAGTACTTTGGCCACCTGATGCAAAGAGTTGACTCATTGGAAAAGACGCTGATGCTGGGAGGGGTTGGGGGCAGGAGGAGAAGGGGACGACAGAGGATGAGCTGGCTGGATGGCATCACTGACTCAATGGACATGAGTTTGGCTGAACTCTGGGAGTTGGTGATGGACAGGAAGGCCTGGTGTTCTCACCTGCCAAATATAAAACCAGATGAAAAAGAAAACATGTAGAATTTTGTTTAATCTTGATTTGGGGGGAGATTTCTTCCCCTTCTCCCTTTTATCTAATGCCCTATCCTTTAAGATTCCAGGTGTTTCCTTCTTTATTATGACTGAATAATATTCCATGTTATGAATGTATGTATATATACCAAGAGAATTGTATTATCTCACTTATACGTGAAATCTAAAGAAACCAGACTCATAGAAACAGAGATCAGATTGTTGCCAGAGGTGGGGGGTGGGAAAAAAGTATTAGTCACTCAGTCTTGTCTGACACTTTTGCAACCCCACGGACTGTAGCCTGGGATTCAGGCTCCTCTATCCATGGGATTCTCCTCTATCCATGGGATTCTCTAGTCAAGAATACTGGAGTGGGTTGCTATTCCTTTCTGCACGGGATCTTCCCAACCCAGGGATTTAACCTGGCCAAGGTACAAACTTTTGGTTATAAGTTCTAAGGATGTAATGTATAGCATGATAACCATAGTTAACAGTACCACGTGATTTAAATTCTACATTTCAATACCATATTGAAAGTTGCTAAGAGAGTTGACTGTCCTTAAAGTTCTTTTAAGAAGAAAAAGTTTGTAACTGTGTGAGGATACATATTCCTGTAGTGATCATTTCATGATATATGCATATACCAAATTATTATGTTGTATACTTTGAACCTATTCAGCGTTATAGGCCAATTATATCTCAGTAAAACTGGGAAAGAAAAAAAAAAGATTCTAGGTATTTCAGATAATCTACCATCTTTTGGGCTTAAGACCCATGTATTTAGTTGTATGTTTAGTCCACTCTTGTGGATATTCTGTTAGACTTTGTATTTGCTGAAATTGAAACACCTCTATACATCCTTCCTCAAGTCTCCCCAAAATCATGTCAAATTTTTATCATCCCCTAGCCAGGTATTCAGTCTAGAGATTGGAATGCAGTGTATTCTCAAACTTGGTGTATGTTAGAATCACCTACTGCTGCTGCTGCTGCTAAGTCACTTCAGTCGTGTTCAACTCTGTGTGACCCCATAGACAGCAGCCTACCAGGCTCCCCCGTCCCTGGGATTCTCCAGGCAAAAACACTGGAGTGGGTTGCCATTTCCTTCTCCAATGCATGAAAATGAAAAGTGAAAGTGAAGTCGCTCAGTCATGTCTGACTCCTAGCGACCCCATGGACTGCAGCCTACCAGGCTCCTCTGTCCATGGGATTTTCCAGGCAAGAGTACTGGAGTGGGGTGCCAGAATCACCTAAGGGATTTTAAAAACTATAGGTGGTTAGACCAATTACTCAGACATCTGAGAGTAGGACACAAGCATCAAGGTTTTTTTTTTTTTTTCCCCTGAGATTTTTATTGATCTACAGTATAAGAAGATATAGTGCTCAGATCCTAAGTGTATGGCTCAGTGAATTATTGCAAACTGATACTGTCATGTAAAGGTACCTAGTCTAAGAAACTGCACACTGCTGGCCTCCCACGAGTGCCCGTCAGATGCAAGCTGCCCTGACCTCTAATGCCATCCAGTTCTCTCAGTCTTCGAGTGTTGCTTAAATGGAATCATGAAGCATGTACTCTACGGCTCTGGCTCCTTTTGCTCAACGTTATATTTGTCTTTGCTGTGTATAGGTGCAGTTCTTTCATTCTCGTTGCTGTTCCATTGTGAGACTAGAGCACAGTTTATTTACCTGTTTCTCACTGACACACATTTGGGTCTTCCTATTTTCTGGGTGTTTTGAGCAGCCCATTTTTGTACCTGTCCCTTATACACATTTCTGATGGATATATGCCTTTAAGTAGAATTGCCAGGGCATAGGGTATCTTTTCAGCTTTTGCAGATAGATATTGCTAAGTTGTTTTCCAAAATGTTCTCCCAGTTCTTACTCCCACCAGCAAAACTTGAGAGTTCCAGTTGTTTTACATCCTCTGAACACTTGATATTTTTTTTTTCTGCTTTAACCATTACTGTGGTTACAATGTGGTTTTATTTGCATTGCCAGAATAATGAAGTCGAACCCTTTTCAGATGCTTATTAGATATTTGAATATCTTCTTTTGTGAACTGTCTGTTCAAACTTCTGGCCCATTTAAAAAACTGGATTATCTTTTTCTTAATGATTTATAGGAGTTTTTTTTTCTTTTCTTTTTAATGTTTTGGTTAGAAGTCCTGTTTTGAATACGCGTATTGTATCTTAACTCATTTTTCTTTTTTGCCTTTTAATTCTTTCTGATAATTTCTTTTGAATAAAAGTGCTCAATTTTAACATAGGCCAATTTAGAAATACTTTTCTTTATGACAAAGTGTTTTTATGCCCTGTTTTAAGATATCTTTGCTTACTGTACAGGTCAGGAATGTGTCATTTTCTAAAGGTTGTACTGTGTTGGGGTCCATAATTAGATCTGCAGAATTAATTTTACATATAGTGTGAGGTGGAGTTAAGAGTCACGGTTTTTTGTTATGGAATCTAGTTGAGCCAGTACCATCTTTGAAGGAATGAATAGTTTAAAAACCTCCTCAGGCAATTCTAATGGGCAGCCATCCTTTGTCCTAACACCAGCCTGAATGCCTCTCTTCCTCTTCACACTTATAATCAATTACCCGGTCCTGTTAGTGCTATCCACCACAGGACTCTAAAGTATACTTCCCTCCCCCCTCTCTGTTTCCTTAGGATTCATCTGTTAAATTACAATGTTCTCAGGGGTCTCCCTGCTTCCAGTGGCTTCCCATTTGGGGAAGACCTTTCCCGCATCCCACTTTTCCTGCAATGATGATGGGAATCTTTTCCCCCCAAATCTAAATGTAATTTAATTTGACTTAAAACCCTTTTGACTGTTTAGATGTTAAATAACTCTCTGTCAGCGAACTTTGACAGGAGAATCTCAGCTCCTTAGCTTGCAGTTCAGGGCCCTTCACTACCTGGTTCCTACTCACCTTGTACTCTTTGACCTTGCACTTCGGCCACAGACACTCTGGAGTTTCCAGATGTCCCAGGTATTTCCATATGCCTTTGCTCACACGCTCCAGATGCCCAGAGGGGCTGTTCCCATCCCACTGCCTTTACAGCTCACTCCTCCAGAAACCCAGCTGGAGTGTCACCTGTTTCCCAAGTCTCCTCGGCCTTAATTTTCTAGCAGAGTTCATTGCTCTATCCTGTGATGTAAATACGTTATAACTTTACTCACAGTATACTCTGAATCTGCCTCGAATCACAGTGAGTAGCGCGTGTTCTCACTTTCCAACTAGACAATAAGCTCATGAGGACAGAGACTGGACCTTGTTTCTCTTAGAATCTCTCTGTCATAGTCCTGTTCAGACAATAAATGTTTTGTTCATTTAATTAGTGAAAAAAATCTTTAGAAAGCTGATTTTTAGGAAATACCTCTTCAATCAGGGCTTCCCTGATAGCTCAGTTGGTAAAGAATCCACCTGCATTGCAGGAGACCTTGGTTCAATTCCTGGGTCAGGAAGATCCCCTGGAGAAGAGAAAGGCTTCCCACTCCAG
Organism: Neotragus moschatus; assembly: GCA_006410615.1. Taxonomy (NCBI): domain Eukaryota; kingdom Metazoa; phylum Chordata; class Mammalia; order Artiodactyla; family Bovidae; genus Neotragus; species Neotragus moschatus. Next base: position 203,474 of record SJYA01001305.1, on the reverse strand, counting down.
AAACCCCCTGGAGAATTGCATGGGGTCGCAAAGAGTCGAACACAACTGAGTGAGTTTCATTTTCACTTCACTCAGGGGGTACAAATTCATAATTTTTCTGTAATGGAGGATACATAATTGTTCCCAGTTCCCCTTTGTATTGATTTTTATTGATCTTTTTTTATCCCCTTAGGGCTTATAATTTAGCATAGGAGCCCTCTTTTCTTGGAAAAAAATGAGAGCCTCTGTCTTGATTTCGGGAGATTGTGTGATCAGCTTCTTACCATTTTCCCATAAAGCAGCATTTCATGGTGTAGTTGAGAGATGACTTGCTTCAATAATAAGAGGGAATAGGAAATGAGGTCCTACCCTTCTGCACTTTAAAGAATGGAGTCAAGAGACATGAAAAGACCCAGCAGCCTCGGAAATCTTAAAATCTGGTTGTATGTAAGGGAAGCATCCGCCAGATTGCCATCAACATGACCTGCTCTCCCAAATCATCCTTTCAGATCTCAGAGTTTCTGTGTAGTTAGATTTTATCAGCAGCCTTTCACTGTTCAGAGCACAATAGGAGACTGTTGTGCTTTTGAACAGGGAAATCTTTTCTAAGGATTAGAAAAAATGATGTATACAGAAAATGATATAAAAAGTCAGAATTTTTAAATAAAACCATTCAGCCCACAGTCAGTCAGTAAGTGCCTGCTATATGTTTGGCCCTGTGCTAGAATTCAGTAGGACATAGTTTCTCATCTTGTAGCAGCAAACAGATATGCAGAAGAGAGAGAAGCAAAGTGTCGTGTGAGCTATCAGTGTATATACAGGGCATGGTGGAGATATAAAGTGAGGGAAGGATCACGTCTACTCAGAGGCAGTGGAGGTAAAGGGTAACTGGGAAAGATTGTAGAAAAGGTGTGCCTGGTGTTGTGCTGAGGAAATAGAGAGGGAAGATCATTCTAAGAAGACAGACAGTCCTAGCAACTTAAGAAGACTGCTGAAGTTTCCTCTGGCTTAAGGCTTTCTTGGAGAATTCTTCTATCTAAGAAGAATCGCCTTATGCAGAGAACTTGGAAAAGTTTTAGTAATTATCCAACTGTCTCCTTTTTTTCACCTTTTTATCAGTGAAGAAGCTGAGACTCAGAGAGGTAAAGTAACTCAAACAAAATCCCACAGGGAACTTACTGGCATGTCTGATATTCATAAAAATAGGCAACATTTATTGAATATTTATCATGTACCAACATTGTGACATACATTATATCATATAATCCTTACATCATCCTAATCCAAGAATGAGGAAGAACTGGTTTACTGATGAGGAAACTAAGGCCCAAATCATCCAGCAAGAAATATAGCCAGGATTTGGACTCAGACAATCTGACTCCAAAGTCTATGTCTTAATCCCACCTTGTTAAACTGACTGTCCTTTCTGGTGTTCTTCTCAGTTCAGTTCAGTTCAGTTCACTCAGTCATGTCCAGCTCTTTGTGACCCCATGAACTGCAGCATGCCAGGCCTCCCTGTCCATCACCAACTGCTGGAGTCTATCCAAACTCATGTCCATTGAGTCGGTGATGCCATCCAACCATCTCATCCTCTGTCATCCCCTTCTCCTTCTCTCAATCTTTCCCAGCATCAGGGTCTTTTCATATGAGTCAGCTCTTCGCATCAGGTGGCCAAAGTATTGGAGTTTCAGCTCCAACATCAGTCTTCCAATAAACACCCAGGACTGATCTCCTTTAGGATGGACTGGTTGGATCTCCTTGCAGTCCAAGGGACTCTCAAGAGTCTTCTCCAACACCACAGTTCAAAAGCATCAATTCTTTGGCCCTCAGCTTTCTTTATACTCCAACTCTCACATCCATAGATGACCACTGGAAAAGTTCTTCCTACTATTAGCAGCTAACTCCCACCTACAGTTGTTTTCGTTTATGTCTGTCCTGAAAACAGAGTTGCAGAATTGAAATATTTATGGTCATTTTTATTGACTTATTTTCAGGGCTCTACCAAGGATAGGTCATAAATTTTTATTTAGATATTAGACCATCAGCCACTGCATTCGTCAGAATTCAGTAAGGGAAGCAAAGCCATAGTGGATATTATGGGCTAAGAGATTTATTAAAGGAACTAGAGCTTATATAGTTGTAGAAAGAGCTGGGTAAGTAAAGGTAAAAAAAAAAAAAGTGGAGTTAAGGATCAGAGAAAGTTCACTGACCAGCCCCAACCCAGGCAAACAAACTTCTGGGAATCTGGAGGGTGGGCAGGCCCAGCTCTGGAAGCAACACTGCAAAGGGCAGCTGGCATGGTAGGAAAGCTGTGGAAGCTGGTTGGCTCTTTAAGGTCACCCCCTCTGTGAGTTTGCAGCACAGTCTTGTGGTGGGCCTGGGGGCACTCTTGGCCACCAGAATCAACATTTGAGAAGAAGAGCTAGGCACAGAATATGACCTCAAGGACACACTGGAACCGGGGTTCATCCTAGGCTCATGTGTATGGCTGCTGCTTCACTTTTGCCTCCTAGATCTCGTACAGCCTCACTCTGGAGCAGGTCTAGCTTGGAAACATGCAGGGAAGGGGCTCTGGGCAATATAATTGCCCCTACAACCAGGTTGGTGGTGGGACACTACACACATACACACACACACGCACACCAAGAAAAAGGACATGAAAGGTAGAAAGGGTGCCTTCGCCTGTCTCCAGTGCCTATGGAGTGTATGTGTGTGCTAGTTACTCTTTTGGCTGTTTATCACTGAATCCTGTTAACTGCTTTCGGAAAGAATTGATGTTCAGGGATACATATCTAGCAAGATTTGAAGCCTGGATTGTTTTCCTTTGTTCGAATGAGCCAAAACTAATGTGTATTTTAATGTATTATGCTGCTTTTCATGAGAGACAAGATCTAATGGTTTGTTTTCCTGTTCATTTGAATTAATAAGTGAATTTTTAAAAATTTAGATTTAGCAGAAGTTCTGGGTTTTCCACATTCCTGTTAGTTACCATGCTAGTTACTTAGGAGAGAGTGAGCAGTGACTCACTGGGACACCACTTTTAGGTCAGAGGAGAATAAGTCCATCTGGCAGCGTGATGAGAGCTTCTGTTTTACTCTCAGCAGAGCTTTGACTTCCCTTCGGCTGTGCTCAGAATTAAAAAGCGTGTCAAGGGATGCTGCGGATGATGCTTTAGAGTCAGGAGCTGCTTTGATAGAGCTTTGACTGCCCCTGTTTCCCTTCCTGAAAAGATAATCTGGATTTTTGAGAACAAAAAAGAAACTGCCCTCCCCACCCCCTTTCTTAGCAGAAGGAAAAGCAGTGGAAGCCCTCTGGGGGATGCATCAGCCTTTCTGATCACCCTGATGTCACTTCCTGCTGTTTCACTTCACCCGATGCCTTTTCTTCCAGAAGTCACCTACTTGTGGACTCACTGAGACCTTGCCTCTGAGGGTTTTTTCTTGATGGCATTTCACCTGTTAATCTTCATGAACTTCTCTCTTCCTAGCCAATTCTCTTTGCTCCACTGAATATAGTTTTCAGTAGAACTTTTTAGTGGAAAGACCCATGAGGTTAGAGCAGTGCCCAGACTATAAAGATACTGTGAGTACTGTTTAACCAGTTCCACAACTAAATTAGGTCTCCTGCTGGAAAAGGAAGCGGGAAATATGTGAAATTTAGCTCTTCATAATGGAAGTAATATATGCTCATATTATTAAAATATTAAATGGTTTTTTTAAGCTTTTAAAAATAAGCGTATTTAGTTCTTTGGGGCTGTACTGGGTCTTCATTTCTGTGCACAGGCTTTCTCTATTTGTGGTGAGCAGCATCTGCTTATGAAAACCACTGCCATGATCATCTATGAATTTCCAGGGTAGTCTGTTTATGCATTTATTCTTTCCTTCAGCAGCCAGGGTTACACATCTGCTGCGTGTACAGCTTTATGCTAATTCTGTCCAGGAGATATGCAGAGCAATATACCAGTATCCTGCTCTCTTGGGCCAGGGGAGAAGTTGCTATTAAGAAGCTGTTTCTGCAATAAACTTAGTGGGGGGAGCTTGAACTAGAATAGTGAAGGTGGGAGAGTAAAGATGGAGGCCAAGCTACAGAGATGGTAACAATTTGAAAGAAAAACTAAAGGTATGGCAAACATAAAGATAATATGAAGAAAAGGAGTTAGGTCCCTCTAGAAGACAAGAGAAAGGTGCCTGGGAGCACAGCCAACTTGGTGATGCTATCTAGACTGAGATTGCAGGAATTCTAGTGTCTTCAATTTGTAATTTCCAGGCTTCCTCTCTGTTTCTTAAAGTACTACTTTTGATCCAGAGAGTTGATATGGGGTAAGATTGGGAACTCATGTACACCTGAGATGGAAAAAAAAAATCATTTAAAAACACTTATGTTAACACTTAAAAATGGTTAATTTAGTGCTCATTTTGGTAGCATATGTACTAAAATTGGAACAACACAGAAAAGATTAGCATGGCCCCTATACAAGGATGACACACAAATTTGTGAAGCAAAAAAAAAAAAAAAAAAGTTTATTTAGAGATCTGATGATGTTTTTCAAGAACACAGAGGCTTACTAATCCAAGAGTCTTAAAAATACTTAACAGTTGTGAATAAATTTAAAAGCCCATTTCTCCAAATATATAGATCACTAGGTAAATATTTTCATTTGAAGAAATAGATAAACTAACAGAACATGGTTCCTTCCCTCTTCACATGAAAATGTAGAACATATTTAAGATGTTCTTAATTACTTAGTAGAAGAATAAAGTTCTTCACAATCGAACAACATTCAAAATGATGAACCTGGAAATCAGCCGCAGTATATTTAACTATTACAATTATGGCAACCCACTCCAGTATTCTTGCCTGGAGAATCTCATGGACGGAGGAGCCTGGTAGGCTACAGTCCACCGGGTCACAAAGAGTCGGACACGACTGAGCGACTTCACCTTACCTTACCTTACCTTACAATTACTTCAGGTAATTACTTACCAGAAGACAGCTCTCAGCAGAACCAAGATATAAGCACAAATCAGTAACCAGCTTTCCTAAAAGGAATAAATCTTTAGAGTATAAAATGGCCAACACAGGATTTAAAAGGATTAACCACCATGTGAGGTTTCAGTACTCTGTTTGATCTCCGTTTACTTCTTTCCTTCTATTCATTTGCTCCCTCTTACTGTCTAGTGCCTGCTTAGTTCAGCTTCCTTTGTGCTGCTGTTATTCCTTCTCTGTGTTCCCCTGATACCTTGTGTGTGGTGCATTTATCATACTTGCTGCCACTGTTACGTATCTGATGCCTCACTATACCATGAGTATGTTGTCAGGGACTCTGTCTTTCCTGGATTTCAAATATGGCTTATTGTAGAAAAATCTTTGAATATAAACTCTAATGATATTATTCCCCCCAAAAATGTGTTTCCTTATGATATTTTCAATTTTTAAAACTATGTATGATACACTTTTCTATGAGGAGTAAAGAAACTGTGAATTTTATATTCTTATACTTTTACAGGTACCACCAGGCTTTGTGTATTGCTATTAGCAGGACTAACTGCTAATCACTATGTGACTCAAAGTTTAAAGATGCTTCTCTCCCAAAACCTTCTCTGCAGGGCCCACCCTTACAAACTAGGGTGTTGCTGTATTTTTGTGACTTGCTATAATCTCCCTGCATGACACTTAGTATATACACTTCACTCTAGTTGCTTTTAAAATAGATGCTACCTTGTAAGCTTTGTTAAGGAAGAGACCATAGGTGTCTTGTTTGTTATAATATCCCTGGGGCAGGCTTAGAGGAGGATCCTCTCATAATAATTCTCCTTGTCTCCAGATTCAACCTTTGAAGCCCAACGTTTAAATAAAACCCTATTTGAACCTAATGTTCAAGGTGCAATGTCAGCCACTAAATACTGGAAGTGTATGCATTAGCTGGGATTCTGTAAGGGGTTGCCATGCAGGTGGAATTCTACATTAATGTACAGTCCCACCTCAGAAAATGAACCTGAGAAACCATAGCATCAAGTTAATCATTGGATCTAACAGTGTCCTAATAAAGCTGTTTCTTCCATGAAAACTGGATTTACCTTCTAGGCACTTCTCCTATAAAAATAAAAGCAAAAAATAAATTGAAATGCTGTCTTTGTGGCACAAAACTAATTTTTCGAAGCAGTTATGTTCAAGTGAAGTAATTAAGTCTTTTTAATGAACACAATATTTCTGTTCTTCATGGATCTGTTTACCGTCAGAATCTTAGTAAAGAAGTGATTTTGCAAATAGTTCTATTTTATACGTGGTCTAAGTGAAACATGGCAGAAGGCCCACGTTGCAAGAATTAGCAATGAATTTCCTACTTCAGTCCATAGGCTCCTAGAATTGAAATATAAAAGCAGAATCCTAGAACTTAGAGGTCATATAACCCCATGGTTTTTAAGTGCTTTCCCAAGTCCACAGAAGGACTGCATGGCCACAGCAGTGAGAAGACAGGGGAAGATGGGCAGGAGGACACAAAGATGGGACCTTCGCCTGAAGCTTTGCCTTTCCTGTTCATTTCCTCATGAGATTCTGAAAGAAAAGGAGAGTTTACTGATGAAAAGGGCATGCTTGTGTTTTATCTGTGGACCAACCTGCACATATCATAGATAAAGACATTGGTGAAGGTACAATTTTCAGTAGCTGAACTGGTTTAGAGTCTGCTCAAGGCCTGATTTTCTGCCGAGCCCTGTTTTTCCTACGTCACACTGCCTACTTTGAAAGTCTCTTATTTCTTTGCCTGCAGCTTCCAGAGCCAAACTCAGCATGATCAACACCATGTCAAAAATCCGTGGCCAGGAGAAAGGGCCAGGTTACCCCCAGGCAGAGGCGCTGCTGGCAGAGGCCATGCTCAAGTTTGGAAGAGAGCTTGGAGATGACTGCAACTTTGGTAACGTGTGCTTCCTCACATTTTCAGTTGTCATTTGTCCTGGGGATCTTAGTGCCACTGAGAAAAACCCTGCAGGAAATAATTAAGACCATTTTATATTTTGATTCTCAGTTTGGGGTCTTGTACACNTCCTGTACTGTTGCACTCCTTTAATAGACTGGAACCTGGTGGTCCGGAGTCAACGATAAGAATGTGTGAGAGAGAAAGGGGCTAATATTCCCTGATTTACGCAGAGAACCAATAAAGCCCTAGAACAGGGCTTGTACCACTCACAAAGGCACAGGGCATCCTCTCGAGGAGGTCTTGAAAGCCCAGGCTGAAAAGTGAGCTCAGCAGGTTTCCACACTCCAGAGAATTAGCCAGAGGAAGAGAGAGAGAAAGAAAGAAGGATACAGGGGCCCAGGTTCTGATCGAACAAGGGTGCTTTATTGAACTCTGTGTGAGTCAGTTCAGTTCAGTTCAGTCACTCAGTCGTGTCTGACTATTTGCGACCCCATGAATCGCGGCACACCAGTCCTCCCTGTCCATCACCAACTCCCTGAGTTTACTCAGACTCTNCCCAGGTTCTGATCGAACAAGGGTGCTTTATTGAACTCTGTGTGAGTCAGTTCAGTTCAGTTCAGTCACTCAGTCGTGTCTGACTATTTGCGACCCCATGAATCGCGGCACACCAGTCCTCCCTGTCCATCACCAACTCCCTGAGTTTACTCAGACTCTTGTCCATCGAGTCAGTGATGCCATCCAGCCATCTCATCCTCTGTAGTCCCCTTCTCCTCCTGCTCCCAATCCCTCTCAGCATCAGAGTCTGTGTGAGTATATATACTGTTTTACAAGGTAGCCTTTTCAGCAAAGATAAAGATCAAAAGACCAGACTTACAAGTTACCAAGGAAACAAGGAGTAATAGAGGTCATAAAGCCAGAAGACAATCTGTATCAAAAGAAAGAGGGTTGTAAATAATCACTTTCACTGTATGGAAAAGCTAGTGAAGGAAATGCACGCATGCATTCCGTCCCATGACCTCAGTCCTAGGAGCAGCGTGCCGCTCCACTCGCTCCTGTTACCAGGAACGGATAAGGAACAGAGGGCTCATGTGAGACAGAAAACAGCACACAGGAATCCTACTGTTATACATTCCCTGACACTGTACAATGTCACGAACTTCCGTCCATAGTTCTTCAGGCACACTGTCTATCAGATCTAATCCCTTGAATTTATTTGTCACTTCCACTGTATAATCATAAGGGATTTGATTTAGGTCATACCTGAATGGTCTAGTGGTTTTCCTTACTTTCTTCAATTTAAGTCTGAATTTTGCAATAAGGAGTTCATGACCTGAGCTACAGTCAGCTCCTGGTCTTGTTTTTGCTGACTGTTTAGAGCTTCTCCATCTTCAGGTGCAAAGAATATAATCAATCTGATTTTGGTATTGACCATCTGGTGATGTCCATATGTAGAATTGTCCCTTGTATTGTTGGAAGAGGGTGTTTGCTATGACTAGTGTGTTCTCTTGGCAAAACTCTATTAGCTGTTACCCTGCTTCATTTTGTATTCCAAGGCCAAACTTGCCTGTTATTCCAGGTATCTCTTGACTTCCTACTTTTGCATTCTAATCCCCTATGATGAAAACGATACCTTTTTTTTTTTTTGGTGTTAGTTCTAGAAGGTCTTATCGGTCTTCCTGGAACCATTCAACTTTGGTTTCTTTGGTGTTAGTGGTTGGGGCATAGACTTGGCTTACTGTGATATTGAATAGTTTGCCAATGTTCACAGTAGCACTATTTACAATAGCCCAAGAGATGGAAGCAAGCTAAGTGTCCATCAACAGATGAATGGGTAAAGAAAACTAACACAACACTGTAAATCAACTACACTTCACTTAAGAAAGTCATGCCTCAGTAATAAAAGTAGGTTTATGATTATAAAGTTATAAACCTGCTTTGCAGACTGCCTTTCATCCCATGGGGGTGGTGATGGTGAGAGGAAGGACTTAATACTGAAGAAAGAGACATCCTGAAGCTTCCATTAGGAACTCTGTGTGGTAATTGGTAAAGACTAACTGGGCTACATGGAGAGGTGGCTACCAGCAATTTCTAGATCCAGCTGTTGGGACCTGTTCCTTGTAACAGGAAAAGAACAAAGCCATTTTTGAAAGGATCCAGTGAAAGCTAACCACTTAAGGGTCAGGCTGTTGAATGTCACTCACCTCTCATGTGTGCCTAAGAGATGGTGACCTCCCACTTGTGTCAGGAATATCTATGTTTTTTTTTCTTTAAAATTTATTTTTAATTGGAGAATAATTGCTTTCAATATCGTGTTGGTTTCTGCCATAGCTCAACATGAATCAGCCATTAGTATACATATGTACCCTCCCTTGTGAATCTCCTTCCCATCTCTCACCCCATCCCACCCTCTGGATTGTCACAGAGCACCAGGTTTGAGCTCCCTGTGTCATAGAACAAATTCCCACTGGCTATCTGTTTTACATATGGTAATATATGTTTCAATGCTCCTCTCTCAATTCATCCCACCCTCCCCTTCCCCAACTGTGTCTACAAGTCCATTCTCTGTGTCTGCATCTCCATTGCTGCCCTGCAAATATGTTCATCAGTATCATCTTTCTAGATTCCATATATATGCACTAATATATATTTGTTTTTCTCTCTCTGACTTCACTCTGTATAATAGGCTCTAGGTTCATCCCTCTCATTAGAACTGACTCAAACATGTTCCTTTTTATGGTGGAGTAATATCCCATTGTGTATATATACCGCAACTTCTTTATCTACTCACCTGCGATGGACATCTAGGTTCTTCCATGTCCTGCTGCTGCTGCTGCTGCTGCTGCTAAGTCACTTCAGTCATGTCTGACTCTGTGTGACCCCATAGAGGGCAGCCCACCAAGGTCCCCCGTCCCTGGGATTCTCCAGGCAAGAACACTGGAGTGGGTTGCCACTTCCTTCTCCAGTGGATGAAAGTGAAAAGTGAAAGTGAAGTTGCTCAGTCGTGTCTGACTCTTTGCCACCCCATAGACTGCAGCCCACCAGGCTCCTCCGTCCATGGGATTTTCCTGGCAAGAACACTGGAGTGGAGTGCCATTGCCTTCTCCATGTCCTAGCTATTTTAAACAGTGTTGCAGTGAGTACTGGGGTACGTGTGTCCTTTTCAATTGTGGCTTCCTCAGGGTGTATGCCCAGGAGTGGGATTGTTAGGCCATATGGTAGTTTTATTTGGTGGGAATGTAAATTGATACAGCTGTTATGGAGCACGGTATGGAGATTCCTTAAAAAACTAGAGCTGTGATTCTTGATGGGAGTGAGGCAGGTTGTCGGCTTTTGAGGCAAAAGAATGGAGAGCAGCCTCACACTTTCTCAAAAAGGAGCCCTAGACTTTGGTTGTACTACCCTCTGTGATTATGGATCCATATGTCCCAGGGCCAAGATTTTGGTTAAGTCCCTTCAGATGAGAAGTAACAAAGTGGTTCACTATAGAAGGGTGGAGAATCAAGTTTGAGTATCAGGAACATTGGAAGGTATTTGGAGCTCTTTCTGGAATCTCGGTTCTTGATCTTGGTCTCCGTGTCAAGTGTGGTCTCACATCTGTCTTTTGGATGTCATGTGAAAATGTTCTCAGCATTCATGGAATTGTCCTTTCTTTATATTCCAGGCAGGTGAAATGTAGATTTTTTCACCTGGCAGAGGCTACCTTGATTACAGTCTTTTAGGAGCCTTTTAAGCAATAAAAATAGATGTGTATTTACAGCTGTGTTTGAATTCCCTGCATCATTCTTTCCTTACCAGGCAATCAAACACATTCAGCACTTTTGTCAGATGATGCTTGTAATTGAAAGGGAAAGAGATGGGAAACACCATTATTTATTACCCTGTATTGAGCACTTAGTTAAGGTCAATAGATTGATTTCAATTGAAGAATAAGGTGTTAAACCTAAAACACTTGGCTCTTCAGGGTTAGACATTGGAAGAAAGAGAGCTTTTTTAAATGGATTGACTGTTTACCCAGGGTAGTATCTCAGGTTCACCAGTATTTAGAGCTTAACAAAGAAAAAGAATTTACCAACACTATGAAATATCTCAGTAGCAAGACAAAGAAATGGTGAGCTTCTTGATGGTGAAATAAAGCGACTATCAGGTCTTATAAAAGGTTGATCTTATGGGATGTCAGACATAGGAGGTGAAGAAAGTAGAGAGAGAAGTTTTAAAAGTGCTGTTTTCACACTTTATTTCCGTGCTAGTGTTTCAGTTTCCTTAAAATCTTTCTGTGTGTGACCGGTGTAAAAAAAAAAAACAAAAAACACCACGTTGCTTTATTTTTCTAAGCCCAATTAAGTATGGCTCTCATTCCACTCCCATTAGAACTGGCAGGCAGTGCACTCTTGGTTCTGTCTATGGGGAAGAGCCTCTGGTTCTCAGACTAGGTGGTGCGGCTGCTGCCAGCTTTTTTCGCCCAAGCCTTTGTAGTCTGCTGGAAAGCACAGCTCCAGCCCTCTCTGCCTGAGCTTGGTTCTGGGTCATTGCTGAGAATCCCAAGCTGGAGCCCTGGGACCCAGCATCCCTGGGCACAGGGCCATCCCCACTGAAAAGTCACTCTTTCTTCATGTAAGTCACTTACTCCAGTAGAACAAGACACATCGTTTACTGCTTTACCACCCATCCCAGATAACAGTGATTGACTAGACTTGGGGAAAAGTCCACAGAAACTGTATTTTTAAAAAGCTTCACCAGTGATTCTTACCAGCATCTCTCAGCAAAGCATCTTCTCTCATCAGGGCTCATAAAGATGAAGAAATCAGGGAGGCCCCAGTGGAGCCTCCTAAACTCACCTGATGCTAAGAGTCATGTTGGGGTACTTGCATAAATTCCCAGGTTCTCTTTTCAGTGCTCTTAACCAGAATTGCCTGTTGAGGGACCTGGAAAAGTATATGTAACATCAGGAAAGTTTAGGATGCAATCTTAACTGCAGTGCCTCTAAAACTGGAACATACATGAGGATCCCCTGGAGCTTGTTCAGACAGATGCCTGGGCCCCACCCCCAGAGATTCTGATGCAGTAGGTCTGGGATGGTGGAGAGTGTACATTTCCAACAGATTCCAAAATGGTGTGTGTCCTGGCCCCTGGACCACACCTTGGAGTAGTATTGCTCTATGAGATACACTTCTTAGGCAGAGTCGGCTGCTTCCTGATATTTAGGCCCTGGCCTTGGTGTCGTGAAAGATGGAAAGATATAGATGCATTAATCAGTTGTTGTCCCCAGATAAATTGTTCTCTGCGTTCACAACACTGAGTGGAACTTTCTGTGGAGAAGGATAGCCTGAGGGATGTCCAGGCATTTGGTTGTAGACCTGAGAAATCCCAAATCATTTGTGGGATAGCGGCTGCTTAAACAGGCCCTGGGAACTCTGTCAGTATTTTTAATTTTTTTCCCCTAGTATAGCTTGTTACTTCCATTGATACTATATACCTTAACCATCTTTGTTTATATAGATGTTTAATTGACAGTTTTGTCAATTATTCCTTTCAATTAATTTTTATTGGAGTATAGTTGCTTTACAATGTTGTGTTCATTTCTGGTGTAAAGCGCATCAGCTATATGTGTACATATAGCTCCTCTTTTTTCAATTTCCTTCCCATTTAGGTCACCACGGAGCATTGACTAGAGTTCCCTGGGCTATACGGTAGTTTCTCATTAGTTTCCTATTTTGTGCAAAGTATCAGTAGTGTATGTGTGTTAATCCCAATCTCTCAATTCCTTTCGCCTCCCCTTTCCCACTTGGTATCCACTTGGTATCCATGTATTTGGAGAAGGCAATGGCACCCCACTCCAGTACTCTTGCCTGGAAAATGCCATGGGCGGAGGAGCCTGGTAGGCTGCAGTCCATGGGGTCGCACAGAGTTGGACATGGCTGAGCAGCAGCAGCAGCAGCGTCCATGTATTTGTTCTCTATATCTGTGTCTCTGCTTTGCAAATCATCTATGCAATGTTTCTAGATTCCACAAGTGTGCATTAATATACAACATTTGTTTTTCTTTCTCTGACTTACTTCACCTTGTGTGACTCTCTAGGTCTATCCATGTTTTTACAAATAACCCAGTTTCCATCCTTTTTGCGACTGAATAATATTCCCTTGTATATATGTACCACATTTTCTTTATCCATTTCTCTATTAATAAGCATTTAGATTGCTACCAGGTCTTCGCAGTTGTAAACATTGGGGAGCATGTGGTATTTTGAATTATGGTTTTCTCTGGGTTTATGCCCCTAAATGGAATTGCTGGGGCATGTGGTAGTTCTATTTTAGTTTTTCAACAGTATGGTTCCTGTTAGTATTTTTAGCAAACTTTCCAGTGATACTCAGATTAGGGAAGCACTAGTCTTTATAAAAATGTTTGAAATATGTGGCCAGCTGTTTGCTGACTTTTTCTTATTCTCTCTTTTTGCTTTGATTTTTGAAAGACAGTTTCGCTGCCTGAAGAAGTAACATTCGATACCCACATTTCCTCCTCACTGAGACAGATCCTGCAAACCCAGCGTCTCCCTGTTTCCCCCACATGTGTTGACGGCAGGACAGACATCCTAGCCTGAGTCTGTGCTCATGTGGGATCCCCACCTCCTATTTGGACATTCCTCACGCTTTACTGCTCACTGCACATCTTGTGAGGGGCTTGGAGAGAGGCATGTCTGAAGTGAGATGCAAGTGCCTCGGATGGGGCTGATGTCAGATCCCTTGCTTTTCTTACTTAGATGAGCAGTCACACTTGCATTCCTATCAGGAACAGGCAGAGGTGCTGAAGGCATGTCCCGATGTCTGAGACTCTGATCGGGTTTTCGAGAGTGAGCCCCAGTACCTGTAGCTGTGACGGGCTCCCTGTCCCACCGCCCATGGCTTCTGCAGGCAGTCTTCCGGGCACACGGAGGAACCCCCATCCAGGCTTGGGAATTCTCAAGCTTATGAGTACCGTGGAAGAGGATTCCTTAATAGACATGCGCTGGGAACTAAGCAGGGGGAAGGAGGAAGCAGCTTCCTCTCTCATGTAGTGCCAGTGTTTCCCGTGAAAAGAGGCGGTCAAAATGCACAGGCCAACCCCTGGCAGGAGTGTGACACAGTCTTTCTCTTGCCTTAATTTTTTCTTTTTGAGAAAGAAATGTATCTGAATTTATTGTGTAGGAAATGCAGACGGAAGGAGGATGGCAGAGAACGGGAAGGAGGAAAGTGGTTCAGGAGTGTGAGGAAACCCAGACTGAATGCTTTAACCAACCCAATCACTTAGACGCTGATGCCATCTGGTTATCATATATTTGTTTATGTTCTCCCCG
>SJYA01001305.1:138663-187710 GCA_006410615.1 Neotragus moschatus | reverse complement strand
CCGCCTCAGCTGCCCCCTGCTTTTGTTCTTTTCTCATTTTCCCCCATTTCGTGAGAACCAGATTGCCCTCTGCTGGCCAAAATTTTTTTTTTTTAATCAGGTAAAAATCTGACAAAATTTACTGATTGTTTCGTAACCATCATGTATGAACAAGCCTTAGGATCTGTCTCATCCCAGTGGCATGATGCTTAAGCTGTTGCCCTTTGAATCAATTAGTCATTTTTAGCATATCTCAGTATCAAATTGATACCCAGTGAAATACTGGGCAGTGTTCGGGCAGAGAACTGAGATCCTGCTCTTGTCAAAGAAAGCTTGGTTGTGGATCAACGGCGTAATTGTCCAGTTAAAACACAATGATGGGCAATTTACAATGATGAGTGTTTGCAGTATAGGAATGNATACCCAGTGAAATACTGGGCAGTGTTCGGGCAGAGAACTGAGATCCTGCTCTTGTCAAAGAAAGCTTGGTTGTGGATCAACGGCGTAATTGTCCAGTTAAAACACAATGATGGGCAATTTACAATGATGAGTGTTTGCAGTATAGGAATGAAACTGTGATCTCCTCACTGCTCCCCCCAACCCCCAGGTTTTTGAAGCTAAGCTGAAAAGAAGTTATAGTTCATAGTATTTCACCTTGAACAAGAGCCTGCAAGAAATGCCATGGCAAGAGACAATAACAAAAGTTACAAAGTCTAAGCAATATACTTGGAGTAATTTTGAAAGCAGATTTACTGAGATGTAATTTATATACCATAAAATTTACCTATTTGAGATACGCACTTTGAGGATTTTGAGTAAACTTATAGAATTGTGTGCCGTCACTGAAATCTAGTTTTAGAATATTTCCATCACCCCCAAAAGGTTGTTCATTCTCATTTGGAGTCAATTCTGCTTCTGCACCCACATCTAGGCAACCTTTAATTTGTGAGTAGAATTGTTTTAAAGTATAAAAAAGGAGACTTTTTAATTAAGTGGAATAGATAATGGTTCAGTTGATAAATGATACTGGCATAGTCAGCTATCCCTCTGGGAAATATCCTGTCTAACTTGCTCACCTCCGTGAATCTTGTCACCTCTTCCCTAATGCTCTGCTGGACAGCTCTGGCACCTCACCTCACTTACCATCACCTACCAACCAAGCTTCTAGCACTTCCTCAGTGACCAGCTAGGACGGCTCAAGGTGCTGAGTGCAGGGTCACGGGAGAGTCCTCCCAATGCCTGCCCCCTCCCCCCGCTGACCTTACATCCTGCACACCCACCCCAGTTCAGCATGCAGGAGATCCAGTCCCTTTGCGACTTCCTGTGGTTTCCACCAGTTCACACCAGCCCCCTCTTCCTTCACTGTGGACACTCTTTCTCCCCGGGAGTGGGGACTGCATTTCTGAGTTCTGGGTGTGCTGAGCTCTGATGCTGTTCACTAGGCTGGAAGCAGAAAGGATCAGCAGCCTCAGGTGAAGTCTTGGTGGGGGCTCCTGGGAGGGGAGGTGGCCCTCCTCTGCCAAAGGGGAGGGAGGGTGGGCCTCTCTTTGATGGGGTGATTTAGGGGACCTGGGAGTTCAGAGTTCTGATCCTGGTTTACCTTCACGACTCCATCCGGGTCCTCAGGATCCCACTTTTCCTGGCTGTGACAGAAGGGAACTGTCAAGACTGCATAAAAAGTTTTCTTTGTAGCTTTACCTCCTTGGCAGATTTTGAGTTGATTTCCAGTACAGTCTGCTGTGCAGTTGCCTTATGAGATAAAGGTCTCATAAGGGCTTCCCTAGAGGCCCTCTGTTTTTCATAGTTTTTGCTTGGTTGGCCTGTAGCTATCTTTCTTCTTCCCCCAAGATAGTCTAACAGTTACCAAAGCAGTGAACATCACAATTATCATTTAACTATCATTTTCCTGTGCTGTTCAAGCTCTCTCCATCTTCCACCAGTACTTAATCCTGTCACCCCAAGGTAAGAGTTGTGATGCTTTGTCACTCAAATGGTCACCATAAATGAGGTCCTTGCCACCTGATGCACGGGTAGGCAATCAACTGCCAAATCCTACTCAGAGAGTTTGCTTTTCCAGGGCTGCTTCTGGTACTGACTTTCTCAGCCTGATACCCAGATATCCAGAGACAGAAACAAAGGCTTCCCTGTGAGTGGACTTGGAGGGGGCTGTGATTCCAGGAAGCAGGAAATTAGGACGGGGAAACAAAAGAAGGCCAAACGAAAAGATACATTTTTTGAGGTACTTTCCTGGTTTGCAATTAGTGTTTGATCCAGGAGAAATATTCTCTTGGGGGATGAAAGGGGTAGGCGTTGATCTATTGGCTCCTGTTCCCTACATTCCTGGGTTTCTCATGGCTAAATTCAAGAGTGGATTCCCAGGAAGAGAAGAAAGCCTCCTTAACGGAGGCAAGGCTCTGTCTCTCTGCATCTGTGCAAAGCCAGTCAAGGTTTGCACAGAAGTGGATGCTGCAGCTTTGGCTGCAGGAGGAAGTAGATCCTAGAGGATTCTGAGGAGCACTCTATACCCACCCTCCACCCCACGCAGCTTCTACTCAGTCAATTTCTGCCCTTCTCTCTTCAGGTTTTACAGCTCTTGTTATATTCATGGGATATGTATCTATCACATTGGGATAAGCCCCCTACCTGGGGAAGTATATTCTCACTGGCATCTTCTGAGTCCCTGAACCAGCTTACTGAGCGTATCACCCTGCACCCTTTCTTCCTTAATAACTCCTCACCTGATCTGGTTATTTTGCATGACCCTTGGATGTTTTTTGAGGCTGAGGACTATACCCCTCATAATTCTGCTCAAAATGTCGTTGCTCACACTGCTACTGTTTCCATTAATCTTGTGTGATAGCCTGGAGAAGTGAAGTCGCTCAGTAGTGTCCGACTCTCTGCGACCCCACGGACTATAGCCTACCAGGTTCCTCCATCCATGGGATTTTCCAGGCAAGAATACTGGAGTGGGGTGCCTGGAAGAGAAGTGGAAATTTCTATCTGCTGCTGCCATGTTGATCCTGGAATTCCTACTCTTGATTGTTTTATTCACACAAAGATGGAAATATCAGGTCCCTGAGCTGAAGTGAGAAGGTTCCATGTTCTCCTGTATAACTATCCATGCAGGGCCAAACACTATTTAGATTCTAACCTTGCTGACTGCAGCCCCTGTGGAAAGCAGGACATCTCCGTCGTCTTCACAGTTCTGCCCCCAGAGCTGGCGAGGCTCGCCTGGTGGTGCTCGGTGGGGCTTTGTCTGCATGCCCAGCCAAGCCTCTGTGGTGACCACCGGGTGAGTGTTCCCTGGGGGCAGGGAATACATGTTCTGACATATTTTATTTTGCCTCAGGGTAGAAAATACAGGCCCGCGGTGATATCTGATTGCGACTCTCTTACCTCATTTGTGGCAAATATCTCCCTGTGCTTTTATAGAAATATAAAAATCAAGCGAGCATGATTTCTAGTCAAAGAGGGACTTTTAAAACATTTTTTTTTCTTTCATTGCTGCACGTGAGCGGCCTGTTTCCTAGGAACAGACTCACATGCTTCAAGTATCTTGTTCAAAAGTCCAAATAGTCTGTCAGTCTCTTCTGATTCACAGGAGGAAGGGGTTTTTCCAACAGTTTCCCACAGCTCCTGACATACACTATCTCACTTCATCCACACCACAAACCCAAGAGAAAAGTATTGCCAGCCAGGTCTACATAGGATGAAACTGAGACTCAAAAATTCTAACTCGATTTTTTCTGAGTCCAAACCCACTCTCTCCTGGTGCTGTAGGACACAGCATTCACATAACTTGTATTTTGTGGGTGAGGGACCTATGTCCCCAAATTCAAAACACACGACCCTCTCCATTTGCTCATTTTGTTAGGTTGATTAGCCTGCTTCAACCCTCTGTGCCTCCATTTCTTTGCAAAGTGACAGTAAAATAATACCTTCTTCATTGCTGTAGTGAACTGTTGAGGATTAAATGAGTTAGCAGACATGAAGGGTTTAAAACAGAGTGACACAAAGTGGGCGCGCTATGGGGTTTAACAAAACCAAACCAAGGTTCCTGGGCTAAAATCAGTTCTGACTCCTGCTCCGAAGTCATCTTCTGTGAAATACACTTTTGAAATGGTAACTAAAGTCAGTGGGGAAATGAGTTGTCCTCTTCAAACTGTTTCCGCACCTCTTTTCAATGAACATTTATAACATTAAACAATAATAGTTTATGTCTTTGGTTACTTAGACATTATATTCAGCATATAATAATTCAAATCCATTCACTAGGAGACCATTTTATTGTTCATGCCAGGGAGAGAGCAGGAGCTTGTAAGGTTGGAGTCAATGTGTCTTTAATGAAAGTAGCAAACGGGGTAAGTGGAGGCTGAGCAGGTTGGACAATCCGTACTTGTTCTACATATTGTAGAGGTAAAAGTCTTCACTGCAAGTGACAGTAACCTGTCACCAACAGAGGAACAAAGGAATGAATTAGCACATATAATTGGTAGGCTCAAGGATGGCACTCACTACCGGCAAGACTAGATCTCGGGGCCGAAGCAACGTCAGTGGGACTGATCACCACATCATTCTTTCCCCTCATCTCTTCTTGTTTCCAAATAATTTATTGGCTCCATTCTCTTCTACCACAGACAACTCGTTGCTATACATTGTGGGGGAAATGATTGCTGACACATCCTTGTCTTCGTCCTTANTCAAGGATGGCACTCACTACCGGCAAGACTAGATCTCGGGGCCGAAGCAACGTCAGTGGGACTGATCACCACATCATTCTTCCCCCTCATCTCTTCTTGTTTCCAAATAATTTATTGGCTCCATTCTCTTCTACCACAGACAACTCGTTGCTATACATTGTGGGGGAAATGATTGCTGACACATCCTTGTCTTCGTCCTTAACGGAAAAAAGAACACTTTCTCTCTAATATCTAAATACAAGAATCTCATGGAAGAACTCCACATGGCCCTGCTTGACTCTGTGTCCATCCTTGGACCAGTCATGATGGTCCAGTCTCTACTGTAGTTGGATAATATCCCATGAGAGTCCCAGCCTTGGTTGTTGCCCTGCATTATGGAGTAGGAGAGTCAGGACTTTGGGCTGGGAGAAGAAGTGGCTCTCTAATTAAAGGAGAAATACAAGACAAGAAGAAGGCAATCAATGTTCCTTGCCCTTTATATAGAATCTAAGGCCCTGTCAGCTGTGCTCTCCTCTTCCCTCAGTCTAGTTCCCAAGTGGGGTTCTGGCTTTTGGCGTAATACCTCTCATCATCTCACCCTTAGATTTAATGTTGACATCTGGTCCCCTGACTCCTGTCTGCCCCTGAAGAGTTGTGGCTCAGATGTGTTCCTCCACTCTTCATACTTTGCACAACTGCCTTAAGTAAGATTTCCTTTCTTGGCAAATCCTGCGGAGCCCAGATTCTAGCACTAGTTTCATCTTCTCAATCCTGTTGAGCTTCCCAGACTCAGAGATTTTGTGTGATATGAGGGTGTATATAGAGTTCATGTGTGTGATAGTAAATAGTAAGCCTTCAGTTTATATAATCCTCTGAAGAGTGGTATCTCAAGCACTTTGGAATAAGAGGCACCTAAGAATTAACAGTAGCTCATAATACAAGCATTTCTGTAGCTCTTGACCATTTCTATAGGTCCTGGGAAAACTGTGAGGTTTTGAGATTAAAAGGGAACACGTTTATTCCAGAGGCAATAAGAAACATGGGAACATCAGTATAGCTTTCTTTTATTGGGAAGAGGGGTCCCTTGCTGCTGCTGCTGCTGCTGCTGCTGCTGCTGCTGCGTCGCTTCAGTCGTGTCCAACTCTGTGCGACCTCATAGACGGCAGCCCACCAGGTTCCCCCATCCCTGGGATTCTCCAGGCAAGAACACTGGAGTGGGTTCCAATTTCCTTCTCCAATGGATGAAAGTGAAAAGTGAAAGTGAAATCGCTCAGTCGTGTCTAACTCCTATTGACCCCATGGACTGCAGCCTACCAGGGTCCTCCCTCCATGGGATTTTCCAGGCAAGAGTACTGGAGTGGGATGCCATTGCCTTCTCTGATATGTCCTTTAAGACTCACTTAAACTGATGGTTTCCTCTCTTTTTTTTTGCAATTTGTTGAAGACACTGGATGATTCATTTTGTAGAGTGTCCTCTTTGTTTCCAGTAATTTGGTATTTGGATCTAGACAAGTGACTTGATCAAATGCAAGCTTGAGTTTTTAACAAGACTACTTCTTAGGTAGTGTGTTCTTTCATCAGGAGGCATTTCATCTTTGATCATTTATCCTTCAGTGATTTTGGCAGTCATTGATAATTGTTCTGTGGACACTTTAATAGAAGTTGCAAAGTAATGATATTCTGATTCTGTCATTCCTTCTTCACTTATTGTCTAGAATACTTTTATAAAGAGAAACTTCTGTTTACCTGCTAATTTCTTTTGCAGTGATACACTGTATGCATAAAAGGCAGGAAAAATTCTTGATTTTTTCACTCTACCTGTTTTCAAAGTAGTTCATTCATTAGCATCTTTCTATTAGTGACCAATAGTTTTTTATAAGTATCATTATGAATTCATGGATCTAAACATATTTAACATGTTTCCGTCTATTGAAGTTAACCTTATTGATACTCAAATTGCCCCTATTTTGGCAATGTGAATCCCTTTAAGTTGGTGTCTAAGTCTTTTGAATAGAAACGGCTCTGCTAACTTCCTTACTTTCTAGTGTAATGAGATATATGGGCTCATCTGGTAGGTTGAGCCTCCAGACTGGAATTGACCATTTCTTCCAGGAGCCCTGGTTCCTTTGAGCAATAGATCTCAGACCACAGCTGAAGTGCTAGGAAGTTATTTTATCTTCTAAATTAACAGGAAGGCAAGGTTATTTGATTATGATCTAGTTAAGTAATATAAAGACTCAGCAATTTACTAGTTCTATGAAAAAGCCCTATAGATTTTCAGAAATTTTGGACAGCATATTAAGTTTCTCCAGAAAAATAGAAAAATAGACCCAATAATTTATCTACCTATTTATCTATCCATTCATCCATCACTTCAGTCCTGTCTGACTCTTTGCCACCCTATGGAGCCCACCAGGCTCCTCGGTCCATGAGATTCTCTAGACACGAATACTGCATATAAAGAAAAAAAAATTTTTTTAATGAGGAAATGACTCATATGATTATGAAGGCTGAGAAGCCTTGCGGTCTGCGGTCCACAAGCTAAAGACCCAGGAAAACCAGTGATGTCATTCCAGTCCGAGTCTGAAGGCCTGAGAAACTAGGAAGCTGATAGTGTAAATCCCAGTCCAAGAGAAGGAGAAGCCTGAAGCCCCAGGTGAAGCAGAGAGGCAGGAGCTGTGAATCATCCGTCCTCTACTCTGGGTTCTGTGCTGGTGCTCAGTGGATTAGAGGACGCCTACCTACACTGGGGAGGGCTAGCTACTGTAAGGAATCCACACATTCAAATGCTAATAACACACCCGGAAGTGCTATCTCATCTGGCCCGGTGGCCACAAGTTGACACACAAAATTAACATCACAGAGAGTATGTTTGACAACAGGGATACGTTTACATACTTTTGTGAAATGAGCCCTAATCATCTCAAGAAGGCCTTCAGGGGCTTTTTAGAGATTATCCTCCAGTAGGGCTGAAACCAAGGTGTGAAGAGTGGCCCCTGGGACTGCCAATTGGGTGAGATGTGCTAAATGAACAGAGAAATCAAACCATGGTTTCAGATATAAGCCTAAAATTGAAGTCACTGGGCCAGATGCTTCAAATTGCAGGCATTGATTTGTGCGAGCAAGCTGCTTTACACATGGGCAGCCCTATGTAATAGGTCTCAGGAGGACTGGCGGCTCGGGTTTATTTATTTAATGATGGTTAAACACTCACCCAAGCAATACTGGATGCCAGCTAGCTATCACACAGGCTGAATAGGCTGTATCAGCCCAGCGGCGTGGCTTTCTTGCTTGCATGGCTGAGCTGGGCAGAGGGCTATCTCAGTGCGTTTAGTCTGAGTTCAGCTCGGTGGTGGTGGTAACGCGCGCGCAGCCAGCTGCGCTGTAACTGCCTGTCGCAGTTATTTCCACCGTGGGGCTGCTGGCTGTTCCTGCAGGAGGTCTGGAATGCACCCTTCCACTGGTCAAGTTCCCTTCCCCTGACATCGCTGGAGGCTGTTCAAGTTGTGTAAAGAGCCACACTCCCCTTTATGAGTGAGTTCACACCACCACCTCCCCTTTTATCTTTAAAATATGGCATTTTGTGTGTTTTCTGATGCAGGTCAACCAGAGAGTTCTGGAATCTGTAGCTCAGCCTGTTGCAGGGGGAATCCTAGGCCTCACGCTTTAGGTGCATGAAGACTGAGTTGCCCTCATCCACAGGTCTTAAGAAGGCCATTGACTCTGCTTTTCGAAAATGATTCACTTCATGCTTTGGACCTGAGGATGGACAGGACTTTTCAGAAGGAACATCCAATTCACAGAGCTGTTTGGCTTCTGGGTGAGAATGTTAGATTACAGTTGCATATTTGGGGTGATCACCCACCAATGTCAGACTAAGTATTTGGAGTGAATAAATTTAACTGATGGTCAGACCCTGAGATAGTGTAACATCATATGTCCAGCCAATTAATAATACAGCTCTTAAGTGCCTAGCTAGTGCACTATGGAGAAAGCATATTCCTATGGTATTTTTATTGAGGAGGTTGGCTACATTGCTTTACTTCTGAGCAAGCACAGAGCTTTCACCTTCTCCTTACATCAATTTATGGAGAAGATACTTATTTGGGTCAAAAAAAAATGACACAATTAGACAAGCCTATGTAAGAGCAGAATTTCTGGGCAGATAGATGAATTATACCCAACATTGATTGAGTGCATGTTATGTGCCAGAAACAGTGCTAAATATTTTACGTGGATGGTTTCTCACAGTGCCTTATAGTAACCCAATTAGGTAAGAGCTGTTGTTGATCCCTGTCTTTGTCCATCTGGGCTGCTATAACAAAAATGCAACAGACTGAACAGCTTAAACAAAAAATATTTCTTTCTCACAGTTCTGGAGGCTGAGAAGTCCAAGACCAAAGCACCAGCAGAGGTGGTGTCTGGTAAGAGGCTGCTTCCTGGTTCCTAGACAGATATCTTCTCATTGTGTCCTCACAAGGCAGAAGGGGGAAGAAAGTCCTCTGGAGTTTCCTTTATAAAGGCAGTCATCCCATTTATGAGGGCTCCACCCTCATGATCTAATCACCCCGAAGTCCCACCTCCTAACCAGAGCACATTGAAAGTTCAGATTTCAACCTGTGGATTTGGAGAGGAAACAAATATTCAGTCCATAACAATCCCCACCTTACAGCAGAGGAAACTGAGGCCCAGAGGAATTGAGTTATGCTGAGTTCATGCTGTGTGCCAGAAACTGTGCTATACATTTTACTTGGATTATTTCAGGTGAGTCCTTAGAATGATCTGATAAGATAAGAACCACTAGGAATCCCCAAGCTATGTATGTGGAAACGGAGGCACAGAGATTTAATAATTTCCCTAAAATCACACAAGGGCGAGTAGCAGAGCTAGAATTTGAGCTGCAGAGAGTCCAGACCTCATAAAGGACTCTTTTGTTCTTGGGATTGTTTCAGCCTCTAAAGATTTTATTTCCCATGTAACAGCTGTGTTTGAGAGGAGGGGACATCATCCTTAAAAAGCCCTATAAAACGAGGGTGGGTTTCAGGACAATAGGAATTGGAACCTGTCCTGCCTCTGCAGAGTCCTCATGGCCCCACTGTGTCTGGCAGCTCACCCTCTGGGTGCTGGGAGAGCCACGGGAGAAGCCCAACTCTGGGTTCAGCCTCACTGACAATTTCCATGAAATTGAATTTCCTTTCCAGACCTGTGTCACCCAGAAAGCCCTCCCTCCTTCTGCAGGCTGTTGTTACTGGTGATCACAATTTGTAACGGAGTAACTTTCTGAAAGGAGTGGGGGTGTCTGCTTCTTTTTGTCTCCCCCTTTCCCACCTCCCCCTCCTCCCTCATCCTTCTTTCTCTCTCTTCTCCTGCCCCACCCCCCCACCTCCTCCTTCACTTAGGGTTGGGCAACTCTAAAACAAGCGAGCTTGACTGGAGCATCAGGGAGGCATAGTGGAAAGGCTACCAGTAGGGTCTAGATGATGAGAACTTGCACGTTGGTTTGTTCTTCCTGAACCTTGGTTCCTCATCTAAAATGATGTGTTGGGCTAGACCAGAGTCCTGATCAGAATCTCTGTGATGTGATCCTGAAATCATCTGGGGACACGCCCTGGGTGAGAGGCACTGTTGAGAGCTGCTTCCTGAGAGAAGTAAGGTCAGCGTCCTCCTGTATCCTGTTGTGGCTTCCCAGCCACACTCTTCTGTGCTCTTGTAACCAAGCCTCCCACAGCGAGACTTGGGGCTCCCGTGTCTGTTGCCTCTCCCCATGTTCCCTTTCTATCACTCACCACCCACCACATTCACTGATGATTTTAACAAAGGCTCAGAGTCTTTCCATTGTCTCCTGGTCATCCTGTCCACCCCCCCCAACCACCACCACTGTCTGCAGGAATAGCCAATTCGTTTAGTCCTTGACTATTTTCACCTCCAGTGATCTTCATTTCCCTCCATGACCACCACCCAAAATAGCACTCCTCAGCGATCTTGAACTATAGGAGTCTATTCCTGACCTACGTTCCATGGTCCCCCTCTAACCGGCCTCGAGCCAGTACCTTGTCTGCTTTGCCCCTTTGTCTCTCTGCCGTGTCTCTGGCAGCATCCCATTCCATCCCATGATGCAGTTGTGTGCCGTCTTCCCTGCCCCAGGGCTGCCACGCACCCTGGAGGGAACCCCACAGTGATGCAGGCGTATGCCAGGACATGTGTGTTTTCTAACTCTAGCCAAGGACTTACCATTGCCTAGCAATACTTCCATGTTGCCGCTCCCCTTCCTCAACAGTGGTTTTGGATTTGTACCGCAGTCTTCAAGGTACCTGTCTGTCCACTGTGTCGTCTCTGTCATTTTTAGTAGAATCCTTTCTGTTCAACAGGAAAAATCATTAAATTCCTGCCCTCTCGTAACTGATGGCTTAACAATTGCTGGTGGAAGAGATTTTCTCCTCTTGTGAAGGATGGATGCATTTTTCAACACGAATTTTGGATTCTACCTCCACGACAAAATAACTCATTGTGATATTAATCTGTGCTTGCCCTGTGTTCCTGACTTATCCCCAGCCACAGCCTCCTGTCTCAGGAATGCTTTGTGGCAAATGGAACTAGAGAGGTAGCTGGAATCCCTGTTCTCTATAAATACCCAGGTTCATGGAAGAGAGGGCAGGTAGAGAAGGGATGGCCCATAAAGGCAAGAAGAGAGGGGAATAATTTCCCACAGATTAGGAGATAGGAGCCTAAAGGCAGAAAGAAAAGGAGGAGTCCCACCAGTGATGAGGGGTCAGTGGGAGGGCCCTGGGGACTGCTGGGCGGTCCATGAGATGGATCTAAGGATGCTGATCCCCAGGCCTGTGGGCTCACGGTCTCCNCCCATAAAGGCAAGAAGAGAGGGGAATAATTTCCCACAGATTAGGAGATAGGAGCCTAAAGGCAGAAAGAAAAGGAGGAGTCCCACCAGTGATGAGGGGTCAGTGGGAGGGCCCTGGGGACTGCTGGGCGGTCCATGAGATGGATCTAAGGATGCTGATCCCCAGGCCTGTGGGCTCACGGTCTCCCTCAAAACAGGCTGGGCCCTGCAGGCTTGAAGAGTAAGCATCTCTGGGTTCTGTGCCAACCAGTGTGGTCAGCAGCCAGAGTGGCTTCTGGATGTCCTGACACTAGGGCCCTTGAATGATCTGGGGAGGGAGAAGAGTTCTATTACTAACTGGGATTGGAGTTTCCATCAAAGAGTTAATTTGAACTGTGATCTGACTTGGTTTGTGAAGTTTATGCTTCCCAGTCTCCCCTGAAAGCTAAGGTCCTCACCTCTTCAATTATCTCTTCAATCCCCCATTACCTCTGCTCACCTCCTCCACTGGGACCCTCCCCTGAATATGGAAACGCATTCAAAACCCTCCCGCCCCCACCCCCCGCCCGCTGCCATCTTGACAAGATACCTTTCCCCGGGCCCCAAGCCTTCCCTTATTATTCTCTTCCTCTCGCCTCCTTTTCACTGGTTTCTTCCTTGAAAGGACATCTGCTTGGGTCATATCCACGTCACCTCTTCAGTGTCCTGAATCTGGCTGCAGTGCTCCACAGGACCACTCTGGTTTAGGTCAGCAAGGGTGTCATTTCTCTCATCTCCTCTGAAGTAGGAGGTTTCCCTCTGGAAACCTTGTTTCTTTGCCGTGGAAAGGCTTGATTCTCGTTGCTTTCTCCCTTTGCCATTTCTTGGAATCAATGGAGATTTCATTGCTATCTATCTCTGAATACTGGCCATCCCAAGGTCTCTTCCCTGGCCCTCTCCTCCTGTCTCCTTCACTCTAAATATGCTCCTTGACTACATCTGTTTCCATGGCTTCAATTACCACGTCCTTGGAGATAGGTTGAAAATCTCTATCTTACATCCAGATCACCCGAACTCCCGATATAAAATTCAACTGCTCCCTGGATTTCACTTGGCTCCCAAAACCCAGCCAAAAATAATTCATCATTTCCTCCCCATCCTTGACCTGCTCCTTCTCTGAAATTCTGCATATCTAGGAGTGACCCACCTATTTATTATCCAAGCCCCAACTTGGAATTCACTCCTGACTTCTCCTTTCGGCTCATCTTCCGGCTTTCCCCATACTGACCAAATCCTGTCCATTTTGCTTTCTAAATACCTTTTTTTTTTTTTTTTTTTTAAATACCTCCCTTCTGTTCCATTCTTAGTTCAGAGGTCAGGCCCTAATCCCTGCCCTCCCCTCCCCCATCCACACTTGAACTTTTACAAGTATCCTAACTGCCCTTTACCTTGCCCTCTTCTGTTGTTCTGATAGTTATCAGCCTCATGTTTCTGAAGTGTGAAGTTCTTTGTTACACTCTTATTAAAATCTTCCATGATTTCTCATGTCATGTAATATAATGTGTTTTTGATGATATAATAATATGTGTTTTCAATATAATAATATAAGTGTTTTCAATATAAGTGTTTGCGATGAGCATACTTTGGTTAGAAACAGCAGAATATGTAACCAGCAGTGGCTTAAGCCCTAAGGGTTCTTTTTTCCTTCATACTGAGGAATCAGCAACGTGTTTCCTCAGGGGTGGTTCAGCAGCTCTGTCCTGTCGTCAAGGATGGATGTCCTCACTGTGGTGCCGACGCCTCCCTCTGTGGCCAGCAGATGGCTGCAGCAGTTGCAAGGACCACATCCTTTCATGACAACTTCCACGAGCACCTTGAGAGTGAGGGGCTCTCTACATGGGTGTCTCCGCCCTTATCATGAGGGCGATTGCATCCTCGCCATCTGCCAGCACGTGTCCTTTACATCTCATCAGCCAGGACTGGGTCGAGTGGCCATCTCCAGCCAGAAGAGCAGTTAGGAAAATTGGTAACTGGTACTTCCTGCCACCAGGATGGAAGCAAACCTGCCAAGGGAAAC
Source organism: Neotragus moschatus (assembly GCA_006410615.1). Lineage (NCBI taxonomy): Eukaryota > Metazoa > Chordata > Mammalia > Artiodactyla > Bovidae > Neotragus > Neotragus moschatus. The sequence goes on along the minus strand of SJYA01001305.1, from coordinate 174,161 downwards.
AGATCTGTCAATGGCTGGCGCATGGTCAGCCAAGAGCCATTTTTAATTCGAGGTCTTTTGAGCTTCCGTATAAATTTTAGGATTATTTGTTCTAATTCTGTGGAAAATGTCATGGGTATTTTGATAGGAATTACATTAAATTTGCAGGTTGCTTTGGGTAGTATGGCTGTGTTAACAATAGTAATCCTTCCCATCCAAGAGCATGGGTTATCTTTCCATTTCTTTGAATCATATTAACTTTCCTTCATCAATGTTTTATCGTTTCTAGAGTATAGGTCTTTCAACTCCTAGGAATTAAAAAAAATTTTTTTTAACTGTCTCTTCCTGAAATTTCATTATTAGTGTATATAAATACATGGATTAATAGATACAGACCACCATGCAGCAAGGATATACTTTATAGCCCAGAGAATTATACCCACTATCTTGTAAAAACCTATAACAGAGTATAATCTGCAAAATACTGAGTCACTATGCGGTGTACTTGAAACTAACACATTATTGTAAATCAGCTACCCTTCGATGAAAAGACAGAGCAGTTGTCGTAACTTTCAACTCCTCGAGCCCTTGGGCATGTTCTTTCCCCTCCATGCCTCTACACTTAGGGCTCCATCACCTGGATCTGACTCCTCAGGTACGCGTGTACACATTGCTCCCTTCACCTGGCTGCCTCTTCCTCCTTTTACAATCCTCAGCTCAGGCACCACTCCACACCCCTGCTTGCTGGATTATATGTCCACTGTGTGTTCTAAATGACATTACTTATCCTACTCTGATTCCAAATTTCTGTTCCTCATGAAAATCTTCAACTCCCTTGCAAGTTGGGACTATGTATTTCCCCCGATTATAGCCACAGTCTGTTTTCTTTGAAGAAACTGAAATATTTTGTAATAACCCTATTTATGGATTTGAATATAAAGCTGCTTCCTTTTGGTGACTTTTTCCCCATAGTTTTGTTAGCTGCCAGTAACCAGCAGAGGGCGCTCTGGCCTTTGACTAGAGTGCCCCTTGGCGGTAATTTGATTCTTCCAGCCTTAAGCATGCTTTTTCCCCCCCCCAATAGAGATACTAATTTTAAGTCTCCTTAATCAAAAGACTGAAATCGTGCATTAGTTATTTAAAGCTAGATCTTGTTTGTATGAATATATTGAGTTCATTTACAGTGATGGCACACCTTCACTTAATCGTCTGAGGTTTATTGTGAAGCCATGCACCCTCTAAATTCGCCTCCGTAAGCAGAGTGGGTGCAGCTGCTGAGTTCTTGACAGTAGCTGAAGTGGTCTGAAGAGCTTAATCTGGTGTCTTGAAAATGTACTAACCTTTCACAGCCCCAAATCCAGCTCCACCCCTCACTTTGAGGGAAATCACTTAGGCCAGGTTGGCTGTGTGTTTTGATGAGCTGTGACACTGCAAGTGAATATTATTTCAGGAATGGAGGGGGAATGAGCCTGGGTTAGGAAGTGACGGCAACGTACCATTCATTCATTCATTCGGTAAGTCTTTCACACATTTAATAAATATTTGAGAGCCTACCATATACCAACACTATTCTCATCACTGGACAATAGCAATAAATGAAACAGGTTAAATCCTNTGTGACACTGCAAGTGAATATTATTTCAGGAATGGAGGGGGAATGAGCCTGGGTTAGGAAGTGACGGCAACGTACCATTCATTCATTCATTCGGTAAGTCTTTCACACATTTAATAAATATTTGAGAGCCTACCATATACCAACACTATTCTCATCACTGGACAATAGCAATAAATGAAACAGGTTAAATCCTTGACATCATGGAGATTAGATTCCAGGGAGGGATATAGCATTACATTTAAAAATATATAATAAAATATAAGGAAAAACCCCAAGACAAAAAAAATAGAGGGTTTTGCTTTAGATATGTGCAGTAGAGGAAAGAACATTCCAGGCAGAGTTCAGCAAGGGCAGAGACCCCAAAGCAAGAGAGTGCCTGGTGTGCTGAAATGGCTGAAAGAGGCCAGAGGAGCAGGAACAGGGCTCTGGGGTGGTGGTGGCGGGAGGTGAGGTTGCGGAGGTAGCAGGGGTCAGGCAGGGAGAGCTGGGGGCCTGGTAAGGAGTTAGAGAAACCATGAGAAGGATGGTCAGTAGTGGAAGTGAGGAGACCAGCCTGAGTGTTAATGCAGGGTCCAGGCAAGAGATGCTGGCGGCAAGACCACGGTGGTGGCGGCAGAGGTGGTATGTAATGGTCAAATTAAGCTATATTTGAAAGACTTTAAAGACAGAGTTCCTGGGGTTTGCAAGGGACCGATTATATAAAGCATGTGTAAAAGAGAGAGTGGCCAAATCCAAGGTCTCGTTTCCCTTCCCCCACCCCATTTTTCTCTGAGGATGGATTTAAATAGAAGCCAGATAGACGCCAACCGTCTTAAACTCTTGTATTTCTAACACCAACCTGGCACTGAAGAGCTGTTGTTCATGCTGCTGTAAACAGCGAGGATTTCCGATTGCAGGTAGCAGGACCTCAGCACAGTGGCTCCCTGCATTGTTCTGTGTGTGACTGGCGGCAGTCTGTGAGTCAGGTTTGGATGATCTGCAAGATGTATCATGAGCATCGAGGGTTTTTCCCTTTGTGGCCTCTATTTTCCCCCAATCTTCTTTCTGCTCTTTTATCTAGAATGAAGCCTTTCATTTCTGTCAGCTGAAGCAAGCCACCGTTAAATGTTCCCACCCATAACCCAAGAAATAACATTTTTATATCACCTCTGAAAAAGTGCAGTGAAACCTCAGTGTGGCACTTGTCATTATTTTGGGCTTCCCAGGTGGCGCTAGAGGTAAAGAATCCACCTGGCAAGGCAGGAGGTGCAGGTTCCATTCCTGGGTGGGGACGATTCCCTGGAGAAGGAAATGGCAACCCACTCCAGTATTCTTGCCTGGAGAATCCCATGGACAGAGGAGCCTGGCGGGCTACGGTCCATGGAGTCGCAAAGAGTTGGACACGACTGAAGCGACTTAGCACGCACGCACGCACAAGGCAGTTTGGGAAATCTTGTTCAGGACTGATTTTAATACTTCTGGCTCTGTGCCTGTAATTCAGAGAGCAGCCACCAAGTGGTGTCTGCAAAAGTCTAGTGGGTTAGGTCTCTCTGGGTACATGTACAGAGTTGGAATGGAGAGGAAAATCCAGCTCTTTTTTTTCAAAGAGCTCTCAGTTTATAGAAGTGAACCTCATTTAGAACTATACCCCATAATTTGGAAAAAATAATAGTGCAGTAATTCATAATGAAAAAGCCTGTCTTTTTTATTGGAGTATAGTTGCTTTACAATGTTTTATTAGTTCCTGCTGAACAACAAAATGAACCAGCTGTATGTAAATATATATATCCCCTTCCTCTTAGACTTTCCTCCAAACCTCGCCCTTCATCCTACCCTTCTAAGTCATCTGGAGCATCAGGGTGAGCTCCCAGTGTTATACAGCAGATTCCCACTAACTATGTTACTCATAAAAGTGAAGTCACTCAGTCGTGTCCAACCCTTTGCGACCCCATGGACCATAGCCTACCAGGCTCCTCTGTCCATGGGATTCTCCAGGCAAGAATCCTGGAGTGTGTTGCCATTTCCTCCTCCAGAGGATCTTCCTGACCCACAGATCAAACATGTGTCTGCTGTGTCTTGTGCATTGGCAGCTTTATTCTTCCCTGCTGAGCCGCCTGGGGTTCCTGTTTCACCAGCCTCCTAACTTCATTTCCTCCCCCTCACCAACGCTACCCAATCTTTTATTTTTTTATCCCCCAAATGATCATTCTAAATCACAAGTTTGGTCTAATCTCTCTCCTCATCCACACTTTGCTCCCCCATTGTCTACAGAATAAATCCTGAACTTCCAGCCCTTCATAATTTGGCCCAATTGATCTTAGCCGCATCTTCCCCTACCCCATCTTTTCAACCCTATGTTCTGCTGGCATTGGGCACACTCAGGTTCCTTTAGTGAGAGTGCACATTCAAGCCTTTGCTTTTGTCCATGCTCTTCCTTCTGCTGAAATGGTCCTTCCCCCTTTCCCCAGCTTCTGGCTGGCCCTTTAAGTTTCGCCTCAGAACACCGCATCTGTGAGGTCTTACCCAGCTTCCCGTGACAGGCTCTTCCGGTGCTGCAGGAGCAGCTTTTACAGCCTCCTGTGCCTCTGTTCCAGCGCAGAGGTTAATCACCAAAGCTACTCTTGGTTAGGGGCTTGCTATGTGCCAGGGACTCCTTAAGATCCTTTGTCTCAGCAACAACGTGAATATATGTCTAAAGCAAGACACCTTGAGGATCAAGATGTGTTTACTTTCTGTAACCTTTCAGGGTTTAGTAATATACCAGAGGCAGAGCAGATGCTTATAAATTTTCCATTGATTAAAGACTCAAAGATTTTGGTTTTGACCTTGTTCATTCTCAAGCACCACCTGGTGATTGTAAGAATTCCTGTAAGATTTTGTAAGAGTTCCCATAAGAATTCTGACAAGACTAAAATATGCCCCTTTTCACTGGGATGAGGTTTGAGGAATGCCTCACTTTATAAACCATGGTCTATAAACCACAGAGGGAAAACCCGCTTACCTTTCTCTCTTATTAAGAGCATTTCCAGCTTTCTGGCAATCATTGTTAGATTTAACATGTTTTGGATAATAAGATGAAACGTAATCAAGTTATCCAATGTGTTGTGAGGTTCGAGTCACATGTGTGCTAAATAAATAACTCAGATATTGTCTCCCCTTCCCCTTCTCCCTTGTGCAATTTAAAATATTTTAGTACAAAAATAGAGAGAAAGTGAAAAATTTCCTCTTCACTCTGACAAGTTTCAAGGGTTACTATACAGTTGGATTGTGAGACTGTCATGAATACGGGGAATTCTGTAGATTCAGTTTTCTTCTCAGGCATCTTATAAAAGGAGATTGATAGGTGGTTAGGCAATCTAGGAAGTTCAGAACCTATCTTGTCCCAACCTCCAGGTCCCTTGGAACCTGAGGGAGAAGACAATGAGAACAAGCAAAGGGCCGGTTGGGTCCTGACCTGGTGTTGAGCTTGGCCAGCTTGTGGCCTCAGTGTCTTTCTCACTGGAAGTGTGTTGGCCTAAGGTCCTGTTCCACAGCAGAAGGGAAAGCTTCCTAGGCTCCTTTTTTTTCCCCCCACACTGAAATCTAGGGTCTCTGAGACTTACCCCTATGGGGGAGGAAGAGCGAGCTCAGGGAAAAGTATTTCAAGGAGAAGGAGCTGTATGCCGCAGAAAGTGTTCTAAGCAAGACTTCCCCACTTGCCTAAAGAAGCCTGTGGAATCAGCCCGCACCCCAGGAGTTCCAGAGGGCGTGCCAGGCTGGAAGGAGCTAATGGCAACAACAGAGGAAGCAAAAGCTGCCATCTGAAGACAAACCCAAAATACTCTTTGTGTATATCTTCCTATCAGACTTTTTCATAAACGTGGTGCTGTCCCTGGGGTCACTCTTCTATACGTGGAGAAGTGACTCGTATCATCTAATCAGTTCTAACCAAAGTTAGTGTTATATTCATGATGGACTTTGTAGTCTTCGGACTAAATCTGCTTTATAGGAATCAAATGATTGTATGGAAAGAGCCAAATGCTGCTTCACAGTTATTGAAGCAGTGAACATGTGTTAAACTTGTTTTTACTGCAGCTGCCCACACCTGGCTCATCATTGGAAACATCTGGGGAGCTTTCTGGTGGGCCCTTAACAGTCTATGTTGTTCAGAGTTCCCAGGTCTTTCTGATGGTCGGCCAGGATTGAGAATTGCACTGTGCCATGCCATGCCTCCTCTTCAAATACGTGTTTGTTTATGCTCATGATTTAGGTGATTTTCTCTATGTCCTTTTCTTAAATGGCAACTCTTCTCATGTTTCTTATCTTTCATGAGACCTCTGAATATATGATTAAGCAAAGTACTCCTCAATATCTGAATACTTACAGAATCTGTTTCTCCCTTTATATACTTAGTCATCTTTTGAGGTCTGTTAATCTGGTTCCCCAGACCTGGGGGCCATAAAATATATAGCTCTTTAAGTTCTCCAAGATATTAATGGCTACACAAACAGGTGCTCAAAGTACATTTGCTATTTTTTTTAAAAAACAATTCTAAACCTAAATTGACTAATACTACATACTGCAATTTTGAGCCTACTTAGAAAGTTATCTATTGCTAAAGAGAACATGAAATTACAGTGAAATTGGTGCTTTAATTGTCCATATTGGGATTCTGTTACAATAAAAACTTTCCAAGCCTAAGTCATAACACTGAAAGGGACTGTAGACAGATTTCTCTATGCAGATGTCAAAGGCAAGCCAATCTCTGGAGTAGCTAAGTGCATTCAAGGGTTGAATGAGAAGGTCCATAGTAAGGCTCTTACATGAAGTAGTACAGCCCTCCCTGTGCATGGCTCCACTAGGTATGAACTTGTCAGTTAAATAATACCAGTACCACAAAAATATAATTCAAGTTCATTACCATGTTATACTAACTGTAATTGCATAACATAAATTTGCTCCTAACTCTTCAGTCAACAAATAACTATGTAAATAACACACATGGGATCATGCAAGCCTCTTATTTCAAAGTCTGCCAGGGACTGGTCTATACCCATCCTTTTTTAGTTCATACAGTCAGCAGAGGGACTTCTTGTCTACCAGTGATAAACCAACAAGACATTTTATAAAAGTGAATAATCAAAAAAGAAATTGGCCAACAAAGAATAAATGTGCAAGGATGAAATGAAAAGTGATAACCCTGGAAGTGAAATTTGAGTCAAACATAAGTGGAGTTATAGAAGTGCTGCTGACTATGGAAATGTTGATAGGGCTGCTGTTTGAAAGATTCTAAAAATGCAGCTGGAGAAACTTAGGGAAGGTAAAATTATGTGTCTAAATTAAAGAAAGTGACAAAAGGGATGGAGGTATCCCAGAGGAAGTAGGGGTATCTGGCAAAGAATTTCTTAATAGAGGAACTCTCAGAGAAAGTTAATGACATTTGCAAGTACAAAGGATATAATATTGGAAGTAGACCCTAACACAGAAAGGAGTGTCTCAGTTTCTCAAAATATCAACACTGCTTGCTCTAGATCATAAATTATGTGATGAAAAGGAGAAGGCAAACACTATTTAAACTGTTCTTGGCAGGTTTTTTAATGAACAAATAAAACATATTTATGTTCAATGTTCCTAATGTTCTAAATTCCAATGTACTAAATAAACAGTAGTTTTACCATTTCTTTCCATTTCCCTATTCATTTATAATCAACAGTAGGAGAGTTTTTTATATTTTGACAAAATTTTTAAAGGTCACAGAACAACTGTAATTTTTCCCATTGATTATTAAAATTGCTTTGCAGTTTCAGCTTACAGGATCATTTTTACAGTTGTGCACTGCCATGCAAAGTGGGGACTGCTTGTATTATTTCAAAGTAAACTCTTATAAGTTAAAAATGTTTATCATAATGTCGAGTGAACACTTAAAAATACAAATACATAAAAGCTTACAGAAATGTATAGCTAAAAGATTTATAGAAGAGTTCAAAAAGATTATTTAGAACTATTGAGTTCAAAAGAAGATAGGAAATTAAAAATAGAAAAATGAAAATGTCTTTTTAGATGGCAGCAAGTTAATAAACTTATGGTCAACTGCATCAATGATTACATTAAATGTACATGAGCTAAATACTTTAATTAAAATTCAGAGATTGTCAGAATAGATAAAAAATCATTTCAACTATATGTTGATTACAGGAGACACAGTTTAATATAAGGAAACCAATAGATAAAACTAAAATCAAAGGAAAAGTCATTTCCTACAAACAGAAGTGTAAGAAAGGTGCTACAGATTTTTAATATAGAATAAAGTAAACAGCAAGCAAACAGATTATCAGAGATAAAAAGGAACACTTGATACAAAGATTAATTCATTAAGAATATAAAACAATCATAAATGTATACATATTCAATAATTTCAAAATACGTGAAATAAAAAAGAGAAATGGAAATATCAGCGATTATCATTAAAGATTTTCTTTTCTCAGTAATTGATAGAATACTTGTTAAATTTGGGACAGATAAAGATGCGAACAACACCTTGACCTCACACTGTCAGAATACTACATGCTACATCTGCAGAAGCCATGTTCATGCCCAGTGCATGTAGGACCTCCACCAAAATAGACGATTTGCTGGACATCACGTTTCAAGATTGAAATATTACTTGCTATGTTCTCCTACCATGATTAGAGAAAAATAGCAGTTACTTAATACATTCATAATACATAATAAGACAATGTGCTCAGTTGCTTCAGTCGTATCCGAATCTTTGTGACCCCATGGCCCATAGCCTGCCAAACTTCTCTGTCCATGGCATTTCCCCAACAAGAATACTGGGAGTGGGGTGCTATTTCCTCCTCCAGTAATCCTGACCCAGGATTGAACCAGCATTTCCTGTATCTCCTGCGCTGCAGGAACGTTATTTAACACTGAGCCACTGGGGAAGCTCTAGCTGAAAATTTTTTATTTTTATAAGCATATTTTGTATTTGGGACCAGTGTGATTTTTCTCTTCATATATGTTATTTAGAGCTGTTGTAAATAGGCCTACACCATTGGTTTATTTTTGAACATTGTAAAATGGCAGCATGTGTCTCATAGGAGCTGTGATATTTGAATTAATTCAAAGAGCACCTGGCTGTGGCTTAGGTGACAGAGTGTGAAAAGAGTTAGCTCTTAGAGGACCAGTTAGGCCAAGTGCTTTGGCTTTGTTTATCCAGATGGCATAGAAAGAATCCTTAAAATTTCTCCATTTTAAAAAAGCCACTCCACTAGTCAGTCTTTTGGTTGAGTGTTAGATAATTTATTTAGCTAATGTTAGGCCTTTTAAGTCTTCCTTTTGTTTTTCATTTTTTGTCTGTTCTTCCTGATTTCAGCTTCTCTATTTTTTTTTTCTTTCTGCTTCCCTGTGGGTTATTTTAACAATATTTAGACTTCCATTTTTATTTATCATTTTTACTTATTAATCATAGTATTTTATGTAACTTTCAAGTCAATTGTTTAAGGTATTATTATATAGAGAGCACATATAATACCTTAAGCAATAATTAATATATAATTAATTAATATAATTAATATATATTATATGATATATATATATCATATGTATGCTACATAGTCTACTAGTGTTAACAATCTACCAGTTAGAATGAAGTATAGAAATCTTCTCTCACTTTATATCCTTTTCCCCTCTTTCATTTATAATATTAATATAACTATCTTAACTATTTTAAACATTCCTTTACATATATTGAGAACCAAATAGTTTAATTTTGCTTCAAATGTCAAATATAATTTTAAAACTCAAGAGGAAAACTAAGCCTTCTTTACTCATATTTTTGCTCTTTTCATTGTTCTTTCTCTCTTCCTGATATTCCAAGTTCCCCTCAGTTCAGTTCAGTTCAGTCGCTCAGTCATGTCCGACTCTTTGTGACCCCATGAATTGCAGCATGCCAGGCCTCCCTGTCCATCACCAACTCCCGGAGTTCACTCAGACTCACGCCCATCGAGTCAGTGATGCCATCTAGCCATCTCATCCTCGGTCGTCCCCTTCTCCTCCCGCCCCAATCCCTCCTAGCATCAGAGTCTTTTCTAATGAGTCAACTCTTCTCACGAGGTGGCCAAAGTACTGGAGCTTCAGCTTTAGCATCATTCCTTCCAAGGAAATCCCAGGGCCGATCTCCTTCAGAATGGACTGGTTGGATCTCCTTGCAGTCCAAGGGACTCTCAAGGGTCCTCTCCAACATCACAGTTCAAAAGCATCAATTCTTCGGCACTCAGCCTTCTTCATAGTCCAACTCTCACATCTATACATGACCACTGGAAAAACCATAGCCTTGACTAGACGGACCTCTTTTATCATTTATTCCTGTTTAGAAAAAGGAGGCATGGTTTGTTGTTGACTGGTGGGGTTGGAAGTCTAGGTTTCCAATTAGCCTCTAATGACACTAGATGTGGGGGTGACTCCTATTGACAGTGCCCCTTTTACCCTGTCATTAGGCTAGTCTCAAGGTCCCTAGCCTGTTTGCCTTTTGCCCTTCACCTTTCAGAGTCTTCTTGTGTTTCTTTTATAACAAAATGTGCCAGACTTTCAGCTGTATTTGATAGAAAAAATAAAGCAAAGTATGTCTACTTTATATTTGCAGATGTGGAAATCTTGGAAAATATTTCTAGTGCAATGACAAAATGTGATTTATCAGAATTTGTGAGATGCAGACAAGTAGTATTTAGCAAGAAATATATAAATCTAAAAAGTTGTATTAGAAAATAAAAATGATCTATAATTGGTGATCTAAACCTCTACCTTGCTGCTACTGCTAAGTCACTTCAGTCATGTCCGACTCTGTGCGACCCCATGGACTGCAGCTCACTAGGCTCCTCTCCCTGGGATTCTCCAGGCAAGAACACTGGAGTGGGTTGCCATTTCCTTCTCCAATGCATGAAAGTGAAAAGTGAAAGTGAAGTCACTCAGTCGTGCCCGACTCTTAGTGACCCCATGGACTGCAGCCTACCAGTCTCCTCCGTCCATGGGATTTTCCAGGCAAGAGACTGGAGTGGGTTGCCATTGCCTTCTCCACCTTAGAAAGCAAGAAAAAGAAGGCCAAATTAAACTCAGAGCAACTAGAGGAAATGGCAACCCATTCCAGTATTTTTACCTGTAAAAATTCCCATGGATAGAGGAGCCTGGTGGGCTACAGTCCATGGGATCGCAGAGTCCGACATGACAGAGCAACTAAGGATGTGTTCAGCTAGAACAAGGGAGTGACAAAGAGCACACTAGATAAATTAGAGAACAGAAGAATAAAAATTTTATTGAAATCAGCAGCTCTTTCTATGACACTATCAACAAAATTGATGAAACTAGCAAGACTGATCAAGAAAACAAAAAGAGATGTAAATTGCTAATACAGTCAATATTGATAGCATTTGCTTCGAAATGCAAATTCTTTCCAATGCAATTGGTGAACTATGGAACACTGAGTGTGACACACTTTCGCATTTACTTGTGTGTGATTTACTTGTGCACTTGTGCGCACAAGAAACAGGTGAATGTTGAACTCAGTTGAACCAAGTCACCTAGAAATACACAAAATGCACACCTGTGCACATCTCAGACATATACCAGCTACCTTATTTTACCACATGTGTGATGAACCACAGCTGTCTACATCTGGTATTGGATCTTCCTGTTCAATTTTAGGTAACTCTACCTCCATCACTTTATAACTCATGAGCTATAACTTTCCTGATTGCCCACTTCTACAAGCAAGCTTCAGATAGTTTATTAAGTGTCATATTTGTTGTAGTATTTATTTCTTAATCATTTCACATATATAAAACTGCTACCATTTTTAAATAGATTTCTATTTTTTCTGTTATGTGTCACCAACAAAGTTTTTGAATGTTGTATCCACATATTTCCATTTCCCCCATAAGCCTTGAGGTTTTTACTGTGTAATTTTGCTTAACATGGCAATTTTTAAGGATATATGCATAAGCATGGCATCACAGAGAGTCGGACACGACTGGGCAGCTTCCCTTTTGCTTTTTACTTTCCTGCGTTGGAGAGGGAAATGGCAGCCCACTCTAATGTTCTTGCCTGGAGAATCCCAGGGAAGGGGAGGCCTGGTGGGCTGCCGTCTATGGGGTCGCACAGAGTTGGACATGACTGAAGTGACTTAGCAGCAGCAGCATTATAGCAAAACTGTTACTTTACCCAGTGCTGAAATTTACTCTCCCTAGGACGTTTGAGTGAACTCTGGGAGTTGGTGATGGACAGGGAGGCATGGCGTGCTGCAATTCATGGGGTCGCAAAGAGTCGGACACGACTGAGCAACTGAACTGAACTGAATTGTACAACTAGACGTTATGTTCCTCCTGATAGGTTGCAATATGAACTATATAGCATCACCTGTGAAAATTTCTTACCCCAAATCTTAAGCCCGAAGCTAATCAGGTCTTTAGATCTGACTTCCACTGTTAAAAGAAAGAAAAGAAAAAGAAAAAAACACAAGGGCTAGAGAAATAATTTAAATGACACCATGAGGAAACCATTATATAAATACAAAATGTTACAGCCAACCAGATAGTTGGCCTGGTCTGGTTACATACTATTTTGAAGAAATCAACCATGAAATACACTTCTGGTACCACTGGGACCATTTACTGGAGACAGGGTATTACATGAGATTATGGAGTTATTGTTACTTTTAAGAATAGCAATGTTATTCCTGTAAACTGTAAAATATTCTTATTTGGGGACTATAAAAACTTACATATTTAGAAGTGAAATATCTTGAAGTGTGTGATTCATCTAAAATACTTCAGCCTTTTGCATATGTGTGCATGTATATATATATATATACATGCACACATATATGTATAAAGGAAACATATCCAAGTATACGAGAACAAATACAGTAAAGATATTATAGATGTTTATTGTACTAATCTTTTCACTTTTTGTATGTTTGACATTTTTCCTACTTTATTTTTATAATTGTACAAAGTTGGCACCTAAGAGGAATTAAAATATGTTTTGCCTGCTTTTTTTTCACAGAAATTCCATGACTCTAGGGACCCCTCTAGATCTCAGAGCCAGTTTATCCTCCTGCCCCAACTGGACACAGTCCGAGCTCAGTGCTCTTATACCTCCTGTTATAAACGTGCTTGGCTCAGGAGGCCTTTGCCCATCTTCGGGATTCCTTGCATTCCTCCAGGATATAAGGCCCCCATTGTATTTCCTTGTCTGGCCCCACAAGGGAAATTTAGCATAACTTTCTCTCTCTTACTTGGATTATTTTCGCTTTGGGAAAAGGAACAATCACATCAGAGCAAACTCTGAAAAAGTAAATGGAGTCGTGCTTAGTGTTCACTAGTAGGAGAGACTGTGTTCTGGAAATTTGGGACTTTGGGGAAAGCCTTCTATGCCTTTAGCAAAGACTTTAGCACAGATGTGGAAAAGGAAATGGCAACCCACTCCAGTATTCTTGCCTGGAAAACCTCACGGACAGAGGAGCCTGGAAGGCTACAGTCCATGGGGTCGCAAAGAGTTGGACAGGACTGAGCGACTTCACTTTACCACAGATGGGCAACCCAAGCGGGAGGAAAGAGCCTGGAGAATGAGTGTCCAGTGTGTGGGCCTGAGTCCTGCTTTTATGCAAGACCTGGCACAGTGAGAATCTCTCTTTACCAACTCATTGTTGACTCAGAGCTGCTGAATCTGAGCCAGGCCTGAAGGAAATAGATACCTGAATACAACAGACATGGGGACAGCTTATGTGCATGCTGTTACAGTGATTACAGAGAAACCTTGGAGATGAAGGGCGGGGGTCCAGGCATCCAGGAGAAGAGTTAGGGTGTTTAGGAGAGATTATAGGATTTTTTTGGTGGGTTTTTTTTTCCCCCTCATGTAATTTTTCACCTGAAAAGGTGATTAACTGTTGTACATCCAGAAATAGTTTCAGCTAAACATAGCATAGCTGGCAATGGCTGATATAAAATAGAACTTGGTTGTAGCAATGCTACCTCTTAGCTGTAATCTTCTTGAGTAAAGCAATGTCAGTGCTATTAACTCAAACCTAGGTCAACCTTGAGAATCAAGAGTAAAATCTTAACTTCTTAATTCAGGAGGAAAAGTTCATTCTTATGGGTATGAAAACTATCATATTTAGAAGGACCTTTTCTTAAATAGTTATCTTTTTTAGAAGTGGAGAAGGCCACTGTTAAGAAGGTTTAGTTCATATTTCCAGTTTTATGGGTGAGGACTATAGAAGTAATTCACCCAGGCTCACCTACAGCTAGTTAGTAATAAAGGCGAAACTCCACGTTTTATGCTTTTCTCAACATAGCATGTAGTTTCTCTGAATTTGGGATTCTTTCCTTCATTGATTTAAGATTAAATATGAACTCAAATAGTATATGATTAAAACTCAGAGAAAGTGAAAATGAAAGTGAAATTTCTCAGTCCTGTCCGACTCTTCGCGACCCCATGGACTCTATCCTACCAGCCTCCTCTGTCCATGGAATTTTCCAGGCAAGAGTATTGGAGTGGGTTGCCATTTCCTTCTTCAGGGGATCTTCCTGACATGGGGATTGAACCGGGGTCTCCTGTACTGCAGGCAGACACTTTACCCTCTGAGCCACCAGGGAAGCCCAAAACTCAGAGGCCATATTGAAAACTTATAAAACTTTGGTTAGGTGCTCAGAGGTGGGGCAAAGACTGTAGATGAAAGATAGTATGGACACAATCAGCAATATAACGTGTCTAGTTAGAGGTGGGTGTTGTCCTTCAGGTGATCTAATCTTGGGATGCTCAGAGATGATTCCAGGTGTCCTATCTTAAGACCTACCTTGATGTTGAGCACGTAGGTTCCTATGTAAGGGGGAGAACCTGAAGATTGTGTAATTCGATATTAGAAAACAGGAAAGGTGGCTCTAGACCCAAACTAGGTGTGTGTGGAGAAAGATCTCCCTGCCCCCAGCCTAACTTGAATCTCCTCTGCATGATACTCCATGCAACACTTTTTCTTCTTCTGTAGAAACTCCCTTAAAAATTCTATTCTGTAATATTCTATTCATTCATTCTTTGAAAAAAAATTTGGGGGAAAATAATTTCAGACTTGTAGAAAGATTGCATGAATTTTGCAAAGGATTCCTATATTACAAAATATATATATATATTGCAAAGAATCCCTATATATCCTTCGCCCAGATTTTCAACATGTTAATGTTTTATCAGTTTGATTTATCATTTTCTTTCAGAATCTTTTGAAAGTACAAAGGCTTCTTTATGCCTAATTCTTCAAGGTGTACGAAAGAAGGATATTCTTTTACATAACTATAGAACACACTCATCAGAACCAGGAAATTAACATTCACATAGCTGTTATCTAATCTACATTCACAATCCATCCATTGTCACACTAATGTGCTTTATAGCAAAAGAAAAATGTATTTGTCTGGTATAAGATCCAGTTTAGGGTCACGTGATGCGTTTAGGTAGCATACCTCTATAATATCCTTCAAGTTTCTCAGCCTTTTCATGACCTAGACATTTTTGAAGATTACTGGACAGTTGATCTGTAGAACGTCTTTAATTTTTGCTTTATCTCATGTTTCCCATGATTAGACTCAGTTTATACATTTTTGGAAGGCATATCACATAAATAATATGTTTTTCTTAAT
This sequence comes from Neotragus moschatus, assembly GCA_006410615.1. NCBI lineage: Eukaryota > Metazoa > Chordata > Mammalia > Artiodactyla > Bovidae > Neotragus > Neotragus moschatus. Next base: position 158,924 of record SJYA01001305.1, on the reverse strand, counting down.
ACATTATCTCAAAAGGCAAATGATATGTATTGTCCATTATAGGTTACAACTGAGTAGCTGGAGAAAGTGGTGTCTGTGAGATTTGTGTACTGTAAAGTAACTTTTTTCCCCATTTGTTAGTAAGGGTCTTGTGAGAGATACTTCTAGACTACATAAAAATCATGTTTCTTATCAAACTTTCTCTCACTGGTTTTAGTATCATGGTGATTCTTGGTTGTGCCCAAGGCTAATTATTTTCTAATTTCACTTCTCTTTCCATATTTATTTCCATCATTTCTTCTATGTCTGTTAGCTGCCATTCTAATGTAAGGAAGAGATTTTTATTCTTTCTCATTATTTATTTACATATTTGCCTAAGTACAGGTACATGGATTCTTATTTCATTCCATGGGTTATAATCTGTACTATCAGTGTTTACTTTGAGGCTCAAATTGTCCCAAATTGAGTCCCTTTAAGCTGACTCCTTATCTTTTTGACTTGTCCCCATTTTCTTGTAGTATATCTCTGCTTTCAGGCATAGCAAGATATTCCATGTTTATCTTGTACTTTCTGAGCCCCATCCCTAAAATCAACTATTTTTCAAAGGACCCTGATCCCTTTGAGTGGAGAATGGTATTTGGAATTTCAGATCTGGTGCTCAGTTTGCTTATTTGTACCAGGATATCCCAAATGACACTTTTACAAGCACTGTTTCATCATTTCACTTCTTTGAAACTTGCTGGGCCTTTCTACTAGAAGACTCGTGGTGCACTTTCCCACTTCCACATCAGTTCTTGTGCTGCCTTCTGCCTTCTAGGAAGAAGATTCTATCTGCCTGTTGTCATTTCCTTAGTAACATCTCTTCAAGTGGCTATAAATTAGGATGCAAGCCCCTCAGAATTTATCTGTCCAACCAATTCCTATAGCAACCATGAACTCCAAACTAGGAAATTTCAATACGTAACCTCGCAAGCTTAAATATTCTTATGGATAGAATGGATCAAGGCCTTTGAAATCAGGAAGGTTCTGAAAGTTCTGTCCATCAGCAAGTGCAAAGACCTTCCTCATCTTCTTCAACATCTTCACACAGATGTGAAGAAACAAAATTGGCAAGTGTGGGTAGAGTTCAACCTTTCTGAACATTGTTTGTGAATCTGTAGCCTGTTCCTTGGTCTGTATTTCCCAACATTTATCTGAGAAGATTCAAGGAGTGTCTTTGCCTCTTATGCCTCTTTAATTCTTGGGACTAAAGTCCATAAATCCTTTTCTCTTTCTCATCTTGGGTGTCTCAAAACTGAATTAGGACCCAGTCAAAGCATTTACTCTCCATATGAATTCCCAAATGCTCTAAATATCAACCCTCCAAAAGAAGACCAAATACAGCAAATGATGGAGGACAGGAAAAGTGAAAAATGTAATGTGTGCATTTCATTTTCTCAGTCCTGAAAGTTTTCCCTGGTCAAATCTAGCATTTTTGTTGTGTCTTAAAGTTGTGATTTGTTATCGTTTCATTTGAAAACACATGTCTTTGTTTAGACACGTGTGTTAGTTGATGCCAGTAGTATATCCTGAAATGTCTTCCCAGAGTGACAGTAGTTTTCATTAATCTCAGAAACCATGACCTTTTCAAATGTCAGAGAAGCAGAAGCACAGAGAAGACGTGTTAGAGCTAACTTCCAACTTGGGGCTTGATTTCAGTGTGATCTTAGTGTCAGGTACCGTGTTCCACGTCCACTGCTGCCTCTAACCCATGTGGTCCCTTTGCACAGGTTAGAAAAAGGGGCCTAGAAGGTCTCAAACTTGCAAGTAATTAGTGGGCCACTTCTACTCACAATTCATTAGCCCAGAATCACTCACATGGCTTCACCAATAACAAAGCTATCAGAAAGTGTTGTCCTATCATTTATTTGGAATGGGGGAGAACAGAAAATACTTGACAACAAGATTAATGACAACAAAATGCCTTAAAATTGGTTATCATATAATTAATCAGCAATATTTCACTTTATTAGTATAGGTTAAATAATGGTGCTTCTTATAATACGCAGTCTCTTAAATTCTGTGAAATATTATTTTGATGGATTTATTGAAGTGAAGGGTTAGTTGCTGAAATGTGTCCAACTCTGTGTGACACCATGGATTGTAGCCTGTCGGGCTCCTCTGTCACTGGAATTCTCCAGGCAAGAATACTGGAGTGGGTAGCCAGCTAGTGATAAAGAACCTACCTGCCAATGCAAGAACATAAGAGACATGGTTTTGATCCCTGGGTCGGGAAGATCCCCTGGAGGAGGGATGGCAATTCACTCCAGTGTTCTTGCCTGGAGAATCCCATGGATGCCTGGAGAATCCCATGGACAGAGGAGCTTAACAGGATATAGTCCATACAGTGGCAAAGAGTTGGATAAGGCAAGTTATGACCAACCTAGATGGCATATTCAAAAGCAGAGACATTACTTTGCCAACAAAGGTCCGTCTAGTCAAGGCTATAGTTTTTCCAGTGGTCATGTATAGATGTGAGAGTTGGACTGTGAAGAAGGCTGAGCACCGAAGAATTGATGCTTTTGAACTGTGATGTTGGAGAAGACTTTTGAGAGTCCCTTGGACTGCAAGGAGATCCAACCAGTCCATTCTGAAGGAGATTAGCCCTGGGATTTCTTTGGAAGGAATGATGCTAAAGCTGAAGCTCCAGTACTTTGGCCACCTCATGCGAAGAGTTGACTCATTGGAAAAGACTCTGATGCTGGGAGGGATTGGGGGCAGGAGGAGAAGGGGACGACCGAGGATGAGATGGCTGGATGGCATCACGGACTCGATGGGTGTGAGTCTGAGTGAACTCTGGGAGTTGGTGATGGACAGGGAGGCCTGGCATGCTGCAATTCATGGGGTTGCAAAGAGTTGGACACGACTGAACGACTGAACTGGAGCAACTTAGCACACAAAAACATGCATGAGACTATTAATAAATTTCTTCCGAGCCCCGCCAACACATTGGGTAAAAATCAAAGTCTAAGGTCATAACCTGGTGGCTCAGAGGGTAAAGCATCTACCTGCAATGCAGGAGATCCAGGTTTGATCTCTGGGTTGGGAAGATCCCCTGGAGAAGGAAATGTCAACCCACTCCAGTATTCTTGCCTGGAAAATCCCATGGACAGAGGAGCCTGGTGGGCTACAGTCCACGGGGTTGCAAAAAGTCAGACACGACTGAGCGACTTCACTTTCACTTTCACTTTCAAGGTCATAAAAACACTCCTAGCCAATAAACTATTCTAGAAACTGACAAGATGTATTTATGGGAGCTGCTGGGCCACAGCTGTGTCTTTTGCATGTAAATGGGAGGAGCTGGGTCCTGGGCCATCACTCTTGACCCTCTCTCTGTCCTGTATTCACCCCCCATCTTACAGCCATTGTAGCTGCTGCTTCAATGCTGGAGGCCAAAGTCTCCCTGCCTGTCTGATTCCTGCTGGTTCCGTGGCTCTTGTTGTGACTACTGCTTCCCATGGGACCCTGGTCACTTTGCCATGTCCACTAGAGTTAATTAGCACTATTTCATGTAGAAAGCACATTTGGGCCAAGGCTTGGGATCTGGGTCTGATGGCCTCACCTCAACCTGAACCCTGGTACTGCACTGAGGCAGGTCATCTTGCCATCTCAAGCCCAAGCTGGTACTGGTATCTGGGCCCAATTCCAGTTACCACTTGGCTAGACTCTCCCAGGAATGTCCCATCTTGAATACGCAACGTGTTTTGCTCTAGGTGCAAATACCCCGACTGGCCAGCAAATTGTCCTCCTCCATCACCTCGTGATGATGCTGACAAAGCTGTTGCTCCCACTCCAGACTCTTAATGAACTTCTCCTATAGGAGAGAATCCAAATGAGAGAAAGCCTGTGCCTACTGCCCTGTGAAGCTTTAAACACCACGCAAGGCTTAGTTTAGCACTTGCTCTGCGTATCACTTTCTCTCCTTCCAGACCCACCTCAGACATTCCCAACCTGCCCATCGCTGTCTAGCCATGTTGAGCTGTCTGCAACCACTTGCTCTTCGACACCAGGCTCTCTCACACTTCAGGTTTTCACACAGATCTTTTGTTTAGAATATCTGCTGCATCTTGTTGCATCTAGCTGATTCTTATACACTCTTCAATGTCAGGCCAAAGGCTGTCACCGCTTGGATACCTTCTCTGATTTCTACAGCCTGACTCACTCTCCCTTCTTTCAAGCCGTCCTGAATTTTAGCCATACACAGGTCAATCTAATCACTGTATCACATTATAGTTGAACATGTCTGTCTCTTCATAGCAAGATCCTTGAGGGCAGAAGCCACGCTTTTGGATTTCTGTGTATCTCATCTCCAGCACAAAGCATGGCATGCTGCAAAGTTTAGTAAATGTTGAATGGATGCAGGTCTGTGCTCTTGATGAAGAAAATGGAAAGTCGGTCACCAGGCCTCCAAACTTGAAGGCTTCGTTAGGGCCCTCCTGCTGGAAGTAGGGGTGACATCAAACCTAGAGACAGAATAAATGGGAGCAGGAGAGGGAGATGCCATCCATGTCAGCTCTTCTTAAGTATAGCGAGGAGCAGGGAGAGACCAGCAATGACACTAGGGGTAAATATGGGGCTTTTTGCAGACACCAATGTGAACTAAGGAAGGGCTGCAATACTGTGGCCATTAAGGCAAGGGCCTTAGCCTCGAGAGGATACCTAAGAGGGCAACTCAATAACCAGGATTTCCTTGCTGAGCATCAGAACTGTAGTCCCAGTGGCTCAGGGGATATCGCCGGGGCACCTCAGATTTGAGATGCCCAAAGCTGGAATCATTGTCATCATTTCCACCTCCTGGGTTTCCTCCTTAGTGAAGGTTCTGTCCCATGATGAACTGCCTGAGCTGGGAATCTGCATATCATTCATGATGGCTCTCATGTTCTCACTTCCCACACAGGATTCACTACCAAGACCTGTCAGTGTTTGCACCTGAACATCTTTAGATTCTGCTTGCTGAGCCTCTTAATTCCATCTCATCTCCATTCCACTGTCACTGCCTTGATTCAGGCCATATTCCTCTTCTAGGACTTAAAACTGATCGCCTTGCCTTTAGTCTCTGCACAACACTATTAGATACTTCTCTCTCCTTTCTGAAAGACTTTGGAACCTGCTCACTGTCAGCAGGATGAAGTCTGATTTCCCTTAGCATGATAGAATCATCTTCACGATCTGGCTCCTTCTTCAATATCAAGCTTTATCAGTTAAGATTCTTTTAGCTTCAGGTGGCAGAAAATCATGATGCAAAGGACTTAAACCAGTGATGTTGTAAGTGACAGACACATATCTAGAGTGTGTGCAAGATGACCCATTAGGCTACAAGGAAAAATACTAGAACTTCTTAAAAGTGAGACAACTAAATTTACTAATGTGCAATGTAAAAATTGACACTGGTGAATTCAATCAGTCCTCATACCACATCAGTTCAGTTCAATTCAGTTCAGTTGGTCAGTCGTGTCCGACTCTTTGTGACCCCATGAATCGCAGCACGCCAGGCCTCCCTGTCCATCACCAACTCCTGGAGTTCACTCAGACTCATGTCCATCAAGTCAGTGATGCCATCCAGCCATCTCATCCTCTGTCATCCCCTTCTCCTCCTGTCCCTAATCCCTCCCAGCTTTGGCCACCTCATACCACATAAAGGCAATCAAATCTCCCCTAGGTTTAAGAGTCTGAAGGAGGAGGTGGAATTCCAGATGAGGAAGAGTTGACCTAGTGTAATGCATGAATGCCTGGATTACTGAATTTATAGATTTTACTATCTAGGGGTTTTTGTATGGTGAAGATANCCTCCCAGCTTTGGCCACCTCATACCACATAAAGGCAATCAAATCTCCCCTAGGTTTAAGAGTCTGAAGGAGGAGGTGGAATTCCAGATGAGGAAGAGTTGACCTAGTGTAATGCATGAATGCCTGGATTACTGAATTTATAGATTTTACTATCTAGGGGTTTTTGTATGGTGAAGATAGTGAAATGATTTTCCTTTTAATTTGTTATTGAATTGTAATTTATAAAACTAAAATATATCAGGGATACCATAATTTTTACTTTTTATAGGACTTCTAAAAGTAATAGAAATAACAGAATATACTCTTTTGTGTTTGGCTTTTTGCTTATTTCAATGCTTTTGGGATGCATTCATGATGATGTGAACATGTTTGACTTTCCAAGAAACTTCCAATTTGTTTTTTAAAGTGTTTGTATGATTTCGTACTCCACCCAGCGTCTGTGAGGATTCAGGTTGCTCCACAACCTTGCCAACATTTGATGTTGTCAGATGTTTTCATTTTAGTCATTGTAGTAAGATGGTCTTTCATTAGCATTTATATTTGTATTTCCCTGATGACTAATGATGTTTACCCTTTAATCATCCAAGGTAAGGAACAGTGGCTGTGCTTTGCTGGAGCAGCNACTTTCTAGTTCCTCTTCACTTTCTGCCATAAGGGTGGTGTCATCTGCATATCTGAGGTTATTGATATTTCTCCCGGCAATCTTGATTCCAGTTTGTGCTTCTTCCAGCCCAGTGTTTCTCATGATGTACTCTGCATATAAGTTAAATAAGCAGGGTGACAAAATACAGTCTTGACTACTCCTTTTCCTATTTGGAACCAGTCTGTTGTTCCATATCCAGTTCTAACTGTTGGTTCCTGACTTGCATATAGATTTCTCAAGAGGCAGGTCAAGTGGTCTGATATTCTCATCTCTTTCAGAATTTTCCACAGTTTGTTGTGATCCACACAGGTAAAGGCTTTGGCTAGAGATAGCTTTAATTGTCATATCTTGCAGGGAGTGGGGGTGGTGGGGGGAGGAGAGGATGTGGGCTCTATTGCCATCTAGAGGCAGAGGCCAGAGATGCTGCTAAACATCCTATGATGCATCTCAGAACCCTCCATAATAAACATTTTTCAACCAAAACATCAATAGCACTGAGACTGAGAAACCTGATTTAGTCTGATCAAAGCAAATAAAAATCAGAGAAGAAACAAATTATTAAAGTCAGAAATGAAAAAGAGACATCACTACCAACCTTATAGAAATTAAGAAGATTACAAAGGCATACTATGAAAAAACTTTATGCTAACAAATAAGACAATTTTGATTAAATTAGAAAGGTTCATACAAAGGCACAAATGAATGAAACTGACTTAAGAAGAAACTAAACTCTAAATAGACCCATAACAAACAAAGAATTGGATTAGTAATTGAAAATATTCTCTCAAAGAAAAGTCTACACTCAGGTGTCTTCACTGATAAATTGTATAAAACATTCAATGGAAAAATAATATTGATTTTTCAAAAAGTCTTCCACAAAGTCTTCCACTTTTCAACTAATTCCATAAAACTAATATTGCTCTAATACCAAAGCCAGACAAAGGCATCACCAAAAAACTATAGCTCAATATTCTTTATGAGCTTGGATATAAAACTTCTCAACAAAATATTAGCAAAATAAATTCATCTATATATAAAAATTATACTCCACGACCAAGTAGGATTTCTCCCAGGAATACAGAGTTGGTTAATTTTCTCAAAATTGATGCAATATCACATTAATAGGATGATATGAGTACAGGACAAAACCTCTATGATCATCTTTATAGATGCACAAAACAAATTTGATAAAATCTAATACCCATTCATGATAAAAACTTTTGATAAACTATAAATGGAAAATAATTTTCTCCACTTTATAATAGAGAAGGAAATGGCAATCCACTCCAGTATTCTTACTTGGAGAATACCATGGACAGAGGAGCCTGGTAGGCTACAGTCCATGGTATCGCAAGAGTCGGACATGACTTAGCAACTAAACCACCACCACCACCACCACCACCACTTGATAAAGGGATTCTGTGAAAAATCTACAGCTAGAATCATATTTACTGTGTTTGGTCAGTATTGGCCTGATCATGTAACTGGCTCTCTTTGCTAAAACTTCTCTGTCATTCCGAGTCTCTTTATAAACTGAAGAGTCAAGGCTATTTTATTTCCAGGACTTCTTCTACTTCTTCTAACATTGTAAATATCTGGATGCTTTCAAGTAAATTGTGATTCATGGGCCAGGTAACTAGACTTCAGAGAAGGCTGTTACTCTCTGCTTTAGAGAGTAAGTGATCATTAGGATGGGAGAACCTCTAGAAGATCAGTCAGGGCTAGGTTACTTCCTTTGCCATGTTAGTTAGAACACTGACACATTAAGTCACTTGTTAAAGTCAAACCAGTTATTTAAGTAAACCAGTTGAGACTACAATCCATTCACTTGGTCCTAAAGTCAGAGTCCTTGCTCAAGGGAAAGCCAATATAGTTTATTTTATTTTATTTATTTTACTAAAAGTTGGGAGAACAGAACTTGGAGGAAGAGTAGACAAGAAAGGACTATTAAGTGCCTGTATGTGTGGGTTATATCTCCTTGCAAACAGATGCAAGGCTGGATCTGAGCCTGGATCTGAGGATGGTGTGAAGGGTGTTGCTTATATGCCTAGTATACTCATTGCACAACTGTAAACACATATTTCCCTTTTCTAACCACTGTATCCCCACTAGTCTCCTTGTCATTGAGTAAAATCACTACAAGCATCAGCTTTCAGGAAAACCCCTATTTATTATTCAACAGATTTTTATTCCTACAAAAGCCAAACAAAAAAGTAATCACATAAAAGTCAAAGTCTAGTGAACTCTCTGTAAATTCATGGCCTGATTTCATGGGTGTCACCCTGCTTTGTTTCTGGCTGTGAACATGTGGGTCCAGGTTCATTTCTTTCTCCTCTTTCATTTACTGCTTTCTTACTGCTTCTCACCTCCCTGCTAGATCCCAGAGCATGAATTAGGGTATCAATTGTCTGTCTCATTGTGGTTGGAAGCATAATATTATAGGGAAGCTCCTTGAATCTAGAGAGTTTGAAAAGTTGACTATTGGGGCAATAAAATGCCTAATATTCATGACTATAAGAATAGATGCCATTTATTAAGCACTGTGTACTCACTCAGCATGTGAAGGTCTCTATAAGCATTCATGTGTTTACATCTCAAAACACTTTTATGGGACAGGCACTCTTTTCTCCATTTCCTAGTGAAGCAATGAAGCTCAGAGAAGTTAATGTTCAGGGTCATATGAAATAAGTGGGGAGGCCCCCAAATCTGGCTGTCTCTAGAGCTGAGCTGGAAATGTCTCCATTGCACCACTCTGCCTCTGGATCCCCCTCGTCTGGGTTCAGTTTTATCCACTGTTCAAATGGCTCCACATAGCACTGACAATAGACCATGCATCCTCACCAAGGGAAGAAACTCAGGGCACCTAATTCTCACCTAATATTTGAGGGACTTTTTGCTGCTTAAATTCAGTTATTTGTCCTGGAACTTCTATACCTCTATACAACAAGTCAAACCACATGACTGACTTTCAAATTGAACAAATAGAACAAAACAAGAGGAGGTGTTGTGTCCCTTTGCCCCTTGAGCACCTTCCCTGTGCCCCCACAGTCGTCCCCTTCCCGAGCAATCTCTATGTGACATCTTCTTTGAACATGCTCCGGGTTATTGCTCCTCTTTTTTCAGTTGTGGTGTGGCACCCACAGCACTAGAAGGAGCAATGACATCACCTTCCTTTTTCAAGTTGCTGTGCTTCTTTTAATGCTGCCTAAGCCTTGCTGAATTTTTAGTGGTCACATTAGTTTGGTAGTTAATTAACCTGGGAAATCTCTTTCCATCCTACATGCTTCAAATAAAATATATTTAGAAATCACAGCAGAGTATACTTTAGGCTTCAAGGAATAGTTGTTCAGTGACATTATGTTTCACCTCATCTAATTCCAGATAATTGATTGCCACGATGTCTATTTCCACTTAGACTTGCTGATGATTTTATTCCTTGATCGCATAATCCAAATTTGGCCAAGGAGTTTTGTCTTTTTTTTTTTTTTTTTTTAATGCCCTTTCCCTTAGAGGAACAGAACACAAACAGCTCCTTCTTGTGAAGAGCCTGGCTGAGCCATGTGACTGAGCTGTCAGGGGCACATCTTCTATGCTCATTCCTCTCCTGACCAATGGCCAAGATGCATATATGACTACAGAAGATGCTGAGGAACTCTGCCCACTCCCAGTTTAGCCTTGGTCTTGTTGGAGCAGCAAAAATGTCTCTGTGTCGATGGCTAAAATTTCCTAGTCAGGCTCTCTCCACCCTGGCCTGCATTTTCCATCATCTGTTTATTTGTAGTGGGAAGAGATCATCTTCCAAAGTGGGCCAGAAGCAGAGAGATTCAACTCTACCCCCTGTTGAGGCATAATAATCCTCTAAATCTGCCCGGGGACTCAGATTAGTTCTGGATGCTTTCCTGTCACTTGGGTGGAGGGCTTGTCCCCAACATTAATATTGATGGAGATATAAATTGTTGCTGCCTATTCAGTTTTTCACTGGTACTTAAAATTGAGCTTTAAAGCCCTACAAAGATTAAAAAAAAAAAAAAAAAAAAGCAAAATGCTTGCCAACTTCTATAGTTCTTAAAGCACTCGAGCAGTAGGGTCCTCCCCGATGTCCTTAAATCGTAGGAACATTTCCCCAGCCTGGCCCCCTGTCCTGTAATTCTACCTGAAAGCAGCTTAATCTGTATTTGAGATTGTTGCCTTCTTCCTCTGGCCCAATGCAGAAGGTGATTCAGTGGGATGAAATCCGAGCTGGGCCTGGCATGCCTGATTTTTAAAACATGTCTAAAGTGTGTATTTAGTTGTCACGGAGAGATCTGACAGTTTATGGGAAAGGACCAGCAGTGGGCATTCCTAGCACACACCCACTTAGAGCGTGCTGTGATTTGAGCGTCCCCTCTCCCCAGAGCCAAACACACCTCTATAATAACAATAATAATAACCCTCACTTACAAAGCACCAGAATAAGCCCCAACCATGGTTTGCTTTTGGGGATACCTTACAAGGACATAGATGGATGCAGGTAGAAACAAGTAACCATAATCGAGTTAGCTCATCAGAAGTTATATTTTGTCTTCTTGGATTAAAGTAGTACAAGGAATGTTTGATTTTAGTCACTGCCAGAGATTCTGGAACTGACTGAATTTCTCAGCTCTGGGATTTCTCATTTGTTGGGCTGCATCTAGGCTTGGCTTCTGAAATGCTTCCTCCTGCCATTACCGAACTTAACAAGCATCCTCTAAACACAGGGCATTGCACTTTATTGTCTTATTCGGTCTGCGAGGTAAGGTAGGCATTGTTAGCCTCTTTTAAAGATGGGAAAAATGGAGTTCACAGAGGATAAGAGTCTACTCCAAGGCCACCCAGCTTGTGAGCAGGAGAGCTGATGAAGTGGTGGGGAAGCCAGCAGAGCCGAAGGTCTCCATCTCTAAAGTCCTTGCTCTTAACCACTGTGTCCTAGTGCCTCCATAGGACCTTCTCAGGCCTGTGCCCTACCCCTCCCATCCAGATTAAGTGTTAGGGTTATCCCCAGTCACCTAATGCTGCCTCCAGCGAAATGAATTGTCAAGCCTAAGAAAAATGTCCTACCATTTTCTTTGAGAAAGGAGAGGACCCCAGCCCCCTATCTGACAACTGCTTGGAAAAACCTCACATAAGCGCATCTGAACCCCAGAACTATGAGAAGGAAAATGAAATTGTTCTTTTAAACCACAAAGTGTTGGGAAATTTGTTATGCAGAAAAAGACAACCAGAATGCTACAATAATGAATTAGTCCATCTTCTCCCTAATTCTCTCAATATCCATAGTACCTAAGGTCTATTGCAGAGATATCTCCAACTTCATATATACGTATATATGAATCTCAAAATGTTCCAGACCCACACAGAGGACCCCTGACCATTCAATTAAATTTTGTTTTCCTGGGTCCCAAGAGCAGCGATTAGAGCTAGAGCTTTCGGAAATTTCTCATCAGCATTTTCCTCCTGTGTTCTCACATAATGCAACTGAACAGGCCTTGCTGGGGAGGAGGAGGGGAGAGAGGATTGTTACAGCTCAGTTACTGCTGGCGTAGTTCATCTCATGACATTTATATTTCTGACGTGTCCAAAGTGACTTTGAATTTGACTTTCCAGATGACCTACCATGACTGTTAAAGAGTACTTCACATCNCAACTGAACAGGCCTTGCTGGGGAGGAGGAGGGGAGAGAGGATTGTTACAGCTCAGTTACTGCTGGCGTAGTTCATCTCATGACATTTATATTTCTGACATGTCCAAAGTGACTTTGAATTTGACTTTCCAGATGACCTACCATGACTGTTAAAGAGTACTTCACATCCTATACGAAGGCAGGGTGTAAATTCTCCAGATGACCAGATGGGTCACTAGTACACAAAAATAAGAATGGAAAATCATATTTTACAAATGCTTCCTATGTGTTCAGGAACTTCCTACATGCTAGGGACTGTCCGTGAATTATCTNACTTTGGATTCCAGGATGTCTGGCTCTAGGTGAGTGATCACAGCATCGTGATTATCTGGGTCATGAAGATCTTTTTTGTACAGTTCTGTGTATTCTTGTCACCTCTTCTTAATATCTTCTGCTTCTGTTAGGTCCCTACCATTTCTGTCCTTTACTGAGCCCATTTTTGTATGAAATGCTCCCTTGGTATCTCTAATTTTCTTGAAGAGATCTCTAGTCTTTCCCATTCTGTTCCCATTTTATTGTTTCCCATTCTATTCTATTGTCTCCAGGAGTGCATGGCTATCATTGAACCAAATATGTGCTGCACGGTAAGAGCTTGTGCTATACTCTGGTCTCTCCTGTATCCAAATCCAGGATGCTGCATGCCTGCCCTGAGGGGACATGGATATCTGCTAGTGTTCCTGCTCCCTGGGTGAACATCACTTCCAATTACGAACTTGTGGGCCATCATCATTTTTCTAAGGGTTTGGTTACTCAGAGCAGAATCCTAGATGACTGTGGCTCTTCATATACAGAGAAAACAGAGGCCTTTGTACATGAACATTCCGGTCTTTATGGTGCTACTAATCTCTACCCACTCCCACCCCAGCCACACACTTATCATAGCAGAAAGGTTCCAGTCACAGCTTAGATGCACAGCCATATTGTTCTCACTATCTGTTACTCCATAGATGGACTAGAATTTCTCACAAACTTCCCCACTCCTTTTATTCTGATGGTGACATGCCCTTCTTTTACTACTTCAAGCTAACTCAGTCACTTACAGTTTTAAATATGGTTAATTCTCGATTTGGTATTTTCAGTGCGATCCAAATTCCTGGTGGCTTTTTTGGCCCGGAGGAAATGTTCTTGTCCGTGTGTTGTCTGTTGTTCTTTACTGACCGTGGCTCTGCTGCCCCACGCTTCTAGGCTATAGACATGGCCTCTGTGCTTTCTGTACCCTCTGCTGAAGCATCTGTGGCTGGAGTGGTTTTTGGATCTTCTGGCCCCCACATATCCTTGCCACCTGGTTCTGCTTGGCTCAGGAACATGGCCTACCTGAGACTCAGCTACCACCTCATCAGGCTCCTCTGGGCTGCACCCTCTCCCCGAACTTCCCAGGGCTCCAGCTGGCACAGAACTCCCTTTTATCATGGAACATGCAGTGATCATTACTGCTGCTCACCAATAATCTCTGAATTACACTCACTGAGCCCCTGATATGTGGCTGGGGCCTTGTGATTCATTTGAAGAATAAACAAGCATGAGGTGGGTCAAGATAAACATCTGATCGTCTGGGCAAGACCCTCCTGAATCCTATTTGCCTGCCAGGGCAATTCATTTTGTTCAAGAAGGCCATTGCATCATCATTCTTGGGTCCCTGAGTGTTGAAATGGACTGACCTCCCTGCCAGCTAGTGATGGTCATGTAATGTGTGCAAAAAAAAAAAAAAAAAAATTAGGTTTCTAAAATTTCAGGTTTCTAAAATTTTTGTTATAGGACTTTTCCTCACAGCCCACAGGAGTCCAGGAATATTTCTCGGATCGGGGGAGGGGCGCGATTCCGCGTCCCCACCCCGACCCCAGCCTCCTGAGCCGTCGTTGCTGCTGTGTTTTCTCCACTCTGTCTCTCATGGTGACTGAGGCGCTTCAGTTGCTTAAGCCGATCTGGATATTTCCAACCTGTCTCCATGCCCCTGCTGGTTTTGACCTTGAGGAGTGAGGCAAAGAGCAGGTCCTGCGGCCAATTTTAGGCTCTCTTCTGTAATCCTAAGATTTCCTCTCAGCCAAGGAAAGACCGTTACCTCCTTCCTGTGTGAGGGAAATACTTACTTTGATTCATATCCTGCCTCCTTCCGATGGCCTCCTCCTGCCATCCTATGACTGGTTTATAGGCCTATGTTCTCATCTTCCAGGCTTTTCCCTTTCTTTTTTAAAAATGTATTATATTGAAGTATAATTAACTTATAGTGTTGTGTTAATTTCTGCTGCACTACAAAGAGACTCAGTTACATACACAGTCTTCACATTCTTTTCCTTTATGGTTTATCACAGGATATTGAATATGGTTCCTTGTGCTATACAATCAGTTCAGTTCAGTTTCTCAGTCGTGTCTGATTCTTTGTGACCCCATGGACTGCAGCACGCCAGGCTTCCCTGTCCTTCACCAACTCCTGGAGCTTTCTCCAACTCATGACCATCGAGTCTGTGATGCCATCCAACCATCTCATCCTCTATCATTCCCTTCTCCTCCCACCTTCAATCTTTCCCAGCATCAGGGTCTTTTCCAACAGGTCAGTTCTTCACCTCAGGTGGCCAAAGTATTGGAGTTTCAGCTTCAGCATCAGTCCTTCCCATGAATATTCAGGACTGATTTCCTTTAGGATTGACTGGTTTACAATAGGACCTTGTATACACAAGCTTACATTGAACTGGACTGAGCTGAAGCTTACATTTCCTAACCCCAGCCTCCCACTCCATCCCTCTCCTTAGCAACCACCAGGTCTATTCTCGACGTCTGTAAATCTATTTCGGTTTTATAAATAAGTTCATTTGTATCAGTTTTTGCATCTCAGATATAAATGATGTCATATGATATTTGTCTTTCTCTGTCTGACTTACTTCACTTAGTATGTAATCCCTAGGTCCATCCATGTTGTTGCGAATGGCATTATTTCACTCTTTCTTTATGACTATAGTATTCCATGATCTGTATAGACCACATCTTCTTTATCCATTCGTCTGTTGATGGATATTTAGGTTGTCTCCAAGCCTTGGCTATTGTAAATAGTCCAAGCTTTTCTCTTTACCCAGCTCTTACAATCAAAAACACCTGAATCTTCAGACTTGCCTTTACCCTGGACTTGAGAAGCTATATTTTGAAACTGAAAGGTGAGTTTTCCCATTGATGACAGTGAGTAAGAAAGCCGTCTCTCCTACCTGGAAAGTAGATGAAAAGGAATAGGAAAGACATTAAAAAGATAAATCATCATTCAGCACTGCAACCTCACATGTCTACCTCTGCACACCCATACCCAGCTCTGCTCCTTCCCTGCCATGAGAGCTCTGGTCCCAGCTCAGCCTTGCCTCTCATTCTCTTCCTGTATCTGCAATTTCTCCCTCTTTACTGGTTCTGTGCCCTCATCATTACATCACCTTTACATTTTTCCTGTAAAATTAATTAAGCAAGGAGGCTGTAAGACTGAGGGGCTTCTCTTGTCTCAGCAGCCTATGTAAGGAAATTAAAACCGAAGCCTAAAAACGCCTCAAGGTTTAGAAAATGAAACCAAAGGACAGCCAATCATGAACAGTCAACAAGCCTTTCCTGCATAAGGTGGCTATTTAAGTTAGAGCCAATCAAATGATTTCCTTGTTTGGCTTCTGTCGTCCTGTCTATAAAAGTCTTGACCTGACTGTCGCCAATGGAGTGCTCATAACCACCCTAGTTTGCAGTTGCCCAAGTTTGAGGCTGTTCAGTTCCTCCCATTTCTCTGGCCATTTCTCTACCTGCCTAGTGAGTTCAAATAGATTTTGTCCATATAAACCCGTACATTTTTGAATATACCTTAGCTGCTCTTTCAACATCCCCTTCAAAAACCTACAAACAAAAAGTCAACAAAATGCCCTCCCAAGCACGTGTCCATGTCTCACCACGTCCTCCACAGGTTTCTTGAAAGAGGAGCACACTCGGCATCTGTTTCTCACTCCCATCCTCTTCCATCTTGGCTCCTGAATCCAGTGGGCATGTGTCAGCCTCATCTCCCTAGACCTCTCAGCAGGATTTGCTTGCCTTGACCGCTGGTCTTGCAAAACTCCTCCCCTGACCCAGGCTCTCCTGGGTTTCCTCCCACTTCTCTGGCCGTTTCNTTTATGGTTTATCACAGGATATTGAATATGGTTCCTTGTGCTATACAATCAGTTCAGTTCAGTTTCTCAGTCGTGTCTGATTCTTTGTGACCCCATGGACTGCAGCACGCCAGGCTTCCCTGTCCTTCACCAACTCCTGGAGCTTTCTCCAACTCATGTCCATCGAGTCTGTGATGCCATCCAACCATCTCATCCTCTATCATTCCCTTCTCCTCCCACCTTCAATCTTTCCCAGCATCAGGGTCTTTTCCAATGGGTCAGTTCTTCACCTCAGGTGGCCAAAGTATTGGAGTTTCAGCTTCAGCATCAGTCCTTCCCATGAATATTCAGGACTGATTTCCTTTAGGATTGATTGGTTTACAATAGGACCTTGTATACACAAGCTTACATTGAACTGGACTGAGCTGAAGCTTACATTTCCTAACCCCAGCCTCCCACTCCATCCCTCTCCTTAGCAACCACCAGGTCTATTCTCTAAGTCTGTAAATCTATTTCGGTTTTATAAATAAGTTCATTTGTATCAGCTTTTGCATCTCAGATATAAATGATGTCATATGATATTTGTCTTTCTCTGTCTGACTTATTTCACTTAGTATGTAATCCCTAGGTCCATCCATGTTGTTGCGAATGGCATTATTTCACTCTTTTNCAGCCTCCCACTCCATCCCTCTCCTTAGCAACCACCAGGTCTATTCTCTAAGTCTGTAAATCTATTTCGGTTTTATAAATAAGTTCATTTGTATCAGCTTTTGCATCTCAGATATAAATGATGTCATATGATATTTGTCTTTCTCTGTCTGACTTATTTCACTTAGTATGTAATCCCTAGGTCCATCCATGTTGTTGCGAATGGCATTATTTCACTCTTTTTTTATGACTATAGTATTCCATGATCTGTATAGACCACATCTTCTTTATCCATTCGTCTGTTGATGGATATTTAGGTTGTCTCCAAGCCTTGGCTATTGTAAATAGTCCAAGATTTTCTCTTTACCCAGCTCTTACAATCAAAAACACCTGAATCTTCAGACCTGCCTTTACCCTGGACTTGAGAAGCTATATTTTGAAACTGAAAGGTGAGTTTTCCCACTGATGACAGTGAGTAAGAAAGCCATCTCTCCTACCTGGCAAGTAGATGAAGAGGAATAGGAAAGACATTAAAAAGATAAATCATCATTCAGCACTGCAACCTCACATGTCTACATCTGCACACCCATACCCAGCTCTGCTCCTTCCCTGCCATGAGAGCTCTGGTCCCAGCTCAGCCTTGCCTCTCATTCTCTTCCCGTATCTACAATTTCTCCCTCTTTACTGGTTCTGTGCCCTCATCATTACATCACCTTTACATTTTTCCTGTAAAATTAATTAAGCAAGGAGGCTGTAAGACTGAGGGGCTTCTCTTGTCTCAGCAGCCTATGTAAGCAAATTAAAACCTAAGCCTAAAACGCCTCAAGGTTTAGAGAATGAAACCAAAGGACAGCCAATCATGAACAGTCAACAAGCCTTTCCTGCATAAGGTGGCTGTTTAAGTTAGAGCCAATCAAATGATTTCCTTGTTTGGCTTCTGTCATCCTGTCTGTAAAAGTCTTGACCTGACTGTCACCAACGGAGTGCTCATAACCACCCTAGTTTGCTGTTGCCCAAGTTTGGGGGTGTTCAGTTCCTCCCATTTCTCTGGCCATTTCTCTACCTCTCTAGTGAGTTCAAATAGATTTTGTCCATATAAACCCGTACATTTTTGAATATACCTTAGCTGCTCTTTCAACATCCCCTTCAAAAACCTACAAACAAAAAGTCAACAAAATGCCCTCCCAAGCACGTGTCCATGTCTCACCATGTCCTCCACAGGTTTCTTGAAAGAGGAGCACACTTGGCATCTGTTTCTCACTCCCATCCTCTTCCATCTTGGCTCCTGAATCCAGTGGGCACATGTCAGCCTCATCTCCCTAGACCTCTTAGCAGGATTTGCTTGCCTTGATTGCTGGTCTTGCAAAACTCCTCCCCTGACCCAGGCTCTCCTGGGTTTCCTCCCACTTCTCTGGCCGTTTCNACTCCCATCCTCTTCCATCTTGGCTCCTGAATCCAGTGGGCACATGTCAGCCTCATCTCCCTAGACCTCTTAGCAGGATTTGCTTGCCTTGATTGCTGGTCTTGCAAAACTCCTCCCCTGACCCAGGCTCTCCTGGGTTTCCTCCCACTTCTCTGGCCGTTTCTCTGCCACTCTAGTGAGTTCCTCCACTTCTGTATAGCTTTTGAGGTTGCTGTTGCCTGGGTTCTGCCTGAGGCTCTCTTTTCTGTTTACATCCTCCCCCAAGCACTTAGAGACCACCAGATGTAGCCTACACATCTGTCTCCCAACGCTTTGAATCTCTTTTTCGCTCCTAGACACATGCCTCCGTAGCCTACTGATGGAAGGCAGAGTAAGGGACGGTGCCCCTCTCTGGGCAGTCAGTGCTGGGAGGGTCTGCTGGCAGGGGTGTTCTCTGTGCTCTGAGAGGCCTGTCTTTGTCATCAGCACACCTGTGGTCCTGCTGCTTCCATATCCCACTGTTTCTTACAGGAATAAATGTGATCTCTTTCGTTATCCACTCCCTGGTGGTAACAGCTCTGTTGTTTCCAAGATCTTTAGCACTCTCCTATCCAACAAGCTGAAGGTTTTTTGCTCTCTGAGGTCTCCGCATTCCTTTCACAGAGAATTGCACTATTTGCCTGGGACGGGGGGTGTCAGTGGTGGGGACAGAAGGCTGCCTCATTTAGGCCTTGTCACAGGAGCACAGCACTGACCGCATTTGGGGGTTGGTGGCTTCTGTGTAGGGTGACTCGTCCTAACATCACTGGCCCTGTCTAGCCTTACAGGCTTTGCACCAGCAGTTCCTTCTGCCAGGAACATTCTTTCTTTCCCTCTCTCTGCTTTCTGCAGGCCTCTGCTCAAGGCTCACCTCTCTGACTGTCCTGTATTATCTAGCACCTCTCAATCCTCTTCATCCCCTTTATCTGACATATTTTAATCTATTTGGGTCAGGAAGATCCCCTGGAGGAGGAAAATGGCAACCCACTCCAGTATTCTTGCCTGGGAAATCCCACGGACAGAGGAGCCTGGCCAGCTATATAGTCCAGGGGGTGGCAAAGAGTTGGACACAACTGAGCAACTAAGCACAAGTCCTCTATTGGAATATACCCTCCATCAATACAGGAGTTTCACAACTTTGTTCAATGCTAAATCCCATCTCTGACAGCGCCTAGCATGCTCAGTACATTTGTTTAATAGATAAATGGATGAATGAGTGAATCATGATATCTCTTCCCATGGGAGTAAGTGATTTAGGGCCATAGATNTATACCCTCCATCAATACAGGAGTTTCACAACTTTGTTCAATGCTAAATCCCATCTCTGACAGCTCCTAGCATGCTCAGTACATTTGTTTAATAGATAAATGGATGAATGAGTGAATCATGATATCTCTTCCCATGGGAGTAAGTGATTTAGGGCCATAGATTTTAAACTGCTCTAGATAAACCAAGTCAGAAACCCAGGATTCACACTTGACTGTTTCTTCTCCCCAGTCTTCAGTATCATTCGATTAGTTCTGCCCATTGGATGCCCTTGAACTTCCCATTGGATGCCCTTGAACTTGGCCCCACCTCTCTGCCCTCATTCCCAGTCCAGATGCACAGCATCTTTCACCAAGTTACAGCCAAGGCCTCATGCCTGTTTCCTCTGACTTTAGTTCTTCACCCTCCAAATCAGCCTTCGCACTTAGCCACTAGATGCTGCTGACACCCAAAGCAGCGAATGGCACTCCCTGGATTAAAGGACTTCAAAGACTTCTCATTTCCTCCAGGGGAAACCCAACCTCTTTTGCACATACAACACTTGAGATCTGGCTCCCCCAACACTGAGCAGCCCTGTCTGTCATGACTTTTCCCTGGACTCGGTGCTCCACACCCACCCAAGCGCCCCCCCACCCCAACCCCTGCATCTGTTTCAGCAACC
>SJYA01001305.1:117507-138207 GCA_006410615.1 Neotragus moschatus | reverse complement strand
ATTCTTTCTCGCCCATCAGATGGTGCACTCCAGTGCACATTTTAATGTGTGGTTTGTACACTCAGTCTCAGAGGGAGGCTTGAACATGGGAGCCACAGAGGAAATGTGGTTGTAAAGATGATGAATGAATACAACTTTAACAAACACATTAATTTCATTCATATAAGCTGGGTGGAAAACATAATTTTTTAAAATACTGGAAAAAACTAAGTTACATAAAAATAACTTATCTTCCTAGGTAACAGTTTCATATTTTACATGCTACTGCTCCAGAGTATGTGTTGTTATTGCAGGCATTATTCTGTATGTGCGTCCATACCTGCCTTTAAGAGTGAATGTTTCTAGTACAGAATGCAGGAAAACATAACTCGCCATCCTGAAAGAAATCATCAGCTTGATGAATAGGCATTTAATTTGGGGGCTTTGAAGACTGAAGTGTGTTTAGTGTATTCCTGGTGCAGGTGTGGGGCCAATGGGGCAGCACTTTCTCTGGGGCACGTCCCCAGCATCCCTCCTTCCTACCCTGGGGTGGACGGCACTTAGAAACGGAAGTGGTTATACAATCTCCAAGGTCTACTTAATCTTTGGCCTAGTTATTGAATTTGCCAAAAAGGAGGCCAATTAGTTCCAGGTGTGAGGCTGGAGTCTCTGATGTGGAACTTCCCCAATGGGAGGTTGGCTCACACCTGCCTGCAAATGGCTCCAGCATCATTACCAAGCTTCTCTCTTGCCTTTGGGCTAGGAAGCGAATTCCGTTCACTTGTTTTATTTCAAAATCAGTGTCCCATATGTCCTTGAGAATCAAGTATGCATTGGTAATTTTTTTTTCATAATGTGAGAATTGGGTGCTATTTGGGTCATACAATTTAAGGCAAGAAATGACCCTCTGAAAGATTAGATCTTGAAGTATACTTTTATTAAAAAAAGAAATGCATTTCCCTTTCACTAGTTAAAAAAAAAATCTGTGTTGATGAAGCCGTTCTTGCCCCTCACTCATGTAGTAACCCTTTTTGCCCAAATGGGTGATTTGTCCCCAGAGAAAATGATGTAACAGTTTTTTTCTCCATAAAGGAGCATAAAGTAAAAACTGGAATAAATCTNAATTTAGAAACATGGTAATGATAACCCTGCATGTGAGACAGCAAAAGAGACACAGACGCATGGAATGGACTTTTGGACTTTGAGGGAGAGGGAGAGGGTGGGAAGATTTGGGAGAATGGCACTGAAACACGTATACTATCATGTAAGAAACGAATCGTCAGTCTATGTTGGTTACAGGATACAGGATGCTTGAAACTGGTGCACGGGGATGATCCAGAGAGTTGATATGTGGTGGGAGGTTGGGGGGGGGGTTCAAGATTGGGATCTCATGTACACCTGAGACAGAAAAAAAATTGAAAAAATAAATAAATAAAGAAAAAAAAAGAAATAGCATCAAACTGACAGAAAAGTTGCAAGAACTGTATATAAGAACTTCTTTATTCACCAATATTCACCAATTTTGCAGAAAAAATAAAAAAATAAAAGAGCTCAAGGTTGCTATATATTTTGGGCTTTTTCAAGTTTGTGAATACCTTCTTGTGGCCCTTGTCTACTGGACATTTGACATGACATTGGAGTCGCTCAGTCATGTCTGACTCTTTGTGACCCCATGGACTGTAGCCTACTAAGCTCCTCCGTCCATGGAATTTTCCAGGCAAGAGTCCTGGAGTGGGTCGCCATTTCCTTCTCCAGGAGATCTTGCCAACCCAGGGATGGAACCCAGGTTCTCCCGCATTGTGGGCAGACACTGTACCGTCTGAGGCACCAGGGAAGTCCCTTGTCTACTGGAATACAAACTTAACTAGGTAGGATGCTGTCACCTATTTTCTTTTGCAACAGTGTGCCTGTGTGCTCAGTCACTTCAGTTGTTTTGGACTCTTTGTTGACCCTATAGACTGTAGCACACCAGGCTCCTCTGTCCTTGGGGTTTTCCAGGCAAGAATACTGGAATAGGTTGCTGTGCCCTCCTCCAGGGGATCTACCTGATGCAGGGATCANCTTTTGCAACAGTGTGCCTGTGTGCTCAGTCACTTCAGTTGTTTTGGACTCTTTGTTGACCCTATAGACTGTAGCACACCAGGCTCCTCTGTCCTTGGGGTTTTCCAGGCAAGAATACTGGAATAGGTTGCTGTGCCCTCCTCCAGGGGATCTACCTGATGCAGGGATCAGACCTGTGTCTCTTGTGTCTCTTACATTGGCAGGTAGATTCTTTGCCACTAGCAGCACCTAGGTGAGGTGGCAGGGGGCGAGGGGTGGCTGTTGGGTGTAAACACTTATTTGTTGTCTTTTTGACAATAGCCATTATGACAGATGTGAAGTAATATCTCATTGTGGTTTTAATTTGCATTTCCCTCATGATTAAAGATTATTTCATCCATTAAAGATGATTAGTGATGTTGAGCATCTTTTTATGTGTCTGTTGGCCATCTTCATGTCTTTGGAATTTTTAAAAAATGTAAAATATACATAACAAAATTTCCCATTTTATCCATTTTTGAGTGTGAAGTTTCGTGACATTAAGTACATTCACATTGTTGTACTACCATAACCACCATCCAATGCCAGAACTGTTTTTACCTTGCAGAACTAAAACTCTCCACCCTTTAAACAATAACTCCTCATTCCCTGTTTCGCCTGCCCCACCCCTTGCAACCACCATTCTACTTGATCTCTAGGAATTTGACCACTCCAGATATCTCATACAAGTGAAATCATACAACATTTGTCCTTTTGTGACTGGCTTATTTCACTTAGCATAATGTTTTCAAGGTTCATCCATACTGAAGCATGTGTCAGAATTACCTTCCTTTTTTAAGGCTGAAATCCCATGGATGGAGGAGCCTGGTGAGCTGCAGTCCATGGGGTCACAAAGAGTCGGACATGACTGAGCGACTTCACTTTCACTTTCCACTTTCATGCATTGGAGAAGGAAATGGCAATCCACTCCAGTGTCCTTGCCTGGAGAATCCCAGGGACGGGGAGCTTAGTGGGCTGCCGTCTATGGAGTCGCACAGAGTTGGACACGACTGAAGTGGCATAGCAGCAGCAGCAGCAGCAGTATTCATTTGTATGGATATACCACATTTTGTTTATCCACTTATTTGTTGATGGACACTTGTGTTCATCTTTTGGCTATCATGAATAATGCTGTTATGAACACAGATATCTGTTCAATTCCCTACTTTCAATTATTTGGGTATATACTATTTGGGTATATACTCGGAATTATATAATAATTACCATATGGATCATATGATAATTCTTTTTTTCTTAAGTTTTTGAGAAGCAGTCATACATTTTCCATACTGGCTGCCCAGTTTCACATTTCTACCACCAATTCACAAAGATTCCAATTTCTCCATGTCCCCACCAACACTTGGTTTTTAGGTTTGTTTTGCTTGCTTGTTTTATAATAGCTATCCTTATGTGTAGAAGGATCATTCCTTGATCTATTCTCTACATATACCATCTCTTCTCTATTTTCTATAGTCTTTTTATTATTCTCATCTATATTCTTTGTGATTAATTCAGTTCTTTCAAATTAATGAATTCAGCTATATTGATTCTTTTTTTGCTATTACATACTTATTAGATATATTATGCACTTGAATTGATAATTTGCTAGTTTCTTTAGCTTTGCATCATGCATTTTCAACTCATTCTGTCATTTTCTGATCTTCCTTTGTTGAATGCACATATTTTAAAAATGTTATATCTCAAAACATTTTCCAGGAGTATCATTCTGTTCTTTGAGATATGTATCCTTTGAGACCAGGTTCATCATATCTTTTGCCTGCTCTTGTCCTTTGTTTTCTTTCCCTTTTACCCTTGTAGCATGTTGGTACAGTTGCCATGCCACCTCTCTTCTTGTTTATGTTTAATGTATAAGACAGGAGGCATCTCTAGCCAGTCTTTCCTTTGCTCTGAGAGATTATGAGTACATGCTCCTTGCCATGCTTCCTCCTTTGCCTCAGCCTGCCTTGTTTCTCTCAGCTTCAGTCTGAGGGATAAACATAGGTTTCTGTCCATTTATCTGTAGCCTGAAGGCATTGCAGCGGGCATGGAGGGAGACATTAGCTGCGGGCTGGATGCAGTCTTTGTCAAAGGACCTTATTTTACCCTGGGCTGCCTACTGTCTCCCATAATCTGCCTCCATTCAAATTGGGAAGTATTTCGTCAATTCTTCTTTCTGTAGTGTTGAGTTGGCCAAAAATTTTATTTGGGTTTTTCTATAAAATATTACAGGAAAACCTGAAAATGTTTTGAGGCAACCCAATATAATTTTTAGAAGGGTGGGGTTAGAAAGCAATCTGGAAAGAAATCTATTGTTGTCTTTCTTTGACCAACATTTTCTTACCATTCATGTCATGAAGCTTAATGTCTTTTCATTTTGTTTTAATTTTTTAATTGAAGTATAATTAACATATAACATTATATCAGTTTCAAGTGTAATTATTATTTGATGTTTATATACATTGCAAAATGATCATCATAGCAAGTCTAGCTAACATCCATCCCCAAAGATAGTTTAAAAATATGTTTTTTCTTGCAATAAAGACTTAAAAGATCTATTCTTTTAGCAACTTTCAAATTTGCAATATGGTATATTAACTATAATCACCATGCTGTACTTTATATCCCCATCCCCATGGTTTTTTAATGCTTTTTTTTTTTTTTTTTTTAGGTACCAGAAGAAGAAACAGTAGTAAGGATTTGTCTTTTCCTGAAATCCAGTATTATCTTTTGAATTTCTACTCCAGGGCTATGAAGAGCCTTACCTGTCTTATTAAAAAAAAAAAAAAAAAAAAAAGCTTATTGTTCTTTGGCATCAAGGAGATGTTTTTTAGAGCTTTTGGCAGCTCCACTGACCTTACAGCTTTCACTTACAGTGAGTTTCAAAGACGCTCAGAACCTTTCTACCAAGGGATCATGAGAGGACCGTGTCTTTTTTATTTCACATGTTGACCTCTTGGGTTTGATGTGGATTTTGAGAGGGCCTCTTTGCCTTGTTGACATCTGAAACCCTGTTTTTTCCTTCTACTGATGGGAAGAGTTGAAGAGAAGGTGAGGTCAGGAGGAAATACAGCCTGAGGAGTTTAGTAGGTGGTTGATGATGTCATCGGCTGAGGAATGGGGCAGCTGCCCTAGAGGTTGGGGTGGTCAGCAGGAGTGGGGCTGCAGGAGGGCATTGGTAGGTTTTGTTTCCCAAGGAAGTAGGGACAAGCTAGATTCTCTGAAGCCCAGGTTCTATTTTACTCCCCATCTGCCTGCTCCTTTCACATCTCCCTCTGCTGTTTTTGCCCTCTGTTCCTGCAATGCTTCCATCCTGCTCAGTCCAGGCCCAACTCCAGGAGAAGTTTTGACATAGCAGTGTACACTGCAGAAGTAGGATGTATCTCTTTTGAACGTTTTGGCATTGACACATTCATATATTATTAGATATTCATTTTTATCAATTATTTTAAGCACTTGACAAACCTTGTCTTTGTTTCTGAAATGATTCATTATGTTTGGATCTGTGTGTCTTTGTTCAGTCTTTAAGTTACTCTTTGCAACTCCATGACTACAACATGCCAGATTTCCCTGTCCTTCACTATCTGAGTTTGTTCAGACTCATGTCCATTGAGTCAGTGATGCCATCCAATAACCTCATCCTCTGTCATCCCTCTGTCCTCCTGCCTTCAATCTTTCCCAGCATCAGGGTCTTTGCCACTGAGTTGGCTCTTCGCATCAGGTGGCCAAAGTACTGGAGCTTCAGCTTTAGCATCAGTCCTTCCAGTGAATATTCAAGGTTGATTTCCTTTAGGATTGACAGGTTTGATCTCCCTGCAGTCCAAGGGACTCTCAAGAATCTTCTCCAGCACCACAATTTGAAAGCATCACTTCTTCAGCTCTCAGCCTTCTTTATGGTCCAGCTCTCAAGAAAATAATGAAATGCTTTTGATTCACAGAAAAGCCCATTCATTTACAATTAAAATCTCACTAATACCAAAGAGCATCAGAGTGTTCACACTGATTCAGAAAGAAACGTTATAATAACTTTTCTGATATGCGAGAAAAATTATACTCTGCCTGAGTGATCTGCCATGTCTGAATTATCTTTAAATAAATTACTAAATTTTGAATGTGCTGGAAAAGATTCAGAGTCCTCAGAATTCAGATAGAGTCCTGGGAAAGAGGACAATCTCTGGTCCCACATGGCTTGCTATGCTGGCTGGGGTTTTCAAGGTGGGTGCCCATCAGATCTGGCCCTCTGGGAGTGCCTTTCAGAGTTCCCTTCATCACTTCATGGGACTGCAGTTGGAGACTTTCCCCTGGATGACCTGGGTGACTGAATAGGCAATATTGTGTTTGTTTTCCTCTGAAAAGATTGATTCTTCCAAGAACTTGAATTTCAATAGCATTCTTAACTCTTTTATAGGGGCCTAGAAGTCCCTGATTGGTGCTTGGGACCAGCAAGGATAAGGGCCTTGTGGATCTAGCCACTCACCTGTCCTCTTAGAATTCAGCTGCTTTCTTAACATTCCTCCAGGCAGATCTTGTGGCCTCGTTAGGTTTTCATGGACTACTCAGTCATGCATTTGGTATCTGAGACTCCTTTCTCTTAAAAGACAGTTCTGTGTCTTGCCATATACCGTCAACAAGATTATGAGTCTGAGTTAACAATCCTGAAAAAAAATTCCATATTCTCTTAGTATATACCACCAGTATGTACCAAGATACCACCAGTAAGGAGCTCATCCCACCATGGGTGATATTTCTAAGCAGATATATTTTATTTGAGAGGATGGAATAGAATAAGGTCAAGGCCTGAAGTCTAGACCCATTCTCCCTATGATTCAAATAAATTTTATTTCAGTAAAATACCCCAATAAGTAGGGTTGTGTGAGGATTAATTTAAAGTAACTTATACAGAGCACATAACAGTTCTGACACGTAATAAGAGTTCAATAATAAAAACAAGCAACAGTTCTTGGAGAGTCACTATAAAAGATACATGTGTCTATAAACCCACAGACGTTTGAACAAGTTAGCTGACATGAAACGTGTGAAACGTTTCCTCAGCCTACCACTCAGGCTTGTACTTTTTAACAATTCATAGGAAATAAATATAATAGTATATATGGAGTAAAATATTATATATGGAATAAAATATATTCACATATAGGATTAAATACATCATATATTAATACGTATAAATGAAAACAAGCTGCTTTTCCTAATCGGTTTAAATATTATAGCTGGTTTGTGGAGCTCTGTTTATGTACCAGGTATTACACAAAGCGCTTTGCAAAGGTGAGCTCATTTAACGTTACATCAACAGTGGGTGCTACTGTTATTCCTGCTTTACAGATGAGGCAACAGGCTCGTGTGTGTGTGTGTGTGTGTGTGTGTGTGTGTGTGTTGCTTTAAGTGTCTTGCCTGTGCTCACAGATCTACTAATTGAACAAGGCTGGATCTGAACTCAAGTGTGTCAGAGTCCTGAAGACAGGGTCCTGCAACTCCAAGCACCACTCTTTCACTCACTAGCTATTTACTTGCTGAGCTAGTCTCTAGACTGCCACTCATAACCTCTACACTTTTCAAGATTTGATGTTGATTTTAAGTGTTTGTTATTTTCTTTAATGAACATTTGAAAGAACATTTTTATTGACTACTCACTATGTGCCAGATATTATGTTAATCACTTTAGAATAGATTTTCTTAATTATTCCTGTGGGCTTTCCTGGATCCCACCTATAGCTCCGGCTTAATTCTTCAGCTTCAATTCTTTTTTTTTTTTTTTTTTNGTGTGTGTGTGTGTGTGTGTGTGTGTGTTGCTTTAAGTGTCTTGCCTGTGCTCACAGATCTACTAATTGAACAAGGCTGGATCTGAACTCAAGTGTGTCAGTGTCCTGAAGACAGGGTCCTGCAACTCCAAGCACCACTCTTTCACTCACTAGCTATTTACTTGCTGAGCTAGTCTCTAGACTGCCACTCATAACCTCTACACTTTTCAAGATTTGATGTTGATTTTAAGTGTTTGTTATTTTCTTTAATGAACATTTGAAAGAACATTTTTATTGACTACTCACTATGTGCCAGATATTATGTTAATCACTTTAGAATAGATTTTCTTAATTATTCCTGTGGGCTTTCCTGGATCCCACCTATAGCTCCGGCTTAATTCTTCAGCTTCATTTTTTTTTTTTTTTTTTTTTTTTTATCTTATTTGGTTTTTTAAGTCTTATTTGTTCCCTTAACAACTCTGCAAGGTAACAACTGATATTCTCCTTTTGCAGAAGCTCCAGGAGATGAAATCATACAACTTTTCACTAGCAGGCCAGAAGTGACTGAGAGTCTAAAGTCCTTCATCTTTCTACTTCACCATAGCCACACCCACACAACCATCACCCACCTGGTCAGCTCCCAGGCGGAGGCCTCCCCAGCATCCTGGTCATGGATGTGCTGAAGTTGATAGAAGCGGAAGAGGACAAACCAATGAGTCAGTGGCTTGGCTCTGATGGGAAGCCTCCCTTTGACCTGCTGCTCCAGCCCAGCCCTATGGAGATGATGAGGCCCGACAGCCTCACAGCTGGAGGTGTGGTCGGCCTGCAGGGATCTGATTGATGATGTTTGTCACAGTTCTAACTCTGGGTGTTATTCTTTTAGCACTTCATCTATTTCTCCTTAGATGGCTGGTGGTGAAGATTTTCATCATTGTCTTTTGGTTAACCTCAAAGAAGGAGGAAGTTAACAAGCACCAAACATGTTTGGAAGGATTCAACCCCAATTAAGTGCATATTGTAGCATGATTTGATTTGTGGGAGAGGCGTAATAAGGAATTCAGAGTAAATCATATCTAACATGATACCAGGAACTAAATTTAGACGCTTCACATCATGGAATGTGTGGTTGCCCACCCAGGAACACAGCTATCTCTGCAAATTCCTGTAGGCTGCTTGTGCTGGCTGACTCTCCAGATGTTCGTTGACATCCCATAGGGTTTTTTTTTTTTTCTATTGAACCATGGAAGTGGGTATCACCATTTGGGTCCCCTCTCCCCATATTTGCTAAGAGAGTTATAAGAAGATCTGCTGTCAATTCCTTGACAAAGAAGTGCTCCCTCAGTACAAAATAACGCCCCCCATTGCAGCATACCCTCATTTCTGCCTGGACCTGGGAAGTCCACACAGACCTGGACTTGGGGCACCTAAGACTCACTAGTTAGAAAGGTGTGTGTCCATTCTAGTTGTTCTGTTTACAGACCCAGTGGTTTCTTGATTTTCTCCCTCTCCCACAGTGAGCTTTTTCCTTACCATTGACCAAAGAGAAATGGCAGACTCAGCAGCTTTGGAAAGCTCATTTCCTTTCCCTCTATTTAGTTCCACTGAATAAGGCAGCATTTTTGGCTAGGTCACAGCTCTGTCAGCACTCTTGGTAGAACTCTTACCTGCTCACCATTCATTTCCTCTCATTTGCTGGTTTATCACTGTAGCCAATTTTCAAGGTGCTTTTCTCTCCTCTCTGTCTTCTTACTGAGGATGAGACATGGTTCTCTAAAATTTCCTTCTAGTTACTATAAAAAATCATTTTCAAATTTTGGTTCATCCTGTAAGTCTTCAGAGTCAGTGTCCTTTTACTTATTTTTTTGTCTAACGTTTTAAATAGGCCTGATGTTAGTTTTTCACTTTTCTTATTTTTAAAGAATGGAAGATACAGCATTTTTCATCAATAAAGTCTGTGGTTTGACTTCGATCTCATTCTTCATATGAGCAGCTGAAGAACATGTTCACGATCACAGCTCCTAGACCCTCCTCGAACCCTAGGCTGAGAAGTCTCACGGGCTCCTGTTAGACTGACATTTCATTTCACCTCACTCCCACCTCCTGACAGCTGACCCTGATAGAAATCCTCAAAGGCTGTTACTTCCGCGTGTACCCTTCCTGGGACTGCTTCTGGAGAGCAGTGCTGCCTGTTGTGATTTAGAGAATTGTACTTTGCATGCATTTGCTGGGAATATCTGACTACATATAAGAGAGAAAGTGTTGGGCCAGGATGAGAGGTAGATGAGGGTGGCACAAGTCTCCAGAGAGCATCAGCACAGAGAGAGCCGGTCCCTGTTACCCAGTTAGTCTCTGGCATGTCTGAGCCCAGGGATCAGATATGGAGAAGGGCAAGGGCTACTTCCCTCCTCCCATCTGTTTTTAGCATGACAGGGGGAAGTTTGCTCTATTTCTGTGGTTATAGCACCAGGCGTTGTGGTTTGTGGTTTTAATCCCATTTTGCCAGTCTTGCAGTTAATGGAAGTTGATCCTAGATTCTGAAAATAGATTATTTAGTTCCAGTTTTACTGGTGGCATAAGTTTGCATTTGTTTCTGTGTCTTTATAGGTGTTTTGTTGAACTGATTAGAGAGGTTGAATAAGGGCCTCTAAGCCAGATGGCATTTTAAACCCAACTTTCTCCCAATCTCCATTTCTTAAAAGTCAAAAAGCCCTTTAGTCCAAAATATGGCTGTGTTGATATCCTTGTAGATAATGCATCACTTAGCTGGCGGGAAAGAAAGGTCTATTCAGCTGTGATGAGCTCGCTAAGGCAGGGAGGCTTCTAATTGAGGAACAGGTTTCCTGTAACACAGTTTCCCATTGTCTGGGGAGGCTGCACTGACAGAAGGACTACATTGGTGAAACCATCTGATCTTTCAGCCCATTCACCATATGTAGAGAGATCCTATAAATTCTAATGATCCAATAGCAGAGCTTAGAAACACCCAAATGTAAAAGCCACACAACCCTGAGAGCAGATTGTGAGTTTGTGTCCTCCCTGCTCAGGGGTCAGTTACTGAGGCCTGCGGACCAGTTTTTCTGACTCCCCTGAGGACCGGCCCTACAGCTCACTTCAAGACGTGCGCCCAGCCTCTTTGGCTTCACTGCCACGGGACACACGTCCCACGGCGGGATGGGAAAAGGAGTGCCTTCCTCCCGTGACAGGGATGTTGACAGAGCCGAGTCCCTGCTGCAAGGGAACAGAGTGCAGACAAATGTTTGGCACTGGAGCAGGGCTTAGGCGCCAACGTTTGAGCTGCTAAAGCCCGGCACAGTCATGCAGCCAAAACTGCAGAGTCCAAGTAGCTCCCTTTACAAAACCTGAAGTGAACAAGCATCAGTCTAGATGCCGTCTGATGGAATGTCCTATGCACTTGTGATGTCTTGTCAGGGTGTCAGGATGCATTCAGTGGGTGGAACAAAAAGATGCATGTGAGAGATCTCCTCCCAGTGTCCTTCTGCTTCACCAGCACTCAAGGGCTCTGAGCCAGGTCCTCTGTAGTTTTAGTAGAATAGCTGAGTGGCAGGATCAAATAAAAAGTATAGAATGTAGTATTTTTTTGGGGGGGTTCACACACTTTGCTTTTGTTGTTGAAGTATAGTTGATTTACAGTGTTTTGTTAGATTCTGGTGTTCAGCAAAGTGATTCAGTTCCATATACACACACAGATATATATTCCTTTTCAGATTCTTTTCTATTATAAGTTATTATATGCTGTGTTGTGCTTAGTCACATATAATATATAACTGTGTTATATGGCATATAGCATAGCTATTATATTCTGTGTTGTGTCCATTTCTTTGCGATGCTATGGACTATAACCCACCAGGCTCCTCTGTCCATGAAGATTCTCCAGCAAGAATACTGGAGTGGGTTGCCATGCCCTCCTCCAGGGGATCTTCCCAACTCAGGGATCGAACCCAGGTCTGATTCTTTACTGCCTGAGCCACCAAGGAAGCCCATACATTATTATAAGATATTAAATATAATTCCCTGTGCTGTACAATAGGATCTCATTATTATTTTATATGGAGTAATGTGTATCTGTTTGTATTTTTATGTCTGTGAGTTGGTTTCTGTTCTACTGAGTTCATTTGTATAGTTTAGATTCCAGAATAAGTGATATCATATGATATCTGTCTTTTTCTGTCTGACTGACTTCATTTAGTATGCTAATTTCTAGGCCCATCTTTATTGCTGCAAGTGACATGATTTCCTTCTTTTCTATTGCTGAATAGTATTCCATTGTACAAATATTCCCACTCTTCTTTATCCATTCACCTGTTGATGGACGTTTAGGTTGCTTCCATGTCTTGGCTATTATTAGTAGTGCTGCTATGAACATTGCGGTGCATATATCTTTTCAAATGAAAGTTTTCCCCAGATTTATGTCCAGAAGTGGGATTGCTAGATCAAATAGTAGCTCTATTTTAAGTGTTTTAAGGAACCTCCATGCTGTTCTCCACTGTGGCGGTCCCAGTTCACATTCCCGCAAACAGTGTAGAAGGGTTCCTTTTTCCCACATCCTCTCAAGCATTTATTATTTGTAGAGTTTTTGGTGACAGTCATCCTAACTGGTATAAGGTGATACCTTGATATAGTTTTGAGTTTTTCTAATAATTAGCAATATTGAGCATTCATGTACCTATTGGCCATCTGTGTCTCTCCTTTGGGGAAATGTCAATTTAGGGGTTTTGCCCATTTTTTAATTGGGTTGTTTGCTTTTTGATATTGAGCTGTATGAACTGTTTGTATATTTTGGAAACTAAGTCCTGTCAGTCTCATGGTTTGCAAATATTTTCTCTCATTCCATAGGTTGTCCTTTCCTTTTGTTTATAGTTTCCTTTGCTTGTTGAAAGCTTGCTAAGTTTTATTAGGTTCCTTTTTTTTTTTTTTAATTTTTGCTTTTACTTCTTTTGCCTTGGAAGAGTGATCTAAGAAAAATGTTGCTATGACATATTTCAGAGAATGTTTTGCCTGTATTTTCATTTAGGTTTATTATGTCCTGTCTTATATTTAAATCTTTAAGCCATTTCAAGATCATTTTTGTGTATGATGTAAGGAAGTGTTCTAACTTCAAAGATTCACATGTAGGTGTCCCTATTTCCCAACTCTACTTGCTGAAGAGACTCTCTTTTCTTCATTGTATACCTTGCTTAAAGACTGTAGAAGATTAATTGACCTTAGGTGTGTGAGTTTATTTTTGGATTTTCTATTCTATTCCATTGCTCTATATGTCTGTTTTTATGCCAATATTTTGTCATTTTGGTTCCTGAATCTTTGTAGTACTGTCTGAAGTCTGAGGAAGTTATGCTTCCAGCTGCTTTTTTCCCCTCAGGATTGCTTTGCCAATTCTAGGTCTTTTGTGGTGCCATTAAATTTTGGAATTATTTGTTCTAGTTCTGTGAAAATGTTATGAATAATTTGATAGGGATAACATTGAATCTGTAGATTGCTTTGGGTTGTTTGAACATTTAAACAATATTAACTCTTCTTTAAGAGCATGGGATATATTTTCCATTTCTTTGAATCATCTTCAATTTCCTTTATGAAGTAAATCAGAAAGAAAAACACCAGNGAAAATGTTATGAATAATTTGATAGGGATAACATTGAATCTGTAGATTGCTTTGGGTTGTTTGAACATTTAAACAATATTAACTCTTCTTTAAGAGCATGGGATATATTTTCCATTTCTTTGAATCATCTTCAATTTCCTTTATGAAGTAAGTCAGAAAGAAAAACACCAGTAGAGTATATTAACGCATATATGTGGAATTTAGAAAGATGGTAATGATGACCCTATATGTGAGATAGCAGAGACACAGATGTAAAAAACAGACTTTTGGACTCTGTGGAAGAAGGTGAGGGTGGGATGATTTGAGAGAATAGCATTTAAACATGTATATTATCATACATGAAATAGATCTCCAGTCCAGGTTCATTGCATGAGGCAGGATGCTCAGGGCTGGGATGACCCTGGGGGATGGGATGGAGAGGGAGGTGGGAGGGGGATTCAGGATAGGGAACACATGTACACCATGGCTTATTTATGTCAATGTATGGCAAAAACAACCACAATATTGTAAAGTAATTAGCCTCCAATTAAAATAAATAAATTAAAAACAAAAAAGAGTTTCACCTCACTGGCCAGGTTTAATTCCTAAATTGTGGAGTGTTTTGTTTTGTTTTTTTTTTGATGCGATTTTAAAGGGATTTATTTTTACTTTCTCTTTCTGACAACTGTTATTGTAAAGAAATGCAATGTGTTTCTGTATGTTAATCTTATATCATGCTACCTTGCTTAACTTGTTTTTAGTTCTAGTAGTTTTTGTGTGGACTTTTTAGGGTTTTCTACACATAGTATCATGTTACTGCATATAATAACACTTTTGCCTCTTCCCTTCCAATTTAGATATCCTTTATGTCTTTTTCTTATCTGATTTTTGTGGCTAGGGACTTCCATTTATTGGAAGTCCTATATTAAGTAGAAGTGGTGAGAATGGGCATTCTTATCTCATTCCAGATTTTAACAGAAAGACTTTCAGTTTTCATGGTTGAGTATTATGCAGACTGTGAGTCTGTAATAAATAGCTTTTATTATGCTGAGGTATATGCCCTCTGTCCTCACTTTGGTAAGAGGTTTTTTTTTTATCATAAATGGATATTGAATTTTATCATATGCTTTTTCTGCATCTATTGGGATGGTCACGTGGCTTTTGTCTTTTATTTTATTGATATTGTATATCACATTGATTGATTTGCAAATGTTGAACCATCCTGTGACTCTGAGATAAATCCAACTTGATCATGGTGTATGATTCTTTTTAAGTATTCTTGGATTCAGTTTGCTAATATTTTATTGGGGATTTCTGCATCTATGTTCATCAAAGATATTGGCCTGTAATTTTCTTTATTGGTAGTGTCTTTTGTCTAGTTTTGGTAACAGGTGATGGTGGCTTCATAGAATGAGAGTGTTCCTTCCTCTTTAGTTTTTAGGAGAGGTTGAGAAGGATCAGTGTAAGTTCTTCTTTATATGTTTGGTAGAATTCCCCAGTGAAGTCATCCAATCTTGAACTTTTGTTTGCATGGAATTTTAAATTACAAGTTCTATTTCACTCCTAGTGATCAGTTTGTTCAAGTTATTTATTTCTTCTTGATTCAGTTTTGGTGGGCTGTATGTTTCTAGAAATGTGTCCATTTCTTCTAGATTGTCAAATTTGTTGGTATATAATCATCATAGTATTCTCTTATTGTTTTTTTAATATTTCTGCAGTATTGGTATCAACCAACAATTTCTCTTTTTTCATTGCTTATTTTATTTATGTCCTTTCTCTTTTCTTTCTGGTGGGCCTGGCCAGAGGTTTATCAATTTTTTTTATTCTTTCAAAAAACAAGCTGTTGGTTGTATTGATTTTTTTCTATTTTTTAATCTCTAGTTTATTACTTCCCTAGTCTTTATTGTTTTCTTCTATTTGCCTTAGGTATTGTTTGTTCTTCTTTTTCTAATTCTTTTAGGTGGTAGGTTAGGTTGTTTATTGAGATTTTTCTTGACTTTTGAGAAAGGCCTGTATCACTAGGAATTTCCCCTTTCAGACTGCTTTAGCTGTATCTCATAGACTTTACATGGTTGTTAACATGTCTTTAAAAGTCTTTTTGCTGAGGCCACAGACTGACTTTTAACTGCACGAAAGTAAGTAGGTCTTGGAGTAGTGTTAATGAGAAGTTGGTAGTCATCTGTCTGTTCACTGGTACACCAGCATCTATACAACCCTCAACAGAGAATGAGAGAATGCTGATTAGGCCCTGTCAGGGTTGACACTGAGACTGTGTGACCAGTTACTGAAACAGTGTGCTCACAGAAATCAATGGTGAGAGCTAGTACGTGTGTGATGGTTTCTGTATGTGCATAAGGATTCTAAAGTACAGCACACGCTATTATTCACTCTGGTTGCCAGCTTTGTGAACTAAGTTTTTCAGTTCTCTGTATTTTTTGTCATGTATATTTTATGCCTCCTCTGCACTGAGAAAGAGGAAGAAAAGAGAAAACCTACAGTCAAATCATATTCTTGAATTTAATTTAGCTAGGATTGTTTCACCAAGAACACCTTCCTCGAAAGATCTTTAGTCTCCAACCATCTTTCTAGAGGCTAAGCCCTGTGCTGACAGTAGAGAAAAGAGGTCAAGAGTCCTATCTTGTCCACATTATCCCTGACTTGAGGCGATCTAGTTACGTCAGGTTGGTTCTGGAATTTTCCCTGATGTTATTTGAATTTCTCTGGTGACACGTAGCCTACTGGTTAGTCTCAAAATGAGGTCATGCTTCAAAAGCCAGGGCTTTCTGTGGTAACAAATAGCCTCGAAATCTCAATCACTTACCCCACTTATTTCTCACAGTTCTGCAAGTCAGCTATAGCTTTGATGGCTTAACTGGGCTCAGCTAGAATTGCCTCTAGGCTACAAGCTGGGTTCCCATCTGCTCCATGTACCTTCTCATCCCCCTAGCTGTGGCATATTGTCTTTATGATAGAGGGTAGAGGATCAGGAGGGGTAAAATAAAACTCCTATTTGAAGCCTTGGCTCTGAACTGGCACAATAACACTTCCACTCATATTCCATTGGCCAAAGCTATTGATTCACAAGGCCCATTCCAAGATCGATGGTGTGATGTTATATACTCTGCCTACTAGGAAGTATGGACAAGTCACATGTAAGGGATTATCTTAGTACAAGGACAGAACAGAAAGTTGAAAACAGTAATCCGGTTTTATCCCCAAAACCATATAGTGACCTGAAAAGGAGAGTCACCATACTTCACTCCTAGCTTTAGCTTTAGATGTCCTCAGTTCATCTAATATAATAACGATAGAGTATGTATCTCTCCTAGAGAGCTAGAAAAGCGTTCTTCCACTCCTCCTCACCTCCACCCTCTCCATGTATACACACTAGAGGACATGCTCATTAGATTAGTCAAGATTTATTGTCTCTTCTCTTCAATGGAGTGTGTAGTAGAAATAGCTTGGAATCTGTTTTCACATAGATGTTTGTTTCACTTCAGCTAAGGAATTAAATAGCTGAGAGTCATCTTGGGAAATTTATGAGGCTTCCCCAGTGTTCGTTTCTTCCATCCAGAATAGGGGACAAAGAAACTTCTTCGCTGACTTACTCTGTAGATTAAATGAGATGACTTATATAAGCTACTTACTATGTCTCTCATAAAGATTCATTTCCTTTCCCTTCTCCTAAATCTCATCAGCCATCCAAAGTAAATTTTAAATCCTAATGCCTTCCCTTAACCATATTTAACTTCCCTTTGAATTCACTGAGCTTCTCCTCTGAACTTCAATAGTCCTTAGGGGAGGGATCCATAAACTGCTCCTGTATTCGTGAGTGGATTTCAGGAATTTCATGGGCCATCCCTCTCTTCTTTGGAATCCATGTGAAATTTTGTGTGTATAAACCATATGCTTATTTCTGGGGAGAGACAACATAGCCTTCTTCTGAACCACCAAGTGCCTCTGGACCCAGAAGAGGTTCTGAACCATTGATATTAGATGAACTGTACAACCTGACCTCCGTGTTACACCACTGTGTATGCTGAGTGTTGCTTCACGCTCTTAGCCCTCTTTTCCCATCTTAATTATGAGCTTATTGAGAAGAACCAAAATATCTTGCATGGCTTACAAATCTTCTCCAACCTGTAGCACAGGCTGAACACTTGGTTAAAATTCAAGAAATATTTGTTGAAGAATTATCCCCAGAAAAAAGGCTTAAAAAGTTTTACTACCACACCCCCTCCCACCAAATAAACCATCAAACATTTAATGACAGTGCTGAAAGCATGTAGAGGGAAAAAAAAATCACTTAAAAAAAGCCCCCCAAAACTCTGGTAGTAGCTGAGTTTGTTTGTCACGTGAAACATTTCATCAGATGTGACTGAGACACATCTTTCTCACTGCTGATCAAAACCCATCTCCTTCCTTCATTTCATAAAAGAAGTATGGAATATTTTAGTGATTGCATGTCTGGTTTTAGGTTAGAGCTAGGAGGGGGAGGCTGTTGGAGAGTGACATTTTGAGAGTGTGTTGGAATGTAACACAGTCCTACTAGAGAACTCTCAGATCTTTTTGCAAAAGGGGCCTCTCTTAATCCATAGGTGGATATTTGGGTCCAAAAATAATCTTTAAAAAAAAAAGGAAGAAAAGAAGAAATAAAGGCAAATGAACTTTTTCGGTGCCTTTTATTTCTAGGAAGCAAAATAAATGTAGGGTTGAGATCATTAATCAGAACCATAACCAACACCCAAAGATATCTTCAGAAGGTATATTTCTGAACATGTTTTAACCCATTGAAAGTACCAGGTAGGTTTGAAAGAGAAAGAATGGTCAGGAAATGTTTCATGAAAGATGGAAGCATGTTGTGAAAAGTCCGGGAGTTCTTGCTGGTCTAATGGTCCCTTTATTGGTTATGGCTTCCAGGATTCAAGTCTTTGATTCCCCAAGATTTGCAAAATGAGTTGTGGGGACACTATGGAGCAGAGCAGCATGACCATAGAATTCACAAGACACATTCTCTACATGAAAGTTCACAAGCATACTTTTTTTTTTTTTTTTCAAATCAATCCTTGAACACTTTCTGATGGCCAGATTGTGTACGCCTAGCAACAATTCTATTTTTGTGTGTGTTTTATCCTATTTCTCAGCTTCCTTGCTAGGCTTTAGGGAATTAGCAGGACTTACCACCAATTGGATTGCAGGGCTTTTTGGCCCACAGCAAGGCTTGCTATCATCAGGTATGTAAAATCTTGCCCAATGTAGTCAGAAGTTAAAACCAAACCATCATAAACCTGCAGGACTTATGACCCTGAAAGCCCTGGGGGAGGTTGCTGGACCAGACCCCAGTGGAACTTTGCCCATAGGCCCAAATGGGAAATATATATGGACTGGTTCCATGCAGTGTGAAGGCTTAGGCTGCAGCAGAATGCTTTTATAGACAGATGCAATGATAGATTAGTACACATTTAATCTTAGGCTGGGGGTTTAGAGGACCCAGTCTTCCTTAGCTCCTCCTCCTTCTCTGTTAATGTTCATGGTCCAGAGTGCAGATTTAATGATAATGGGCATTTTTCTTTTGTGACACAATTATTTTATACTTAAGCCAATTAGAAAGTCATTCCATAAGGAAAAGAAGTGCAAATGGGATACCAGTGTATCACGTGGCTGAGATGTGCTATAGGATTGCAGAGTTCTAGTTTAATTGGGATTGGGGGGATAAAAATAGGTCACAGGTAGTTTAATAGTAGCTTGGTAACAAAAAAATAACATCACATTTTAGAGTATGTAGATATAATTGACTTAAAGAAAGTCTGCTTACATACAGATTTATAGAACCAATGAATTAGGCGCTGCTGTTTACAAAATTTCTTTACTTTTTGCTAGGGTCTTTATGAAGACTAAGTTTCCTGGTTATCTTTAATATACATTTGATTTGCAAACATCCAGTGGGTATACTGCTTTTCAGGAGCCAACATTTTGGGAAAAGGAAGATACTTTGCAAAAGTATTAGAGTTAAAAGATGTCATGTTGGAAAACACTTCAGATATAAGCACAAAGACCTTGACCACAGTTTATGAGGGAGATAGGAATTATAGGCTGTCTTGAGAGAAGCTGAAGAAACAGAATCTTGCGGATCTGTTAATCTCATGTCTGGTGTGTACAGGTAATTATGTATCTTGATCATGGAAATGATTAAGCCCATATCTGGAACAGAAAAACCAAAGCTGTTGGGTTTAGTGCTTTATTAGATTCCATATTACATTCTATATTCTATCAGAGCTTAAATAAAAAGCAAAAGCAAAAATTAAAAATTACAAGTTCCTGAAGAAGTATCAGAACCCTTCTTCAGATAAAGAATTAATTTCTAGCAGTGTTAGAGTTCTTCACAGTTAGATATCTCTAAGACATCCAACATGTCCTCACCATGGGTTCATTTGTAAAGTTATCTGACTTCTCAGAGGCTCTAAACATCGGCGGTCGCTGGGGAAGATTTCTGCATCTTATTCCCATGCGAATGAAAGACGGAAGGTAAATATATTTACGTACACAGTGATTCTGCCAGAACTAGGAGCAATGAACATCTTTCCCCAAGGCATCGAGAAATTGCCCAGGGACCCCTCTAATAGAGGAAGGCTCACTGTCTCCAGGCCTGTGAGCAACTCAGTTTTCTCTTCTGGGACTCTTCTTCACATCTCTGAGAAATGCTCCATAAGGCATTACGTGAAATGGAATAAAAACAGGACAAAACCAGAAACTGTGCTGCTCCTAGTGACCAAGTTCAGGGTGCTCTGTTAGAGTGTAGACTCAGATTTCAGCTGTTTCCACCATGTCCCAGATCTCCACTTGTTCTGGCTACTTTGCCCTTTAATATTTAGATACACTTGGTTTGAAGCCCATGAAGTATACAGTGACATATCTGATGTTTTATTCCATATCAGAAATTCTCAGTGGTGATGGTGGTGATGAGTAGGAGTATATCTGGGGCAGGGGGCGGTGATGATTGTGATAATGAGGCTTTCTTTTAGAATTCTTACCTGTAGTGAGTTCTCTGGGCTATGCTGGATTTCTCACATTCCTTTCCAGCACTGTATGGTTCCTGGGTACAATCCTATTCCTTTTTCATCCAGAGAGCACTGACTCAGGACTATGTATGGTAGTCTTCACTCAAGGCTTAGGACTAAAGTTGCACAGTATAAAAATCTCAATGGAAACTCAGCATCTTTCTTCTTAAAGTATTGTGGCAATTCCCCAAACCAGGAATTTCCTCCCCACCCCCCCACCCCACCCCCCCAAACC
>SJYA01001305.1:103012-117385 GCA_006410615.1 Neotragus moschatus | reverse complement strand
CCGTCTCTAACTCATTTATCGTTCCTCCCTGCAGCCCATTTACCCCTCATCCCCCTCCCCTCAAATTCCTATTCTTTTGTGTATAGAGATCAGTTTAGTTTACTCTGTGTTAAACTCATCTTAGTTTTTCCTTAACCTCATTGCCAAATAAACCCAGTAAACAAAGACAGTTCTTTCTATCACTTAGCGAGCTTTAACAATTATGTTCAATGAATTTTCACTTCATTTCAGTTCTTCAGTGCACACCTATCACTCACTCAATAAAGTGTCTTTTGAGCACTTTAAACACATTTTCACTTCTTCAGTGGGCATGTGAGAACAGTGGCCCTTTTTCATGGAACCCTACTGGCCTTGGAGGTAGAATCACGGAGGCCGTGGGATTTCTCCTTTGCCAACTCATTCCCCTATTTTGCTAAAGGGTAGACTTGGGAAGAATACGTAAACTCTTTTAAATTCTTTTCCTGAAATTTCCTGTGGTTCTGAGAGACTCCTCCTCTGCTCCCCTTATAACTCCCTGTTCCCTCTGCCTTTCCACATTCAAAACTGAGTGTCAAACTCTCTGCAGTGGACCAGCCCCAGTGATGACACCTCAATCAGAGCTCCATAAGATAGCTTTAATCCACCCCAAACCTCTGCTTGCACAAAGGTAGAGTTTAAAGGGCTATTTGTATATCCTTTTGTTCCTAAGTCCTTCATGATTAAGGGTTTAAACTTTAAAAGTAGGCATCTTGTTTTATTTTGTACTGACCTGTATTCTACCAGGGCATTTTTTTTTTT
Organism: Neotragus moschatus; assembly: GCA_006410615.1. Lineage (NCBI taxonomy): Eukaryota > Metazoa > Chordata > Mammalia > Artiodactyla > Bovidae > Neotragus > Neotragus moschatus. The sequence goes on along the minus strand of SJYA01001305.1, from coordinate 116,608 downwards.
GGAAAAGTAAACCAGTGTCAACTGTATCAAATTTCTATTGTGGCAGGATCACTTCCATTTATAGGTCATTTTAGATCAGCTTACTCCACCTAAGATGGCCAAACTCCTTATCCCAGAGTTCCTACCTCACCCGACCCCATGGCATCAGCAAGTGATGTCAGAAATATCTCAGCAGTGACAGTATTCATCCTGATAGCCCAGTCAACTCCCATTCCGATTCACAGACTCGTAAGAGCCTCTAAACAGTGAAACCATAGGAACTATTGAGACAAAAAGTTTCTGTAGCCGACTTTAATAGTTAAGTTCTTCAGTACCCTCCTGGCCTTCTCCTGAATTAATATTAGGTTAACAGTCTTCTGATATTAACACTATTCCATTTCATCAATCACTTTCCCTTGTCTCTTGCTGATTACTGTCCTTTGCTTAGACCCAGAGGTTTTCACTTTTCATGGTTTGCTTTTTGTCAATGGAGTATTACTCAGCCATCAAAAAGAATACATTTGAATCAGTTCTAATGAGGTGGATGGAACTGGAGCCAATTATACAGAGTGAAGTGAGCCAGAAAGAAAAACACCAATNGGAAGCAACCTAGATGTCCATCAACAGATGAATGGATAAGAAAGCTGTGGTACATATACACAATGGAGTATTACTCAGCCATCAAAAAGAATACATTTGAATCAGTTCTAATGAGGTGGATGGAACTGGAGCCAATTATACAGAGTGAAGTGAGCCAGAAAGAAAAACACCAATACAGTATACTGACACATATATATGGAATTTAGAAAGATGGTGGTGTTAAACCTGTACGCGAGACAGCAAGAGAGACATAGATGTGTAGAACAGCCTTTTGGACTCTGTGGGAGAGGGAGAGGGTGGGAGGACTTGGGAGTGTGGCATTGTAACATGTATGATATCATAAGTGAAACGGATTGCCGGTCTAGGTTCGATGCAGAAGGCTTGGGACTGATGGGCGGGGATGATCCGGAGGGATGGTGTGGGGAGGGAGAGGGAAGGGGGGGGCTCTGGATTGGGAACTCAGGTACACCTGTGGCTGATTCATGTCAATGTATGGCAAAATGAGTACAGTATTGTAAAGCAAAACAAACTAAAAAATAAAAATTTAAACTTAAAAAATAAATAAATAAATAAAAATTAAAAAAAAAAAAAGAATTGTTCCTACTGAGAAATGACAAATCTGTGTACTTCTGTAACATTTTTGCCACTTTTCATTTTTAAAAAGTTTTGAACTTTATTTCCATTGTCATCATAACCTTTTATTAATGGCACTTTCAAAGATCTCCATGTCTCTGTACTCATCAAAAATTAAGCACATACAAAAAATAAGGAAAACAGAAGCAATCAGGGTGTGGACTAACAAACCAAAGGATGGTTGAGCCCTAAATGACCAACATGAGCAGCGACAATATCTGTAGTAGTGGTAGAGTTCAGAGTCTTGTGCTTTGGATGTCAGTTTGTTTATAATTTTATTTTATTTATCATTTATTTATTTATTTACTTTATAATACTGTATTGGTTTTGACATACATTGACATGAATCTGCCACGGGTGTACATGAATTCCCAACCCGGAACCCTCCTCCCACCACCCTTATATCATCTCTCTGGGTCATCCCAGTGCTAAAAGTATATAAGGTGAAAATTTATAAGTAGATGATGTCTATTATGTCTCTCTTGCTATTGAGGAGATCATGCTAGGCTCCCCAGAGTCAGAATCATAGTGCAACATCAGCTTGCAAAACACACCATTCCTCATTGAATCTCTATTCTAAGATGGGCTCAATATCATATGTCTCAGCACAACTAGCCTGTTTTAGGACCACCCTTCCAGGGGCTGGAGGCAGAGATTTGTTCTGCCTTTCTTTGTTGAAGAGTCACCGTTTCCTGGAGGAAATGTCTTCCCTACTCTTTGTTCAAGGTAGAGAATAGGGTGAGAAGGTGAAATGAGCATGGTTAATATTTCTGCTGAGATTTCCTTCACTTTTCTTCCAAGAGATCGAGATGCTCTCCTGCACACAGTTTTCCTGGTGGCCACACTCCTTTTCCCAGGGTTTCTAAGAAAGATCTCCAGGTTAAGGTCTTCGTCATGCTCCTTGCTAAAGTGCTGTGAATTAATATAAAGAGTAGTGAACAACGTTTTCCCTCTGTTGCTCCCTATACTAGCCTGTCCTGAATGGTAAAGTAATTCTGAAGATTTGGTGAAACCTGTCCCACTGCTTCTCCATCCCAGCGCACAGAGGGTGGGAGTGGAGGAGAAACTGTGGTCCCTGAGCCAAACCTTGGCCTGGGCCGCCTGAGACACTCGAGGACCTCAAAAGAGCTCTGCTCCACAAATTTTACAGGATTTTGCCCTATAACTTAACCCAAAAGATGCCAAGACTTTACAATAAATGGTTACCCTGGAAACTCAGGGAAACCCAGGATAAATCCAAAGTATGAAATCATTATTTAGAATGTCCCTGGCCTACTTTTTCTAATTCTTGGTTCACGCTTTTTGGACAGGCTCTTTGTTGCTGAGGAGGAGGTCTGAAACAGCACATGCTTCATAAACAGATGAGAAATTCAACTGTTTCAGAGGAAACCCAACCTAACCAGCTATGGGACCTGCTTTGACCTTCACCTAGCCGCTCATTTAGCTTGAATTCCACACCAGATGAAATGCAGAAAGCCTTTGCAACTCTCCTGTGTGTTCTCTGGTACCTGCTAGCATTCTCCGTTCCTCAGTTTTGAAGATGTCATGTGCATATTTGATGGACCCTTTAAAAAAATTACTTACTTTTTATTGAAGGATAATTACTTTATAGAATTTTTCTCTGTCAAACCTCAACATGAATCAGCCATAGGTATATATATCCCCTCCCGTTTGAACCTCCCTCCCATCTCCCTCCCCATCCCACCCCTCTAGGTTGTTACGGAACCCCTGTTTGAGTTTCCTGAGCCATACAGCAAATTCCCGTTGGCTATCTATTTTACATATGGTAATATAAGTTTCCATGTTACTCTCTCCATATATTTCACCCGCTCTTCTCCTCTCCCCATGTACATAAGTATGTTCTCTATGTCTGTCTCTCCACTGTTGCCCTGTGAATAAACTCTTCAGTACCATTTTTCTAGATTGCATATATATGCATTAGAATTAGGTATTTATCTTTCTCTTTCTGACTCACTTCACTCTGTATAATAGAGTTCTAGGTTCGCCTGCCTCAATGGAACTGACTCAAGTGTGCTCCTTTTTATGGCTGAGTAATATTCCATTGTGTATATGTACCACAACTTCTTTATCCATTCATCTGTCGATGGACATCTAGGTTGCTTCCATGTTCTAGCTATTGTAAATAGTGCTGCAATGAACAATGGGATACATATGCCTTTTTCAGTTTTGGTTTCCTCAGGGTGTATGCATAGGAATGGGATTGCTGGGTCATATGGTGGTTTTATTCCTAATTTTTTAAGGAATCGCCATACCATCTTCCATAGAGGCTATATCAATTTACATTCCCACCAACAGTGCAAGAGCATCCCTTTTCTCCACACCCTCTCCAGCATTTATTGTTTGTAGACTTTTTGATGATGGCCATTCTGACTGGTGTGAGGTGATGTCTCATTGTAGTTTTGATTTACATTTCTCTAATAATGAATGATGTTGAGCATCTTTTCATGTGTTTGTTAGCCATCTGTATGTCTTCTTTGAAGAAGTGTCTGTTTAGTCTTTTTCCCACTTTTTGGTTGGGTTATTTGTTTTTCTGGTATTGAGTTGTATGAGCTGCTTGTATATTTTGGAAATTAATCCTTTGTCAGTTGTTTCATTTGTTATTATTTTCTCCCATGCTGAGTGTTATCTTTTCACCTTGCTTATAGTTTCCTTTGCTGTGCAAAAGCTCTTAAGTTTAATCAGGTCCCACTTGTGTAATTTTGTTTTTATTTCCATTACTCTAGGAGGTGGGTCAGAGAGGATCTTGCTTTGATTTATGTCGAGAGTTCTGCCTATATTTTCCTCTAAGAGTTTTATTGTTTCTGGTCTTACATGTAGTTCTTTAATCCATTTTGAGTTATATTTGGGTATTGTGTTAGGAGGTGTTCTAATTTCATTCTTTTACATGTAGCTGTCCAGTTTTCCTGTTGAAGAGGCTGTCTTTGTCCCATTGTATATTCTTGCCTCCTTTGTCAAAAATAAGGCACCCATAGGGGCATGGGTTTATTTCTGGGCTTTCTATCTTGTTCCATTGGTCTATATATCTGTTTTTGTGCCAGTACCATAGTGTTTTGATGACTGTAGCTTTGTAGTATAATCTGAAGTCAGGAAGATTGATTCCTCCAGCTCCATTCTTCTTTCTCAAGACATTTTTGGGTATTCAGGGTCTTTTGTGTTTCCATATGAGTTGTGAAGTTTTTTTTTTTCTAGTTCTGTGAAAATGCTGTTGGTAATTTGATAAGGGTCACATTGAATCTATACATTGTGTTTGGTAGTATAGTCATTTTTTACAATATTGATTCTTCCTACCCAGGAACATGGAATATCTCTCCATCTGTTTATGTCAGATAGAGCCTTTTTGTTCTAGGAATTATTGCACAGCATCATCTCATGTGAAAAAAAAGAAAGCATCATAAGCTGTTCACTGACTTGATCATGATTAGTGTTTCTATGGCTTATTTTTCCCCGCCTTTTACATTTTACATTTTTCTCCTCCTTTTTCATTTTTGTGGACAACAAATGGTTTATTTTGCCTTTTTATTCATTACAAATATGTTTGCTTTTGTTGTATTATATCCTTCACATTTAGGGTAATTATTGATCTATTTGGGTTTAATCAACTATCTTGCTATTTGTTTTTGTATTTATCATATCTGTTCTTGTTTTCCCTTTTTTCTTTCCTTCTGATTGGGAATTTTACATGATTTCATTTTATGTCCATTACTGGCTTAAAAGCTTGTCAGTTAGACCTTGCTGATTTAGTTTTTTGTGGTTGCTATATGTTCACAGTATTCCTCATTAACTTAAAATATTTTTATATTATTTCATGGAAAAATGAAAGACATTAACAATCTATTTTCATTTCTCCCATCTCATCCTTTCACTACTGTGTTCATACCACATTATAAACCCACAATACATTGCTATTATTTTCTTAAACATACTCACGTTATAAACTCTACAATATATTGTTACTAGTTTTGCTTGATCTCTTAAGTTAAACACAAAATGGGAAATTTTAAAATATTTATCAGTCTATTTCCCATTGCTAGTGTCTTTCTTTCCTTTGTGAAGATCTGAGTTTCTGTCTGGTATCATTTTACTTGCTCAGGCAACTTCCTTTAACACATTGTGCCATTCAGGGCATCTAGAAATGAATTCTGTCTGAATTTTTGTTTCTCTGAAAAAAATCTAAATTTTTTTCTTCATTTTTGAAAGACATTTTTGCTGGATTTAGAATTAGGTTGATAAAAGTCCCCTCCAAGCCCAGCTCCTCTCAGTATTTTAAAAGATATTGTTCCATTTCCTTCTGGCTCACATAGTTAATGACAGGAAATCTATTTTATTTCTTACCCTAGTCCCACTTAAGTAATGTGTCTTGATGAGGTTTTTTTGTTTTCTTTCTCAAAATCCCTTTTCTGGATTAATTGAGCTTTGTGTTTCATCAAATTCTGTAGCATCAAAAGCAACGGTTTTTCCAGTAGTCAGTGTGGATGTGATTTGGAGTGACAAAGAATTGATTCTTTCGAACTGCGGTGCTAGAGAAGGCTCTTGAGAGTCCCTTGGACTGCAAGGAGATCAAACCAGTCAATCCTAAAGGAAGTCAACCCTGAATATTCACTGGCATGACTGATGCTGAGGCTGAAGTTCCAAGACTTTGCCCATTTGATGCTAAGAGCCTAATCGTTGGAAAAGACCCTGATGCTGGGAAAGACTGAAGGTAGGAGGAGAAAGGGGCGACAGAGGCTGAGATGGTTGGATAGCATCACTGACTCAGTGGACATGAGTTTGAGCAGACTCTGGGAGATAGTGAAGGACAGGGAAGCGTGGCATGCTGCAGTTCATGGAGCTGCAAAAGTTGGACATGACTGAGTGGCTGAACAACAAATCACACAACTCAGAAAATGTTCAGCCTTTATTTAAACAGAACATATTTAACATATTAACATATTTAACATTTAACATATTAACACATATGTTAAACTACTTGCTGTTGCCTCACAGATCACTAAGGTGCAGCCAGTCTTTTTCTGCTTCATTTGGATAATTTTTATTACTGGGTCTTCACTAATCTTTCCCTTTGGAATGTCTAACCCTTGTAGTGTTTTTCTAGTTTTCTGTTTGGGGAAGGTAAATGAAATCTTTGCTACTTCTTCATGGCCAGATGTAGGCTTTCTCAAAGAAGTCTTTTTACATTTAGTTTGTTTGAATGTAAAGGTCATCTGTTACATTCAAAGGTTTTGCCTTTATTATCTCTTCTTCTTAACTCATTCTTTTTTTCTTATGCCATTGATTTCTTAGTTACACTGGGAAGTTGCATTTTGAGATTCTGGATTTGGCTGATTCCTTCTTTGTGTTGTCATTTAATTTGTCTCTCTCATCCTGGACAACTGAGGTTAGATATAGAGTTTCAATAAGTTAGGTGAAATTGTTTAGACAGTATTTCATAGGTACTGTGTACACTCCTAATGCATTACATCATGAGACAGATAATGTCTGACTTTCGAACTTACATAAATGTTAAAACTGGTCATTTTATTCAGGTTTGATTATTCCAGTTCCCATTATCAATTCCACCAACTAAAAAGACTCTCTTTTATTCTATAGTTTTGGTATTTATTCAAAATATTTGACATTCCCATTGGGATTTGTAATCATAATTTTCTAATTCTGTCATTTTTTCCTGCATTTAATTAGAATTCTACTTTATAATAGGTGTTTCTCAATAAAATTTCTAAACCATTATTCTGCCATTTTTAAGGACATCAAATTGGAATTTGGGAGTGGGGCATTTATAGGAAAAGATAAACAAATGGGACCTAATTAAACTTAAAGGTGATTGTACAATGAAGGAAACTATAAGCAAGGTGAAAAGACAGCCTTCAGAATGGGAGAAAATAATAGCAAATGAAGCAACTGACAAAGAATTAATCTCAAAAATATACAAGCAACTCCTGCAGCTCAATTCCAGAAAAATAAGGGACCCAATCAAAAAATAGGCTGAAGAACTGAACAGACATTTCTCCAAAGAAGACATACAAATAGCTAACGAACACATGAAAAGATGCTCAACATCACTCATTATCAGAGAAATGCAAATCAAAACCACAATGAGGTACCATCTCATGCCGGTCATAATGGCTGCTATCAAAAAGTCTGCAAATAATGCTGGAGAGGGTGTGGAGAAAAGGGAACCCTCTTACACTGTTGGTGGGAATGCAAACGAGATTCCTTAAAAAACTGGAAATAGAACTGCCATATGACCCAGCAATCCCACTGCTTGGCATGCACACCAAGGAAACCAGAATGGAAAGAGACACATGTACCCCAGTGTTCATCACAGCACTGTTTACAATAGCTAGGACATGGAAGCATCTATCCATCAGCAGATGAATGGATAAGAAAGTTATGGTACATATACACAATGGAATATTACTCAGCTGTTAAAAAGAATGCATTTGAATCTGTTCTAATGAGGTGGATGAAACTGGAGCCTATTATATAGAGTGAAGTAAGTCAGAAAGAAAAACAGCACTACAGCATATTAACCCATATATATGGAATTTAGAAAGATGGTAATGATGACCCTATATGCGAGACAGCAAAAGAGACACAGATGTATAGAACAGTCTTTGGGACTCTGTGGGAGAAGGCAAGGGTGGGATGATTTGAGAGAACAGCATTGAAACATGTATATTACCATATGTGAAATAGATTGTCAGTCTAGGTTTGATGCATGAGACAGGGTGCTCAGGGCTGGTGCCCTGGGATGACCCTGAGGCATGGGATAGGGAGGGAGGTGGGAAGGGGGTTCAGGATAGGGAACACATGTACACCCATGGCTGATTCGTGTCAATGCATGGCAAAAATCACAATATTGTAAAGTAATTAGCCTCCAATTAAAATTTTAAAAAATAATAAAATAAAAAACATTTCCTATCTTTTAAAAAAGATGTATATGGTTTATATAAATCAGGTCATTCTTTTTCAATTTCAATAGCAATTTAGTGGTTAGGACCTAGAGCAGGTATATTCGAAGGAAATCGCATAACTATTTCATTTCTGCTTGTCGTTAAAAGTGATAACTTCAGCAACTCAGGATAATCCTGGAAGTAATAATGACCCACAGTTTCATACTTTAAAAGCCTATTTAAATGTAGGAAAAAATAACGGTTCATTGAACTGGCAGGAGCCTCAAAGATCATCTAGTATACCCTCTGTTTTTACTGATGAAGAAAATAAAACTCAGAGAGATTGAATGGAGTAAAATAATGTAGTAGCTAAAGCAAAGGCTCTGAGATCATTCCAGATCTGAGTTTGTTTCTTAACTCCCAGCTGACTACCTGCAATACCTTAGTCAAATTATTTAACCTCTGAAGTCTTTGGCTTCCTCATTTGGGTTAGATGACAGCTAAATAGGAAAGGCATGAGATACATCTAAGCAGTCTTGAAATAGCATAGCCACCTATAACAACAAAATTCTTACAATGCATTTCACAGACATTTACTGAGTGTGCTATGTCAGGCATGTTCTATATCCTAGAGATACTATTTCTGTGGGAGGCAGAATAATGCCCACCCCACCCTCATAGATATGCCCAGAACCAGTGACCGTGTTACCATGCGTGGCAAAAGAGAACCTGCAGCTTGAGTTCTGGCTCAAGAGAGGGAGTGTCTCCTGGATCTTCCATGGGACCCATTGTAAACACAGGTGTCCTTAAAAGTGAAAGAGGGAGGAACGAGAGCAAGAGTCAGAGAGGGAGATGTGATGATGGAAGCAGGGGGTGGAGTGATGAAGCTATAAGCAAAAGAATGCGGGCATTCTCTAGAAGCTGGAAGAGTCAAGGAACAGACTCTCCCCTAGAACCTTAGGAAGGAACACAGCTGTACTGACTCTGTGATTGTAGCCCTGTAAGATCCATTCCTGACTTCTGATTTCTACAACTATTAAGATGATAGGAGATGGGTTTGATCCTTGTGGCGGGAAGATCCTCTGGAGAAGGGAATGGCAACCTACTCCAATATTCTTGCCTGGAGAATTTCATGGACAGAGGAACCTGGCAGGCTACAGTCCTTGGGGCTGCAAAGAGTCAGACATGACTGACTACCACTTTCACTTTTTTCAAGCCACTGAATTTGTGGTTATTTGGTACAGTAGCAATAGCTAACATGTGTAATCATAATGAAAACACAGTCCCTAACTTCAAAAACACTGTTATTAATTACTGCTTAACTATTTTCAATTGGCCTATGTTACCTATTCTCAATTCAGTGCTTTTTGTGCTACAATATGTCCCAGTTACCAGGCATTGATACATCATCACCATAACATTAAAAAAAATTTTTAATTGGATAATTGCTTTACAATATTGTGTTAGTTTCTTCCATATATCAGCGTGAATCAGCCATAGGTATATATATTTCCCCTCCCTCCTGAACCTCCCTCCCACCGCCCATCCCATCCCACCCATCTAGGTTATCACAGAGAACCAGAGAGCTCAGGTTGAGCTCCCTGTGTTATACAGCCATTTCCCACTAGCTGTTTTACATATGGTAGTATATATGTTTCAGTGCTACTCTCTTAATTCATCCCACCCTCTCCTTCCCTAGCTGTGTCGTCTTTTCTCTATGTCTACATCTCTATTCCTGCCCTGCAAATAGGTTTGTCAGTACCATTTTTCTAGATTCCGTATATATGTGTTAATTGACAATATTTATTTTTCTCTTTCTGACTTACTTCATTCTATATAAAAGACTCTAGGTTCATCCACCTCACTAGCATTACTTTTTACGGTAATTTCATATCACCTGATACCATAGCTATAATTTTGAGGATTAGCATCAGGTGAATTACTTGATGTTGCTATTTGCTTCAACCTCTCCCTATATGCAAGTATATTTATAAAAAGCACAAGTTTGATATATATTAACTGTATTCTTTTTTAATTTGCATTAAAATATGTCCATACCATCTAAAATTATTGTTTCACATAGTCCCTCCCCCAAAGTACTTTGTAAACTGTCGTGTATTTTGGGATACCTAGCTGTACTCTATTTAGCATTTAACGGGATTTTCCTATCTTAGTGCTTCATGTTGGGGAATGTAGTTAGCTTCTACGTGGCATGGGTTAACCAGCATGACTAGTAACAAGCATAGCAGCAGCGGTGGAAAGATGCCAGGAACTCAATTCATTGCTGATCTGTGATGTTATTAGGCATCCGTTTCTAATCAACTCCAGTGAGACCTGGTAGATCTGTGTAATCGGGAAAAGCAGCGCAGTGTCTTGAAATGTTTAGTGTTTACACCGTCACATGCGCAGCCCCCCTCTGTCACTGCTTGCTAATATTTTTTGTCAAAGGAAAACAACCAGAAAAGCTCCTTAAAATAAAAAAGAGAGAGATTTTTCTGTCAGTATTCACACTCTGGCATTTAACTATTGATTTAGGTAAACTTGCCAAATTTTTGCATGTCCCCCATAAAATGACCAGCTAGAGATGGGGGAAGACACATGCCCATTGACCACACTATGCAAATCCTCTCCAAGTTTACAGCAGTCGCAGGAGCGAGTTGAAACAGCACCCAGAAGGCAGTAGGTTTGTCCCACCCTCTTCTTTCCCCACTGTGTGCACAGTTCTGTTCTCTACATCTGCGTCTGTATTCCTGCCCTGCAAATAGTTTCATCGGAACTATTTTTCTAGATTTCATATATATGTTTCATTATGCGATATTTGTTTTCCTCTTTCTAACTTACTTCACTCTGTATAACAGACTGTAGGTTCATCCGCTTTTGTTGCTCTGTGACAGCCTAAAGGAGTGGGATGGGTGGGGGGGCTCAAGAGGAGTGGATACATAGATATATATACTTATAGCTAGTTTGAGTTGTATATCAGAAAGCAATACAACATTGTAGAGCAAATATCCTCCAATTAAAAAGAAAAGAAAGCTATAGATTGCAGCTTTAGCAGTGACACAGCTGGATCAGACCAGACCTAACTGAATCTGGCGTGGCTTTGAGGACCGTGTGTTTGTATTTTTTGCCTTCCATTTGGGGTGAAACACTCTCAGATCATCTCTCCACTGCATACGCCATGCTTGTTTTTTCACCTCAGGAGCACAAGCCTCTCTTCTCCCTCAGCCTCATGTCTTCCACTAGGACCAGTGAGGGAGATTTCAAGCATCCCCATCCTGTCCCTCTTGGTCTAGTTCAGCAGAAAGAAGACAAAAGTCATAAGACCTGGATTGCATGCCTCACTTGTTACCGTGTCACCATGTCATATTCACCATGTTACCTCAAGCCAGATTGCAAACTTTTGTGAGTCTCTTTTTCCTTCTTTATAAAATGACAGTAGTGATTTAACTACCTTAAAACAGTAGTTCAAATAAAATTATACCGTGAACAAAGGACAAATTCACAAAAAAGTTTTTGGTCAACTGTAAAGTGCCCCATTTTTGCCTTGACACATGTTGTTATAATACCTAGCATCTCTTTAGACAAATATGCTAATTAGCCATTCATTTACTCCCACAAATATAGAGAAGAGTAGAGAAATATCACCAGATTCTGTGATTCTTGGGGTTCGCAGGTGGTGTTAATGGTAAAGAACCTGCTTGCCAATGCAGGAGACACAAGAGACTCAAGTTCAATCCCTGAGTCGAGAAGATTCCCTGGAGGAGGGCATGGCAACCCCACTCCAGTATTCTTGCTTGGAGAATCCCATGGACAGAAGAGCCTGGCAGGATACAGCCACGGGGTTGCAAAGAGTCAGACACGACTGAAGTGACTTAACATGCACACACCTGTGGTCCTTATCTTAAAAGCCTTAAGGAGTTTAAGTAGTTTCACATTTTCACTTTGAAGCAGTATCATCTGGCCACTGCTTACCTCTGTAAATTTATGTCCCTTTGGATTATATTTTTTTAACCACACTGGTTTCTGATATGTCCCCAACCACATCAAGGTTATTTCCATCTTGCAGGCTTATGTCTTACACTTGCTCTGACTAGAACTTTCTTCCTCCTGTGCAGCTGGATCCTAGCTCCTCCACAGAACTCATCTGTCACCTGCTCAGAGACCCTTTCCTCATCTGCTTTCTCAAAAGGAATCTTTCTGGCTCATAATTCCTTATCTTAGTAGCCTCTATATTTCTTTCATATAGCTGATCATAAGCTGTAATTAATCTGCATATCAATAGCTGACAAACCTAGACACTACATTAAAAGGCAAAGATATCACTTTGCTAACAAAGGGTCATCTAGTCAAAGCTATGTTTTTTCCAGTAGTCATGTATGGATGTAAGAGTTGGATCATAAAGAAGGCTGCTGCTGCTGTTGCTAAGTTGCTTCAGTCGTGTCCGACTCTCTGAGGCCCTGTGGATGGCAGCTCACCAGGCTCCGCCGTCCCTGGGATTCTCCAGGCAAGAACACTGGAGTGGGTTGCCGTTTCCTTCTCCAATGCATGAAAGTGAAAAGTGAAAGTGAAGTCACTCAGTCATGTCCGACTCTTAGCGATCCCATGGACTGCAGCCCACCAGGCTCCTCTGTCCATGGGATTTTCCAGGCAAGAGTACTGGAGTGGGTTGCCATTGCCTTCTCTGTAAAGAAGGCTGAGCACTGATGAATTGATGAATTTGAAATGTGGTGCTGGAAAAGACTCTTGAGTGTCTTTTGGACAACAAGAAGATCAAACCAGTCAATCCTAAAGAAAATAAACTCTGAATGTTCATTGGGAGGACTGATGCTGAAGCTCCAATACTTAANATTGCCTTCTCTGTAAAGAAGGCTGAGCACTGATGAATTGATGAATTTGAAATGTGGTGCTGGAAAAGACTCTTGAGTGTCTTTTGGACAACAAGAAGATCAAACCAGTCAATCCTAAAGAAAATAAACTCTGAATGTTCATTGGGAGGACTGATGCTGAAGCTCCAATACTTAAGCTACCTGATGCAAAGAGCAGACTCATTGGAAAAGACCCCGATGCTGGAAAAGATTGACAGTAAAGGAAGAAAGGGATGACAGAGGATGAGATGGTTGTATGACATCATTGACTCAATGGACATGAATCTGAGCAAACTCCAGGAGATAGTAAAGAACAGGGAAGCCTGGCATGCTGCAGTCCATGGGGTCACAAAGTGTTGGATATGACTTAGCAACTAAACAACACAATAACAATCAATTGCTGGCCAGTTTATTGTCTGCTGCCAGTGCAATGTGAGCTCTGTGAGGTAAGTAAGTAAGTGTTAGTCGCTCAGTCGTGCCTGACTCTTGTGACCACATGGACTGCAGCCCACCAGGCTCCTCTGTCCATGAGATTTTCCAGGCAAGGATACTGGAGTGGGTTGCCGTTTCCATCTCCAGGGGATCTTCCTAACCCAGGGATTGAACCC
>SJYA01001305.1:0-103002 GCA_006410615.1 Neotragus moschatus | reverse complement strand
GATTATCTAAATGAAAATGTTAACTACCATACAGACAAACAAAAGAATGAAGTAGAAATCGTAAGTGAATCATCATCTTTGTACACTTTAGCAGCAAACATACAAGTACGGGTGGGGGTTATACTCTAAAAGAACACTCTCACACTGAATCATACAAAGGCAGCCTTTAGAAGTGGCTCAGATTTGTCACAAAATATTAAAGAATCAGTTGCTTTCTCATAAAAGTTGACTTTTTTTCAAAGTAACTTTCCTACTCTCCTTGAAATGAACTTGCTTTAGCTCAGCCTCTTGGGAGACACTATAATTTAGATTCTAAAGCCATCATTTTGTCTGGGATAATAGCTTGAAATGTCACTCATTTCTTTACTATCTTATGACCAAGTCAACGAAACCTCAGTGATTGCTGTAGGGAATCACTATATTCTAGGCTTCCACCCAGAAAAAGAAAAGAACTGAGGCTGACATCCTAGGCTTTACCTCCCCTGATGGGTGGTTAGACTATGAACTTGACCTTCATCTTTAGAAGGCTAACAAAACAAAGGCAGGAACAGAATGAGCATTTAATAATGACAGAACATACGAGTTTGGAGGACTTTGTTTTTGACTACAAATTAAAACCTAGGAGAATGACTCAAGTTGGCTGTTATATATACAGCAGAATGAAATTGTTTTATTAGCTATCCATCAATATTTGAATATGATGCCCAATATTGAATAAGGAAGCAGTGTTTGATTTAAAACCTTGTTCTTAAAAACATTTATAACCCAATAGTCTATGGAGTCTGCAGCCTTACCAAAAAGATGAAGATAGAACTTGAATATAATTTTAACATTTACTCATATCATTTTCTATTCTGATCACAAGATGTTTATATATGCAATATGTAACAGTGACCAAAAAAAAAAAAAAATTTCCAGAGTGTCCCCACAACACAGATGGTGCCACATAGCTTTGTAGTGAAGGGTCATATTGTAGGAAAAAGTCTTGGTGGAAGTATTTTTGTGTGTTTCCTCAGGAGGCTGGAATAAATCTGGGAATGTGTAACGTTATTATAACATCACATGTGCTGCACTAAGCTGGCACAAGGCAACTGGGTTACAGGTGCTCTGGCAAGTTGCACCGGGAAGGCTTCTTTTCTTTTGTAGTTCTAACATCATGAGCATGAAATGATTTTAATGTGTTTGTGTGAGTGTGTGTGCTGGGGTAGATACTGCAGGCATTCCCTTTGGGCTGAGGAGTTGGACTTTGAATGTGGTTTCTGGAAACAGGTGACAGTCCTATTTTCTTTCTTAAGAGGATCCTTTGTTGTGGGTCATGCCAGGGATTAGTAGCTGGAGCAGCTCTCTTTGCCTTTCCATCAAAACTGAGGAGAGGAAACTTAAAATGGACCAAAAGATTATCTTTGCAAAGCTTTAGCAATGCCGCTCTGGTAATATTATTCAGGCCAAGGCAAATAGGTCACAAAGGATTAGCCAAAAACTTTATAAACAAAGAGACAATTATGCACACACTTAATAGTCTTTAATCCAGAAGTGGGCCAATGTTTAGTTGTGATTCTGATGGACACCGTTTTTGCTGGTGGAATGCAATCAGCTTGCAGCAGAGGAGATGGTCCTGAAATAACAGAGCCCACTGTGAACAGCTGAGGATGGAGGAGGCTGAGGAGGAGAAGGCATTTGCTTCACCTCGATGCCTGGCTGCTCTGTTGGGAAGGAAGCTGCTTGAAACATGGCCATCTAAGGGCTGCTCTTCTAGATCATGACATAAAGAAAGGAAAGAGAAAAAAATAGCCACCCGTACAACTGTGCTGAAATAAAACTGTTCTTCGTTAGATTCTGACCATTCCCCGTTGTGCATTCTCGTTCGATGATGTAAAGTCGTTCGGGTGTGGGAAGCCATACCATGAAGCACAGGAAATAGCCTAAATCTTTGGAAATGTTTCTAAGGTTAAATAAATGGAGAAATAACTCTAGTTCAAGTTGCCAACCACTTCAGAGTAATTTTTACTGGCAGATATTTGTTAATTGTCAGTGTTCCTCTGAAAGCAGATACAATCAAGATATATTGAGTATAGCCTTCTCTCTGGGTGCAGGCTCTGTGTTTTAAAGAAACTGTCATCACTTCATTGATGTCTCTCAGACTCAGTTCAGATTTAGACAGCCTTCTGAGAATAAATCAGCGAATTAGGTCTATCTGATAGATCAGACAGTGTTACTAGGATTTCTAGATGGATGATAATAATGTGGCAAGACTTTAGAGGGTTTTGCTAAACATCAACCATTGCCTTCGAGAACATCAATAGACACATGTTCGAATTGCTTTGATGGAAATGTTCCATTTGTTCTGTCCACTATCCTTGTATGATGAATGCAGGGAAGTCATGGGATGTTGATTTGGGGGACAAAATGTGAATTCAAATAAAGTTAGAAAGTGAAGCTTGTTGGCTATAAATGCTTAAAAAGCTGTAGTATTTTACGAAGCAGAAGTAGTTGACGTACTTATTTGATATGAAAACAGCAGTTTGTATGCCGTCCTCATGACCACCAACTACTGACGGTGTAGATCTATGAAAACCAGCCTTTTTGGCTTCTTTTTTCTCTTCTATCTCTTCGGTTTCCTGACATTTGTCTCCTCGATCTCCAGAGAGCAAAGCAGGGAAAGCAAAGAAATTCATTTTAAGATCCTGTTTTGTTACAGGTCAGAATCTTAGCCAGTACTCTGTACATGTCATTATTATGGTTTATGGAACTGGTTATATGCTGCTATAACCATATGATAATGTTTCTATTAGCCCTACTGGTCTATTTATTCCTTAAGGGCATAGGATTATGTTTAATACTCTATTCTTCATACCTAGGAGATTGCCTATAAATAGTACATGCTTAATTAGTGATTACTGAGTACTTAAGTAATGAAAGGTCAGTATAATCTTTAAAATATGGACAAAGAATCGTGTCAACCATTACTATGTCTAAGTATACTTAAGAAACAGCTTTAGTGAAAGTGAAGTCGCTCAGTTGTGTCTGACTCTTTGTGACCCTATGGGCTATAGCCTACCAGGCTCCTCTGTCCATGGGATTTTCCAGGCAATAGTCCTGGAGTGGATTGCCATTTCCTTCTCCAGGGGATCTTCCCAATCTAGGGGTAGAACCCGGGTCTCCCGCATTGTAGACAGATGCTTTACCATGTGAGCCACCAGGGAAGTCCAAGAAACAGCTTTATTGAGATATAATTCACATATCATAAGGTTTTCATTTTAAAAATGTGATCTTTAATATATTCCCAATGTTATGCATGGCTTCTCAGGTAGCTCTAGTGGTAAAGAATCTGCCTGCCAGTGCAGCACAGCTAAGAGATGAGAGTTGGGAGGAATCTTGGAGAAGGAAATGGCAACCGACCGCAGTCTTCTTGCCTGGGAAGTCCCATGGAGCCTGGCAGGCTACAGTCCGTGGGGCTGCAAAGAGTGGTACCTGACTGAAGTGACTCAACGTGCAGTGTTGTACAACTATAACCACTCTTTCAATTTTAGAACACATTCATCACTGCAAAAAAAAAAAAAAAAAAACCTGCTTCCCATTAGCATTCACTTTACATACTTTACTTTTCCCAGATGCTAGCAACTAATAATTTACTTTTTGTCCCCATGGATGTGTCGATTCTGGATATTTCATATAATTAGAATACTAAGATGTGTTTTCTTTTGGGTCCAGTTCTTTTCAGTTAGTATAGTGTTTTCAAGGTTTATCCATTTAGTGCCATGAATCAATACTTCATTCCTTTTTTATGGCTGAATAATATACCATTGAATATGCATACTGCAGCATGTTTCCGCTCATCAGTTCATGGACATTTCACTGGTTTCTACTCTGTGACCACTAAGCATAATGCTTCTATAAACATTCATGTGCAAATGTTTCTGTGGACATATGGTTTCAGTTCTCTTGGGTATATAGCAAGGAGTGAAATTACGGGGTCAAATTGTAACTCTATTTTCAACTGTTTGAGGAACTGCCAAACTGCTTTCTAAAGAAGCTGCACCATTTTATAACCCCAGAATCCATTAAGGTTCACATTTTCCCACATCTTCACCAACACTTGTTACATGTCTTTTTGTTTTAGCCATTCTCACCTGTGTGAAGTGGTATCACAGGGCGCTTTTGACCTGCATTTCCCTGGTGGCTAATGATGCTGTGCATTGTCTCATGTGCTTAGTGACCATTTGATTCTTTTCCTTGGAGAAATATCTATTCGCGTCTCTTGCCCATTAAAAATAAGTGGATTATTTGTTCTTTTATTGTTTAGCTATAAGAGTTATTTATATATTCTGGATACAGATTCCTTATCAAATGCACAAATTTAAAATATTTTCTCCTAATTTTGGGGTTTCCATTTCACTTTCTTGATGGCATCCTTTGAAGCACAAAAGTTTTTCACTGACAAAGTCCAGTGTATCTAGTTTTTCCTTTGGTTGATTATGCTTTAGTTGTCAAATCTAAGAAATTATTCACTAAATCAACATCACAAAGGTTTAGACCGACATTTTTTGGTAACACCCGAGTAGTTTTATCTCTTAGGTTTAGGTCTTTAATTCATTTTGAGTTAATCTTTGTATTTGGTGTGAGGTAGGGGCGGAGAAGGCAATGGCACCCCACTCCAGTATTCTTGCCTGGAAAATCCCATGGACGGAGGGGCCTGGGAGGCTGCAGTCCATGGGGTCGCTGAGGATCGGACACGACTGAGCGACTTCACTTTCACTTTTCACTTTCGTGCATTGGAGAAAGAAATGGCAACCCACTCCAGTGTTCTTGCCTGGAGAATCCCGGGGACAGGGGAGCCTGGTGGGTTGCCGTCTATGGGGTCTCACAGAGTCGGACACGACTGAAGCGACTTAGCACCAGCAGCAGCAGCAGCAGCAGCAGCAGGGGTCTAATTTCATTCTTTTTTATGTGGTTATCCAGTTGTCCAGGTAAGCTTTTAACATCTAGTGAATGTGTCAGCAGAAGTAGACTGGTGTTTGAAAACGTAATAAACCATCAATAGTTCGTACTACACCACAGTCAAAATGAATGATAATTTGGCAATTAACTTTTTGTGTTAGTTATAAAGAAAGGCTTTACCAGGAAATTATCAATAAATATGATATCACCAAGGAATGCTAGTATACTTGGAAAAATCTTCTGAAAGCCATTAATTACATTCATTCACTCACCAATGTTATTCATAATATTTAAATACATTCATTGAAAAAATTTTGAACATTGTGGTTTAGTTGGGCTCTTTGAATTGCAAAGGACAAAGATGTTCATCATTAGCTTTAATATAAAAGGCTTTTAACTGAAATGAATCTGTGAAACCATTAGAGTCTGAGTCAGGTGTCCACATCTTTAAGAGGGCTCTTTGTTATTCAGTTCAAGGTAGAGAAAAAAGGGAAGCCTTTTGGTACAATAATGTAGAAAAGCTACATAGGAAGGAAATTAACTTTCCATGGAGGAATGTCTTCTTTTTCTTTAGATATCTCATTCTGAAACCGGAGTACCTTAATGGTTGTCCTCCTCTCTCCGTCTTCAGGAATAAAAGCATTCCAGTTCTAGCAATGGAAGTGGAGCTCAGAGGGTAAGCAGGACTCATAACATAGAAGATTATGGGAAAGATAGGTAGTGAAAGACCAAGGGCTGTGGAGAGAGTCCAAGGGAAATCCTCTCTATCCTGCTTAGGGAGTGGCAGCGTGCAACACCCTTAAAGCTGCAACTAGAATGTAGAAAGGATGGGAGCACCTGACATGACTTATTCCTGCTCTCCAACTCTGGTTCAGTCTTATCACTTAATGCCAGAGTAAGAAACCACCATCAGATTTCGGGGGTTTGCATGTGTCTGCTTGACACTTTTTTATGTATTCAGAGATATGGGAGGGGCCAATAATGTGAAAGGTGCTGTACCTTCTCTTTCTTGATCAGACTGGATGCTTCACCTCCATCAGTGGGCTATGCCCATAGGAGAGTTACTAGCCAATCAATTGGTCAGGCTTCCCCCTCTTTACCCTGCCCCAGACTGCGTCTCCTCCCTTCCATACTCCTTGTGTCTGAGCAAAGAGGCCTCCCATGTGGCACTAGTGGTAAAGAACCTGCCTGTCAGTGCAGGAGACGTAAGAGACAGGGGTTTAATCTCTGGGTTAGGAAGATCCCCTGGAGGAGAGCATGGCAAGCCACTGCAATATTCTTGCCTGGAGAATCCAATGGACAGAGGAGACTTCAGGCTACAGTCCACAGGGTCGCAAAGAGGCAGACGTGACTGAAGCAACCTTAGCACAGCACACACATGCCCGAGTTACATCAAGACATCTGGAAAACTGACTACTTTCCTTGTGACTTGTATGTCTATTTATTACTAAACTGCTTCATTTTCTTCTTCCATTTGACTTGACCTCCTCACCCTCTCCTCAATGCAATTTCTCTAATTCAGATTCAGCATGCTTTGCTTTCTTTAAAACAGCTTGGTATACCACCTGTCTTCCTCGACTCTGCATCCTAGTCCCTAGTCCCTTTCTTTCAACTCCAGTTCCCATGGCTCATTTCCAATTCTTGCAAAAAAGGATTAGGTTGGTCCAGCTCAGCCTTTCACCAGCTAACCTCATGTGTGTCTTACCAGCTTTTAGACTGTTGGTCTTGGGCTCTCAATGTTACACCTGCTATGGCTGAGTCTTAGGCTTGTGTGATTTACAGTTGGCTACCTAGAGGCCAAGGGAAAGGATTAACTGTCTAGAAGAATATATGTATATGGGAAGCCCTATGATTTTCAAATATAAGAATTACCCACTCTGGGATAGAAGACAAATATGTCTAACTTATGACAGAGTATATATAAATGAATATAGATGCTTTCTGTTCNTGTTACACCTGCTATGGCTGAGTCTTAGGCTTGTGTGATTTACAGTTGGCTACCTAGAGGCCAAGGGAAAGGATTAACTGTCTAGAAGAATATATGTATATGGGAAGCCCTATGATTTTCAAATATAAGAATTACCCACTCTGGGATAGAAGACAAATATGTCTAACTTATGACAGAGTATATATAAATGAATATAGATGCTTTCTGTTCTTTTACAAAAATAAAACTCAGTAACTTTCTCTTTTAAATTCACTAATTGAAACATTTCACAACTCTCCAAAGAGTACCAATTAGTAATATTTTTATATCTTTAGGAGCTCAGTTGTTTCACTGCTGCTAAGTCACTTCAGTCGTGTCTGACTCTGTGCGACCCCATAGATGGCAGCCCACCAGGTTCCACTGTCCCTGGGATTCTCCAGGCAAAAACACTGGAGTGGGTTGCCATTTCCTTCTCCAGTGCATGAAAGTGAAAAGTGAAAGTGAAGTCACTCAGTCGTGTCCGATCCTCAGCGACCCCATGGACTGCAGCCTTCCAGGCTTCTCCATCCATGGGATTTCCAGGCAAGAGCACTGGAGTGGGGTGCCATTGTTTTAACCACTCACATTCTTCAATATGGGACTCCGGTTTTTTGCTGCTTTTCTCTAATGTTTCTATGTAAAGGCTCAGTTTTTTCTTTTCTTACCTGTGTCAAGAAGTTCTTTTCGGGGGTTGAAGAATGTTAGGGGCTGAATCATGTACCCCTGTCTCCAGATTCATATGTCGAAGCCCCAACACCCAATTTGATATTTGGAGATGGGGCCTTAAGGGAGGTGATTAGATTAAATGAGGTCTTCTGGAGCCCGAATCTAATAGATTGGTGTCCTTATTAGAATAGGAACAAACACCAGTGCCGTCTTTCTTTCCTCATGCACATACAGAGGAGAAACCTAATGAAGACAGAGCAAGAAGATAGTTATCCACAAGTAAGAGAAGTCTCACCAGAAACCAACCCCGATGGCACCTTGATCATGGACTTCTAGTCTCCGGAACTGGGAGAAAACAAGTATCTGTTGTTGACGTCACCTAGTGTATGATTTTGTTGTGACAGCCCTAGCAGACTAATACACAAAGTAAAGCAAATGTTTGTGTGTTTGATCCTACTTGCCTCTAACGCTGAGCTCAGTTTTATTTTTGTCCTAGCACTAGGAGCTGAGCTTATTTAAGCATTTATTTACACAGGTATTGGCCATTTCCTTTGCCCCTTTACCCCGTAAACTTCATGAGGAGAGCACTTGCCTATGTTGGTTGCTGCTCTGCTCCTAGGCACACAGCAAACAAATAAGTATTTACTGAGTGAATGCATTCATGATGAAATTATTTTGGTACACTTTTATGAATGAGAACATGGGAGATTTTTTCTTTTAAACTTTTTATTTTGTATTGGGGTATAGCTGATTAACTATGTAATAGTTTTAGGTGAACAGCGAAGGGACTCAGCCATACATATACATGTATCCATTCTCCCCGAAACTCCTTTCCCATCGAGGCTGCCACATAAGGTTGAGCAGAGTTCCCTGTGCTGTAAAGTGTGTAGGTCCTTGTTGGTTATCTGTTTTAAATATAGCAGGGGGTACGTGCCCATCCCAGATTCCCTAACTATCCTCCCTCACCACTGGCAACCATAAAGTCAGAGAATGTAGAGATTTTTTTTCTCCAAATATTAATATGTGGCCCAGCTGATCATCCTTTTCCGTGTAACGCTGTCTACATTTGGTTCTGAGGAAACCATGTGCTCCTGATTTTCTATTTTTCCTGAAGCTGTGCTCCATCCCTTTTTCTTTTACTAACTCCTCTTATTTTTGGGTGTAAAGATTGGTACTTCAGGTCTCAGTCCTTCTACTCATCTCTTCTGATGGAAGATGCCCTACTGAATAGTGATTAGAGCACAGATTCTTGAACCAGGTTGCCTGGGTTCAGATTCTGACTCTACACCTAAAACAGAAGAAGCATAAGTTTAGGCAAGTGAATTCACTTCTCTGGACTTCCCTATCCTTATTTGTGAAATGCCGGTTGTAGGTAGTTCAAAGTATTGTGGCAAGAGTTAAATGTGTAAGACTTTTAGATGGTGCCTGGCATATAGAATGCATTTAACAAATATTAGATATAATTATTTTATATTAATATCATTTTTTGTCATTTACAGTCTCGAGGTGGTTTTATCTAATCCCATGACTGTAATAGCCCTGAACAATGTCTGAGCTCCAGGCTCGTATAATCTCGTAATCCAAATGTGGAAGCAGGATTCTACGATGGCGCTAGGATTCCAGTACCCTGGTGTCTTCTCCTGTGAACATAGTGTGATATCACTCCTGTTGGGATACTAAGCAGTCGACTTTGAGATCATCAGATGGTAGATCATCTTAAGTGGGCCTGACCTAATCAGGAGAGCTTTTTAAGGAAGCTGAAGCATCAGAGAGGTATGCTCTCGCTGGTCTGGAAGAAAGCAGCCAGTGACGGTGCGGATCGCCCACAGGAGCCAGGCGGTGAGGACTGAGAGCAGCCGCAGGGGGCTGAGAGCCAGCGAGAAAACCGGGCCTCGGTCCTACAGCTGCAAGGAAATGGATTCAGCCAACAACCAGTGAGCTTGGAAGAGGCTCCCGAGTGTCAGATGAGAATCACAGCCCTGGCCGCCACCTTGACTTCATCCTGGTGAGCCCCCGAGCAAATGACCCAGCTCAGTCGGCCCCAGAATTCTGATGTACGGAAACTGAGAGATAATAAGTGGATGTTCTAAGCTGCTAAATATGTGGTACTCTGTTACGCTCAACAGGAAATGCATATACCAACTGCCAAGTTTACTTCTCTACATCAGCGTGGAGGAAGAATCTCACACTTTACACGTCCAAGAGCAGCTCTGGATTTCTTTCCACCCTCCTACACTTTTTCCTCTTTGCCATAAGCTGCTCAGGAGCTTAAAAACTAGCAGGAGCCTTGAAACCACTCCTTCCCTCAGAACCCACCTACAATTCATTAGCATGTCATGTATGGATGTGAGAGCTGGACGGTAAAGAAGGCTGAGTGCTGAAGAATCGATGCTTTTAAACTGTGGTGCTGAAAAACACTCTTGAGAGTCGCTTGGACAGCAAGGAGATCAAACCAGTCAATCTTAAGGGAAATCCACCCTGTATACTCATTGGAAGGACTGATGCTGAAGCGGAAGCTCCCATATTTTGGTCACCTGATGCAAACAGCTGACTCATTGGAAAAGTCCCTCATGCTGGGAAAGATTGAGGGCAGAAGGAGAATGGTGCATCAGAGGATGATGAGATAGCTGGATGGCATCACTGATGGAAAGGACGTGAATTTGGGCAAACTTGGGGAGATGGTGAGGGGCGAGGAGGCCTGCTGTGCTGTGGTCCATGGGGGTCACAAAGAGTCGGACACAACTGGGTGGCTGAACAGCAACAACATCTCCAGGTCAAGAAGTTGTTCAGAAACAGGACCTACACATATTTAATAAGGGAAAACATAGTTTCATAAAATTTTAAAATATTGGAACAAAGAAAGTAAGAAACAGTTAAAAGATAAGCTACGTATTAGAAGATATTTTCAACGTATGTAACAAGCAAAGGACTAGAATCCAGGTTACAAAAGAATTCCCATATGTATGGGGCATGACTAAGTGGCTGAACAACAATAGGATCACTCCTCAAAATGAGCCCTGCATCTGACAGCTTCTCTTCACCTCCCTTACAGTCATCTCATCCCAAGCCACCTCTACCCCCTGCCTGGAGCCTGGCAACAGCATCTGACTCCCTTCCGCATTCATGCAGTAACTCCATCACTGCAGTTATAGTGAGTGACTGAATGTACATCAGGCCATGTTACTCTGTGCAGGATACACCAATGGCTTTTCACGATGCTCAAAATAAAACCCAGACTCCTTGTTATGACCTCAAGGCCCTGCAGGATTTGGTCCCTGGCTACTTCTCGGATCTCACTTCCTGGCANGTAACTCCATCACTGCAGTTATAGTGAGTGACTGAATGTACATCAGGCCATGTTACTCTGTGCAGGATACACCAATGGCTTTTCACGATGCTCAAAATAAAACCCAGACTCCTTGTTATGACCTCAAGGCCCTGCAGGATTTGGTCCCTGGCTACTTCTCGGATCTCACTTCCTGGCACTAGTTCCCTCATTGTGCTCCAGCTGCACTGGCCTTTCTGTGTTTCCTTCGTGATGCCAAGTGAGGTTGTATTCTACAACCTGTAGAATTGGTTTTCCCGTCCCCTGGAACATTCTGCCCCATGTCTTGCATGACTCCTTCCCTTGCTTCCTGAAGGTTTCTGACCAAATGTTACCTCTTTCAGCAGCCTTCCCTGATCGTCCATCCTAAAAAGCTGAGCCCTCCACCTCCCACCGCTGCCTGTTTGTCTTTATCTCACTTCACACTCCTGCTGTGGTGCACAGGCCATGGGCTCTGTTTGTTAGTTTACTTATTTGTCACCTGTCTCCACTCTTAGAGTATAATAATTTCTACTAGGACAAGGACTTTGACTTATCACTCAATCCTTAGGCCTTGTAACAGTGTCTGGCATTTAAATCACCTTTATTGAATTAAGAATATAGAGAAATATTTGAAAAGTTTACATTCAAAGCATAATTGAAACTTCTGTCTTTTCTAAGAAAATCCTCATCGTGACACCTGTTAAAAACAGGAATTGAGAAAACACACATTTTTGTATTAAGAAATATTTATGCTATCAAATTTTATGGTATTTTAGAGAAGTTTAAAAAATCCTAATGATATTGTCAGTGCCATTTTTGCTGATGTAAGGTTATGAGGCTTGAACTCTAAGACATAACATTATTCTTAGGATATTCTCTTCTCTGTCTCTCTCTCTCTCTCTCTCTCTTTTTTTTTTTTTTCTGTTTTGGCAGGCAATAAGTGATTTTGGTTATCCAAACACTGAAATCTAAATTCTAGCCCAGATCAAGGAAGACATGAAAATGGGGCTGTAATGAGACCATGTCCTAGGTCAAATACAAACCTCCTTAGTAATCAATGGCAAACAGAGCTAGAAAATATCCAAAATATATGTGACATGGAAAATAGGGCTGTTTAGAGCTCATCTCATATTTTAGATATCTAGAGGGATCAGAAGTTCAAAGTTTCAGCACAACAAATAGATGCCATTACAATGAAGTTTAAGATGTTGGAAAGTTCTTCCCAGTATAAAAAGAGCTTAAGTGATCCAAGATGTATCAGTTTTTAAGGCCAGATTTCCAGGTTTACAATTATCATTTCACATGGAGAGGCGTATTCATCCCCTTTCTTTCTTTTCAAAATGAAACTTATTTTAAAGACATTGGACAGTAGTCTCCACCAGGCTAATAATGAGTTAGTTTCCCCCAATGTAGAAAGTGGCATATTGATTGGGAAGAAAGCCAAGACAATGTGGGCGCTTTTTCCAGCTGACATTTTAGGTTTCTACTGATTCAAAATGCTCATCTCTCTCTCAAATAATGCACTCATTTCTTTTCTCCCAGCAGGTCAACTTGTCAACTTGAGGCTTTGTAAACAGCGTAAATATCTTTGGATTTATGAAAGAAATGTTTATTGTAATTTAGCATGGCTTAATCAAGCAAGTCAAATTCAAATGCCTTCCAAATTATCTTCCAAACAAAATAAAATGCAATGTAAAATAGTTTTTAAGCTTTAACATAGATATGAAAATATTTACTGTTTACTAAAAAGGGCCTTTTTTTGAACCCTAGTCAAGTATGGAAGTATGCTGTGAATTAAAATCTGATCTGATAAAATGACACATAAATATTTTAGAAGGAATTTTGGTCCTAATGCCCAGGAGATGGTTGTAAATCTGCCTGTAATACAAAGCTCTCTCTCTCTTTTGACAACTTCAGAGAGCCAACTATTTGGGTATTAAAAACTCCTGCCCAGATTACTGTTAATGCTAATCCTGATGGAATTACTGAATAAGTATGATTTTATCCCTTTTATAATATCCTAGCTGTATGACTGTTGCATTGCATGTCTTCACTCTGACTGGATTCTGGCTTCTTCCATCGTGCACGTGGATAGAAATTATGGTCTGTTTCTCATGAAGGTGAGTTTAGTTCCAGTTGAGTGAATGTTATAAAAGAATTATTTCTTTTTATTGAATGTCAATGTTATGCCCATGGCCTAAAAAAAAAAGAGAGAGAGAGGAAAGGAAACAAATCTTTAATTTTATTTAGACAAAGAGACTGCCTGATATTTTTACGATTAAGAAAAAAAATTCACATTGACCAGAAATAGACTTGTTTGAAATAGTCAAAGCTTCAGTCAACAGAGTGGTTAAAGGACTAGGGGTGCCTGAGAACTTTCTAAATTGCACTAATCTCATACAATAGCAGTTGCTCCAGGGAGGTGAAAGTGATATGGACTTCTAGGAGCTAATAGGCTGGGATGAAATGTTCATAAAGAGATCAATAGAAGATTANATAGTCAAAGCTTCAGTCAACAGAGTGGTTAAAGGACTAGGGGTGCCTGAGAACTTTCTAAATTGCACTAATCTCATACAATAGCAGTTGCTCCAGGGAGGTGAAAGTGATATGGACTTCTAGGAGCTAATAGGCTGGGATGAAATGTTCATAAAGAGATCAATAGAAGATTATCAGTGATTTTCCCCTCATCACCTTCCCACCCTACACATTTCATGGAAGAATAAAGAGCTAGTCGTTGCTCTTTCTTGCTTTTTGTAACAAAATCTGCCCAAATTAGGTTACAGTTTACTCTGCAAGTTTATAATGACAATAAAATATGTTCAGATATGAGATACAGCACCAATAATCCATGGTGTTCAAATGGAATCGCTGGATTAAAATGCTTCAGAACTCAGTGCTGTTTTCTCATTCATCTTCATACCACTCCTGGGGTGGAAGCTGTGATCACTATTTGGTAAATATAGGCACTGATGCAAGAGGAGAGCCAAGGACTTTTGAAATATCACCAAAGAGATCCAGGTAGGAAAATGGAAGTAGAATTCAGATTCATGGACTCCTTGTATATTGCTAGGTCCACAGTGGCACAAGCCATTGAATTTCACAGTTAAAGGAAAATATCTTTTAAAGTACAAAGTAGAGGCTACCAGTGGAGAGAGGAAAAGGGGGAAGGGCAAGATAGGGTAGAGGACTAAAGTACAAACTATTATGTATAGAATAAGTAAGCTACAAGGGTATTCAAGGCTATTCAGGACAGTACAAGTAATATAGCCAATATGGTATATAACTATAAATGAGCTCAAGCTTAAAAAATTGTGAATCACCATGTTGTATACCTGAAACATGTAATATGGTACATCAGTTTTACCTCAATTTAAAAAATTATCATAGGTGATTCCTTAGGACCTACTTTTCTCAACTAACCTTTCAATATGAGTTCAACAGCAGAAAAAAAGAAAAAGGAAAGTATCTTTATTTACTGGAATAAAGAACAGGCACCTTGGGCTTATGTTGGCCTCTTTTATGAGAAGGAAATTTTTTTCTTTTTTTTTTTTTTTTTACAGGAGAGGACCTTGAAAGTCTTTATGCAATTTGCTTTTTAATTATGTAAAATGTTATTTTTATAATCAAAATTTGCACAGTTGGGCAGTTTAGGAAATTTCTATTGTTAAAGTGCCACTCTCTGCACTGTGATTACCCAGGCCCTCATCATCACACCTGGTGACCAATTCCACTGAATTCAGCACACACAGTATACTCAAAGCTTCTCCAATAATTCCTCTTAAATCATTTCTCAGCTCAAGACATTTTGATGATGCTTTATTGCAAAATACCATATCTTAATTAACAAACTTGGCCATCAGGACACTCCACTAACTCTCCTTCTCCACCCATATCTCTCATTCATTCATTCAGTGAATATTCATTGGGTATCTATGCATATGAGGCACTGTTTTACATCCTGGTTATCCACTCATGTAATCCATGTCTTTCATCCATTTGTAGAGGAACTCAGACTTTTGAAAAGGTAAACTAAACAATGATTTAATAATGAAACAAATGAAATTAGTGAGAGAGCTGTGTCTATATAAATATAATAGATGATTACCTTGAAGAAAATTTATAATATTAAAGGTAAGAAGGATTTGGAAAAAAAGATTTAGGGTTGTTTTTTATAGGAAAGTATCAAAGTATTGCTGAAGCTGAAGTTCCAATACTTTGGCCATCTGATGCGAAGAGCCGACTCTTTGGAAAAGACCCTGATGCTGGGTAAGATTAAAGGCAGGAAGAGAAGGGGATGACCAAGGATGAAATGGTTGGTTGGTATCACTGATTCAATGGACGTGAGTTTGAGCAAACTCAGGGAGATGTTGACAGATAGGGAAACCTGGTGTGCTACAGTCTGTGGGGTCGCAAAGAGTGGGACATGACTGAGGGACTAAAGAACAAATTATAAGCAACTCTACTAGAATGGGAAATGGGTTAAATAATTATAGTACATTTGTAGATTAGAATACGAGGCATTTGAAATATTCTGCTCCTGACCTCTTTACAGTCTCTCTAGGAGTAAAATGGAATCTTCCTCCACCCCTGCCATCAGTTTCTCCACCACAGGCACTACATGGAGTGTTTGATGGAGGATTTCTATGGGACTTCTTCCTGGTGTGGTAAAGCCTTTCACAATGCACCTACCTTGTGTTCCTTGCCCATGAGCTTTCTGGGACTTGTAGTCTTTGGTTGAGCTTAAGGGGAACCATTCTCCCTCCCACAAAAAATAATAATCACTTGAAATAAGGATGGTTCCTCAGTTTTGTGTTTGAATTGGCTGAAAAAAAGGGTTCTCCTGTGGACTCCTAAGTAGGCATGATCATTCTTCTATCCAGCTCCATCACTTTTCTCTTAAGTGCAAATTCTTTTCAAATTCTGGCAATAACTAGTAGTACTGTTTTTCACTATAGTTGTTGGTTTTCATCTTTCTTTTCCCTTCCTTCTGAATCATCATAGGTATTTTAGAGGGAAGTTTAGAAAAGCTTTTTCAGGGACCTATGCCAGCAATATTTTAAAACCATTGTTTTATTTGGCTTGCGCAATTTTTTAAAATTCCTTCAGGCTGGACATCAATTCTCCATTTTGCTATAGTTTGTACCACTTCCTATGATCTAAATTTGACTTACTCACTTATTTAAATTACTTTCCTGGCCACTGAAGCTATCAGTGTTTGCTTTGTTTCATAGGCATAACAAAAATGGGGAGAAAATCACCTGGGCAGGTATTAAGTTGGTAGAAGGGATTTCTAACATTTCTAACTTAGAAATCAGTAGGATCCAACAACAGTAAATTCATACAGGGGGATTCTTAATGGATCCTAATATTTTTCATTCATTCCTAGATGCAGGGAGAGAACTTCTTTAGTACCTATAAAGACTGTCTTTAGTCTTTCAATGGAAGGAGGGAATGTGAGGCCTAACAAAACTGATGTATGAAAAAACTAGGAAATGCAAGCTATAAGGAGTGACATGTAGTGGGAATCTTGCCAAGTAATAAAACATTTGCCTTTCAAGCCAGGCACTGCGCCCAAATCAACTAGCTGAATCCTTCATGGTTCAGATCCTCTTCATTTTCTCTCTAGCTCTCCATCTTGCTAGTCAACTCTGATGTTTTCCAAACATTTAGAAACTGGAATGTAATCCCAGAAAGTGAGGGATTTCCTCTGGGCAGCCACCCTGATCTTGGAAAGAAACAAGATTTCAGATTCCACACCCTCTTCCTGGAAAGCCCATTTCAGATTCCTTTCTGATAGCCTAGGGGAATGCAGATGACATTAGACAAGACCTCAACCTTTAGTGGAATCCCAAACAGTGAACCCTTCTGGTCTCATTTGGGAGAACTCCTTAGACTGTAATATTTGGGGGGATATCAAAAAATCTATTATCTATGTTGATTAGATAATCCATTTTTATCCAAATCATGCATACCCTTCGTTTCAAAAATATTAAAACAGAGAAGGGAGATTATGAGACATTGCTACAAAACACAAAAATTGGGACTTGTAGGTGTNTTGTTTTTTATAGGAAAGTATCAAAGTGTTGCTGAAGCTGAAGTTCCAATACTTTGGCCATCTGATGCGAAGAGCCGACTCTTTGGAAAAGACCCTGATGCTGGGTAAGATTAAAGGCAGGAAGAGAAGGGGATGACCAAGGATGAAATGGTTGGTTGGTATCACTGATTCAATGGACGTGAGTTTGAGCAAACTCAGGGAGATGTTGACAGATAGGGAAACCTGGTGTGCTACAGTCTGTGGGGTCGCAAAGAGTGGGACATGACTGAGGGACTAAAGAACAAATTATAAGCAACTCTACTAGAATGGGAAATGGGTTAAATAATTATAGTACATTTGTAGATTAGAATACGAGGCATTTGAAATATTCTGCTCCTGACCTCTTTACAGTCTCTCTAGGAGTAAAATGGAATCTTCCTCCACCCCTGCCATCAGTTTCTCCACCACAGGCACTACATGGAGTGTTTGATGGAGGATTTCTATGGGACTTCTTCCTGGTGTGGTAAAGCCTTTCACAATGCACCTACCTTGTGTTCCTTGCCCATGAGCTTTCTGGGACTTGTAGTCTTTGGTTGAGCTTAAGGGGAACCATTCTCCCTCCCACAAAAAATAATAATCACTTGAAATAAGGATGGTTCCTCAGTTTTGTGTTTGAATTGGCTGAAAAAAAGGGTTCTCCTGTGGACTCCTAAGTAGGCATGATCATTCTTCTATCCAGCTCCATCACTTTTCTCTTAAGTGCAAATTCTTTTCAAATTCTGGCAATAACTAGTAGTACTGTTTTTCACTATAGTTGTTGGTTTTCATCTTTCTTTTCCCTTCCTTCTGAATCATCATAGGTATTTTAGAGGGAAGTTTAGAAAAGCTTTTTCAGGGACCTATGCCAGCAATATTTTAAAACCATTGTTTTATTTGGCTTGCACAATTTTTTAAAATTCCTTCAGGCTGGACATCAATTCTCCATTTTGCTATAGTTTGTACCACTTCCTATGATCTAAATTTGACTTACTCACTTATTTAAATTACTTTCCTGGCCACTGAAGCTATCAGTGTTTGCTTTGTTTCATAGGCATAACAAAAATGGGGAGAAAATCACCTGGGCAGGTATTAAGTTGGTAGAAGGGATTTCTAACATTTCTAACTTAGAAATCAGTAGGATCCAACAACAGTAAATTCATACAGGGGGATTCTTAATGGATCCTAATATTTTTCATTCATTCCTAGATGCAGGGAGAGAACTTCTTTAGTACCTATAAAGACTGTCTTTAGTCTTTCAATGGAAGGAGGGAATGTGAGGCCTAACAAAACTGATGTATGAAAAAACTAGGAAATGCAAGCTATAAGGAGTGACATGTAGTGGGAATCTTGCCAAGTAATAAAACATTTGCCTTTCAAGCCAGGCACTGCGCCCAAATCAACTAGCTGAATCCTTCATGGTTCAGATCCTCTTCATTTTCTCTCTAGCTCTCCATCTTGCTAGTCAACTCTGATGTTTTCCAAACATTTAGAAACTGGAATGTAATCCCAGAAAGTGAGGGATTTCCTCTGGGCAGCCACCCTGATCTTGGAAAGAAACAAGATTTCAGATTCCACACCCTCTTCCTGGAAAGCCCATTTCAGATTCCTTTCTGATAGCCTAGGGGAATGCAGATGACATTAGACAAGACCTCAACCTTTAGTGGAATCCCAAACAGTGAACCCTTCTGGTCTCATTTGGGAGAACTCCTTAGACTGTAATATTTGGGGGGATATCAAAAAATCTATTATCTATGTTGATTAGATAATCCATTTTTATCCAAATCATGCATACCCTTCGTTTCAAAAATATTAAAACAGAGAAGGGAGATTATGAGACATTGCTACAAAACACAAAAATTGGGACTTGTAGGTGTTAAAGTAGGACCTGGGAATATGAACTTTTAACAAGCAGAAAGTCCATAAACCACACACCTTGAGGAGCACTAAGTGAAGTGAAGTCACTTAGTCATGTCCAACTCTTTGCTACCCTGTGGAGTCCAACTCTTTGCAACGCCATGGACTGTCGGCTGCCACACTCCTCTGTCCATGGGATTTTGCAGGCAGGAATACTGTAGTGGGTTGCCATTTCCTTCTCCAGGGGATCTTCCTGACCCAGGGATCAAACCCAGCTCTCCCGCATTGCAGGCAGATGCTTTAACCTCTGAGCTACCACTAAGACTTCACTCAATCTGAAATATATCCTTAAATTTCTACTGTGACCTTTTTTTGCTGCCTATTTTTTTAAAATTGAAGTACAGCTGACTTACAATATTGTGTTAGTTTTGGTTGTACAGCAAAGTGATTCTGTTACGCATATGTTGTTGCTATTCAGTCTTCAGTCGCTTAGTCCTGTGCCTCTTTCGACCTCATGTACCATAGCACGCCAGGCTCCTCTGTCCTCCACTGTCTCCCAGACTTTGCTCAGATTCACGCCCACTGAGTTGGTGATGCTATTTAACCATCTCATCCTCTCATGCCCTCATCCTCTCGTTGTCTTCAATCTTTCCTGGCATCAAGGTCTTTTCCAGTGAGTCAGCTCTTTGCATCACATGGCCAAAGGATTGGAGCTTCAACTTGGTAACAGTTCTTCCAGTGAATATTCAGGGTTGATTTCCTTTGGGATTGACTATCTATATTCTTTTTCAGAGACTTTTCTCAGATAGGTTACTGTAAAATATTGACTATAGTTCCCTGTGCTATACAATAGGTCCTTGATGGTTAGTTATTTTATATGTAAAATCATCTTTATTCATTCATCTAAGGACATTTAGGTTGCTTCCATCCACTGTGAACTTTCAGTTATTCTTGACTATGATGAAACTGGGTAACATAAATCTTCTAATAATTCATAACTCTAATTTTAGCTGTTGCTTCCAACATGTTTCCAGATCTTCACACCCTAACAGAGTTCTTCCTTTGAACAAAGAAGAGAAGCGAATGTCAATCATCCGTTCAACTGGCTCCTCGATTCGTGTTCACTATGGAGATTGCTAGAGTTCTTTGGATGTTAAGGTTTCAAGCACACACAGTATCACAGAGGGGAAAAATCAGTTTATTGAAATGTGACTTAACTACGCATTTCATGAATGGAAAAAGAACACAAAGTAAATTGAGAACGTGAGTTTATCTGTTACAAAATTAGAAACATAACAGCAAGAAATATATGACTGCTAATGAAATTAAAGGGATACAGTGGATGTGTAAAATTACTTATAGAAACATACAGTTGCCAAACTGACAATAGGACTTTAGGATCACATACTTACATTTTTCTGAAACTTGTATACTAGTCCATGCTAAATAAAACTGCATCCTAAATGTATTATTAAGATAATATAAACATTATCTTTATCAAGGTCAATAAGGGCTAGAGTTTTGAATATATGCAATGTTAATATGGAGTGGGTTATAACTAACAGGAATTTCTTTGGAGGTTTTGTTCAGTTTATGTATTAATTTTGTTTTAGGTCTTAAGAACTGAGTTCAAGAAGAAATGAACTCCTGTTAAAATATATGTGGACATATTTAGGAAAGTGCCAGTGTTACATAAATGAACAAATTCCTGAAATAATTCACAACTTTTACTCTTTTGTAAGTATCCCTATAAGCCTCATTTTCTCAAATAAGTCTAGAATTCACTTAAGATGACTTGCTAGTAAGGAGCTTTATAATCTCTGATAAGACTGTTGCAGACTTTGAAAAGATTCCAAACATGGCTCCGTCAATGACTAAAGTAAAGTGACCTTGTTTGCACAGCCAACACCATAATTTGCGCATGTACCTGGATGAATACATTCAGGTACTCTAAGGAATAGTATCCAAGGCACAGGAATTTCAGAAGGTGCTGTTTGCTCTGTATATTTGCTCACAAATTTCTTTCTTTTTTTTTTTTAATGCTTTTGAAAGGATGGAATCAACTACAAATAGCACTTACTCCCAAAGTAAAGTTTTACATATTATAGTTAAATAAATTAAGATTGGCAATTTACTTCTAATGTGTTCCTTCCCTAGGTGTTAATGTTATTTTCACCTAATAGTATGAAGAGAAAGGCTCAAAAGCAAAAATGAAATCTAGTCTGTCCTTCCACCCCCTTCTCCCCAGCATAAAGGCACTTAAAAATTTAGATTCATCACATTTCTGTGATTTACTTTCTAATTCATTTACTTTCTTATACAACTAAAGGATTGCAGCTCGACTTTATCTTCTAAAGTTTAGCAACTTTCTGAGTTCGTGTGCTTCTCTCCCCACTTCTCCTTCCCTCCATCCCTTTCTTCAGTGAGTACAAATAGGCACTACTACATGCCAGGTACTCTTCTGAGCACTGGCTGCGGATGCAAGGTGAGAAGATACAATTCTTACTCTCTTGGAGGCTGACAGCCTAGTTAGGGTCAGAGAAGTATGCAACCATTACAATAATGTGTGGGATCCACACAAGATAGGGGCGGCCTAGGAGGAGGAGAGTGAGTTGAGTGAACACACCTGGCTAGATGCCTAACCTAGTTCTGAGAGAAGGAAGGTCAATTAAAGTTTCTTGGAGACTCTTCTTAGGTCGTTGTCAATTTTGGACCACTTCTGACTTTCAGCTCCAAATGGAATCAGTATTCCTTACTTTTTATGACAATATGTATTTTTTTTTTAACATTCCCTTGACTTTCTGAAGGGATTTTTCATGTATTCCAGCCACCATTCAATTGGCCAATTTTAACCTGTTCATCTTTAACAGCTGTAGTGTTGTACCATTGAGTTGTGAGGATTTCTCTGCTATAACAGTTACTATTACCCATCCCTTGATCCTGATTCATGACAGCTGTGGGATTCCCATATATACTGAGGCTGAATGGTGTGGAAAGCCCAGATTAGGCCTGGGAAGAGGCCTCTTCCTTCCTTCCTTCCACTACCTGCCACGGGTCAAGGTAACAACTTGCATTTCTTACTTAACCTTACCTTCTCCAAACTTCGTTCTAAATTTTTTCCTGTGTCCCATCTTTATGTCTTGTCTTTGAAAAGTTTAAATATGCAATTTAAAGAGGAAAAAGCATGGTCAAGAAATTTTGCTACAGGAAGTAGACACTCTGAATCCCAACAATAATTTCCTCTATATTAATGTATCATGTTTTGCTAAGAACTCTGTGCTGAAATACCCAAGGGCACGTGTGATAAAATTAGATGAGGCGGGATGAAAAGGAACGCTGGATCTTTTCTGAATTTGTTCAAGGCCTGTAGTACTTTGTCTNTCTAATAATTCATAACTCTAATTTTAGCTGTTGCTTCCAACATGTTTCCAGATCTTCACACCCTAACAGAGTTCTTCCTTTGAACAAAGAAGAGAAGCGAATGTCAATCATCCGTTCAACTGGCTCCTCGATTCGTGTTCACTATGGAGATTGCTAGAGTTCTTTGGATGTTAAGGTTTCAAGCACACACAGTATCACAGAGGGGAAAAATCAGTTTATTGAAATGTGACTTAACTACGCATTTCATGAATGGAAAAAGAACACAAAGTAAATTGAGAACGTGAGTTTATCTGTTACAAAATTAGAAACATAACAGCAAGAAATATATGACTGCTAATGAAATTAAAGGGATACAGTGGATGTGTAAAATTACTTATAGAAACATACAGTTGCCAAACTGACAATAGGACTTTAGGATCACATACTTACATTTTTCTGAAACTTGTATACTAGTCCATGCTAAATAAAACTGCATCCTAAATGTATTATTAAGATAATATAAACATTATCTTTATCAAGGTCAATAAGGGCTAGAGTTTTGAATATATGCAATGTTAATATGGAGTGGGTTATAACTAACAGGAATTTCTTTGGAGGTTTTGTTCAGTTTATGTATTAATTTTGTTTTAGGTCTTAAGAACTGAGTTCAAGAAGAAATGAACTCCTGTTAAAATATATGTGGACATATTTAGGAAAGTGCCAGTGTTACATAAATGAACAAATTCCTGAAATAATTCACAACTTTTACTCTTTTGTAAGTATCCCTATAAGCCTCATTTTCTCAAATAAGTCTAGAATTCACTTAAGATGACTTGCTAGTAAGGAGCTTTATAATCTCTGATAAGACTGTTGCAGACTTTGAAAAGATTCCAAACATGGCTCCGTCAATGACTAAAGTAAAGTGACCTTGTTTGCACAGCCAACACCATAATTTGCGCATGTACCTGGATGAATACATTCAGGTACTCTAAGGAATAGTATCCAAGGCACAGGAATTTCAGAAGGTGCTGTTTGCTCTGTATATTTGCTCACAAATTTCTTTCTTTTTTTTTTTTAATGCTTTTGAAAGGATGGAATCAACTACAAATAGCACTTACTCCCAAAGTAAAGTTTTACATATTATAGTTAAATAAATTAAGATTGGCAATTTACTTCTAATGTGTTCCTTCCCTAGGTGTTAATGTTATTTTCACCTAATAGTATGAAGAGAAAGGCTCAAAAGCAAAAATGAAATCTAGTCTGTCCTTCCACCCCCTTCTCCCCAGCATAAAGGCACTTAAAAATTTAGATTCATCACATTTCTGTGATTTACTTTCTAATTCATTTACTTTCTTATACAACTAAAGGATTGCAGCTCGACTTTATCTTCTAAAGTTTAGCAACTTTCTGAGTTCGTGTGCTTCTCTCCCCACTTCTCCTTCCCTCCATCCCTTTCTTCAGTGAGTACAAATAGGCACTACTACATGCCAGGTACTCTTCTGAGCACTGGCTGCGGATGCAAGGTGAGAAGATACAATTCTTACTCTCTTGGAGGCTGACAGCCTAGTTAGGGTCAGAGAAGTATGCAACCATTACAATAATGTGTGGGATCCACACAAGATAGGGGCGGCCTAGGAGGAGGAGAGTGAGTTGAGTGAACACACCTGGCTAGATGCCTAACCTAGTTCTGAGAGAAGGAAGGTCAATTAAAGTTTCTTGGAGACTCTTCTTAGGTCGTTGTCAATTTTGGACCACTTCTGACTTTCAGCTCCAAATGGAATCAGTATTCCTTACTTTTTATGACAATATGTATTTTTTTTTTAACATTCCCTTGACTTTCTGAAGGGATTTTTCATGTATTCCAGCCACCATTCAATTGGCCAATTTTAACCTGTTCATCTTTAACAGCTGTAGTGTTGTACCATTGAGTTGTGAGGATTTCTCTGCTATAACAGTTACTATTACCCATCCCTTGATCCTGATTCATGACAGCTGTGGGATTCCCATATATACTGAGGCTGAATGGTGTGGAAAGCCCAGATTAGGCCTGGGAAGAGGCCTCTTCCTTCCTTCCTTCCACTACCTGCCACGGGTCAAGGTAACAACTTGCATTTCTTACTTAACCTTACCTTCTCCAAACTTCGTTCTAAATTTTTTCCTGTGTCCCATCTTTATGTCTTGTCTTTGAAAAGTTTAAATATGCAATTTAAAGAGGAAAAAACATGGTCAAGAAATTTTGCTACAGGAAGTAGACACTCTGAATCCCAACAATAATTTCCTCTATATTAATGTATCATGTTTTGCTAAGAACTCTGTGCTGAAATACCCAAGGGCACGTGTGATAAAATTAGATGAGGCGGGATGAAAAGGAACGCTGGATCTTTTCTGAATTTGTTCAAGGCCTGTAGTACTTTGTCTATGTAGCCAGTTTGATTTCTTTCCTTTTTCCCCATATGGGCACTGTAATTTATCAGGTTTCATGACTGCCTGCAAGTTGAGAGCCAAAACTGTGGCTATAGCTCTTTACGGAATGTGCATTTGTATTAACTTCATCCTTGGTTCCATTTTAAGGCCATATCCTTGTTTTTCTTTCTCATCTATTTTTTTTTCCAAGTGGAAATATCTTTATTTTATTTAATTATGAAGTTAATTCATGCTCTAAGTAACAGTACTCAGTGTTGAAAAACAGAAGAGAACCTGAACTATGCCAATAATCCCACCCTGACCCTCATCCCCTGAGAATGTGCATGTTCTCAGCTACCTTGAATTGGATATCTTGACATACTTTTTAAACATGTATCTTTACAAGCTGGCTTAAATTCTTCTGGAACATAGCAGTGTACCACTAAATAATGATTTAAAGTGTTTTTAATAGTGCTTCACAATTTACAAAGCATTTTCACAAGCTTTAGCTCATTTAATCTTATAAGCAAAGATCAGTATCTTCCAAAACATGTTCATTTTTATTGTTGCCAAACATCTCTTTGATTTGGCTGACTTTCATTTTCCTGCCAATACCCTTCTTTTGCCAGTGTATTCAGTTCAGAAAAAACTACAAGCCATACTTAAAATTTGCACATTCTTCCCAGTGGATACTGAGATCCTTGTTAGTTGAATCTTGAGAATAGGAAGAGTAACAGGTAAGACTGTTGGAGCAGTTAGAACAGGTAGAAATCTGTCTGTCGGTAACTATGGGGTCACAAAGAATTAGACATGACTAAGTAAATACACACACACAATTGACAGTGAAAAGGAACAGTTGCTTTCAAATTCATATCACCTTTTGTTTTATTCCAATTCTAAGAAAATTATTTTACTAGAAACTATTTTGCTAATTCATTAGTGAGAAGCAAGCAAAATTCTGTTTTTGTGTATTCTCATTAAACGGAGGTATAACTTACACATTGCCTTCTATACATGCCTCTAGTTAAACTGAGGATAACTTCAAAAGAAAGAGGTCCATTTTCCTTTAGTTTAGACACTGATCTGAAGTTAAAAACAAAAGGTGATTATAATAAGCAGAAACTCTTAGGACCAAGTCACAGGCAACGGCTGAAAAGTGGAATGTTGCTTAGTACATCAGTGACATTACGTTGCTTTTGTTGTGTTTGCTAAGGTGCTCTTAAAAGACCAAAAAAAAAAAAAAAAAACCCAGCACCTGGGACTTATTTTGGAGGTCTTGTGACACCATCAAGGAACGTCAGATGCTGGGTTTGAAATAAGTACTGTATTTTATTTACCAGCTTTCTCATATGCCTGGTGTGCTTGGAAGTAGAGAGAACATGGACAGATACTGGGCTGGATGATGTTGGATTGAAGCAAAATATACCAAAACACAAAAACGGCTTGAATTTTTTTAAAGGCATTCTTTTATATATAGGGCAAACGCCTATAACAAAATGTTGAGTTAGTTGACTTGACAACTACCTACTAAACCACTGGGGGTTTCCCTGGTGTTTCAGATAGCAAAGAATCTGCCTGCAGTATGGGATACCCAGATTCTGTCTCTGGGTC
This sequence comes from Neotragus moschatus, assembly GCA_006410615.1. Lineage (NCBI taxonomy): Eukaryota > Metazoa > Chordata > Mammalia > Artiodactyla > Bovidae > Neotragus > Neotragus moschatus. The sequence goes on along the minus strand of SJYA01001305.1, from coordinate 76,824 downwards.
AGGAAGATCCCCTGGAGAAGCGAATGGTAACCCAATATTCTTGCCTGGACAGACGAACCTGGCAGGTTATAAACTATGGGGTTGCAAAGAGTTGGACATGACTGAGCGAGTAACCCAACACTTACTAACCACTGGTACTTTCTATATGATAGTGGTAGTTGCACCTCAAAGCGTGCTGTGTCAGGGCTTCAGAGAAATAAGGATTCTGCTCATTGACATACTTTGACAGGGGCTTTGGGAAGCTAGTCATAAATGCAGAATCAGGGTATGTCCTTGCAGTTCCCACTCTGGGGTTTGCATTAAAATAAGTGTTCAGTGCAGTTCATCAAACATTTATTGAGTGCCTGCTGTGTGGTAGGAATTAAGGATACAAAAATGACTGTGATAGGATATGGTGCTTTCAAAGGGCTTAAGAAAAAAATGGAGAATAGATATCTGGGGGATGGAAATTTCTTTCATAACTGTATTTTGCAAACTTTAATTATGAATTCTGACAGAACAAGGGTCACATATTTTACTTCTTTTACATATTTTTATAATGGCTTGTACAAAATAGAAACTGAATATCGTTGTTGACAGACTGGCGGATTTACGGAAAAATTGTTGCCAAGTTCAGGTAAACAGTATCTGAATTCTCCAGAGAAGATGAATGGAATGAAAATGTGTGTTTCTAAATGCAACTTCTTGATTTCTTTATAATCTCTGTTGTCCTTTGCTGTATTATTTGGACAAATCCTTCAACATGGAGAAAGAATGACAATTTTGTGAAAAGGCTATTATTATATAAAATTTTCTGTGTGATAAAACCACACCCAATGGGCCTCACCCAGAGGAGCTTATATATGTTATTAGACGCAGGAATGTTAAGTGTGTTAGATTCGGTCCCTGTTGGGCAGTCATATGACGCAAACGGTGACTCTGAAATGAAGCCATAATATATGGTTTAACCTCTTAACAGTTTGTGATGTCATTTTTTATGTGGTAAGAAAAACAAATGCTGTCACGTTTTATATTTGAGACTCTTGCAAGCCAACATCAAGAGATTAAGTATGAGCATTACCAACACAGTATCATGAATGCAGTCATATGGGTGCCAGAAAATCGCTGGGACCACAAACACTCCCCAGTAACTCAGTGTTATAGAATGGAAAGATAAGTCTGCTGATAAGTTATAACCCTCATGAGACACTGCATTTTTCCCTTAGAAGGAAGTAGAAATAATCTTAAATATGTCGATTTGAATGGGAATTCATCTAACTCTAGTTCCAGCTAATCTTTATGCCTATAATTTAAAAACAGAAATAGAGTAGCCAAAATTAAAAAAAAAAAAAAAACTATGTGTTCATATAAAAGACAAAATTAGAACTGAGATGAAATTGGGGCAGAGTCAGTAAAACTGCCGCTTTCCAGTGTTTACTTTCTTGAAATAGTTTTGAGTCATTTCTGTGAGATATAAACATACTACTTTGTGTTTCCTATCATTTTTTTATTATGCACATAATTTAACAGTTTGTAATAGTTGAAGCCACATGTCTCTATGGACTGGAATATTGTTGAAACAGCTTCACTCAAGTGAGAAGACTTCTAGTATAATTCAGGTATGTATATTTTCCTTGAACCAAGTGTGTGACATTCAACTTGTCAAAAATGAACATTTTGCTTGACTGAACAGCTTTGCTCTGTGTTTTGCTTGTCTACCGAGGCAAATAAAGCCTGACAAGAAGAGCATTTCCAGCTAAAGACCAAGAGGGGAATGAATCAGGATTTGAGCCAGTTATCAGAAAATTCCTTTCTTGGTGAATACTTTATAATGTATATGATATACTAACAAGAAATAGTTTAGATAAATCTTAGCTGCAGGTGACAGAATGTGTGCCTCTTGATTCCTCCTGCTTTTAAGTATTTAGTGAATTTCTTTTTATCAGATGCTTTTTATTATAAGAAGGTATATAATTTTTGTATTGTGGACTTTCTATATATATTGTTTATGTTATTTTATTTCTGTTTCCTCCTAACTGGGGAAACTTCAAGGTGATGAAGAGGAACACAACTGGCTTGGTACAAAACTTCATTTTATTTCTTAAAAGCAGGAAGGGTTGTTGGAATGTTTTATTATCACTTCAAGAATTATATGGCTTGTGGATCTTTATTTGGAGTTTGCCTCAAAATTTATCTAAAGAGGCATTCCATTCCATTAGTGAATTTTGCCCATTCACTTAGTCAACCTTTTTTTTTTTTTTTTTTTCTGAGTACCTGCTATGTTTTTAGGACTTACATTGGTTCTGGGATAAAGGTGAATAGCGTATAAAGTTTGTCCTCAAGGACTTTCAGTTTGTGTCTCACTTGATGGCTAAGTTTCCAGGACAACAAACTTAAATGATGAATAAACTAAAACTTAAATGATAAATAAACTGATTAAGAGTTTATTCATTTATTAGGTCAACAGATTTCAATTTTTGTCAGACATGATGTATTAGGAGCATTTGAACTGGATAAGCATTGGAATCACAGTGATGAACTGGTTAGAATTTACCACCTAATAGAAGGAAAGACACATTCTGGTCAACTGATCACATTAGTAAAAGTACACTTATAAATCAGAATAAATTTTCTATGAAGAAAAATAATGCAGATACATGAGTACATATAATTAAGGAATCCAACTCAGATATGGGAGGGACTTGCAGTGAGTTATACTGGAGAAGGAGATTGGAAGGGAAGGGTGCTGCTGCTGCTGCTAAGTCGCTTCAGTCGTGTCCGACTCTGAGACCCCATGGACGGCAGCCTACCAGGCTCCTCTGTCCCTGGGATTCTCCAGGCAAGAACACTGGAGTGGGTTGCCATTTCCTTCTCCAATGCACGAAAGTGAAAGTGAAGTCGCTCAGTCATGTCCGACTCCTAGTGACCCCATGGACTACAGCCCACCAGGCTCCTCAGTCCATGGGATTTTCCAGGCAAGAGTACTGAAGTGGGGTGCCATTGCCTTCTCCAGAAGGGTACAGAACGAATGAAAGATATATTCCTATGAGCAGCACACCAATGTCTGAGGAACAGCCAAGAATGAAGGAATGATCCACCATTCCTTTGGTTTTACAAGGACAAGCAGGACAGAGGACCAATCAATGTTCATTGGACATAACAGCATGAAAGTAACTGGTGTCTGGAGCAGGTTCCCTTTTTCTAGAGTGATGGTGGCGAGTTCTGACTGGAATGGACTGGTGATCAAATAGGGAGAAAATTAGAAAGGGCATAAATGAAACCCGCAAGAAGTACGGTTATAAAGCAAAGATCTCAGGTAGTTGAAGAAGAGTAATTCATTTCTTTGTTTATGTATGTATGGTACAGGCTGGACTAGGTTTGAGTATTGACAAGTTGGAGAGAGTGTACAGGGGGTTGCTGAACATACAGTAGAAAACCGGAAACATTTGTAGTGAGTTTCCTCACTAGTTGAAGGTAAGAAGTGACTAGACTCAGAGCCCTGTGGAGGGACTGACTAAGAGAGGAAATGAGAGGATCTTGTAGATATAAGTAGATTTGGTGGGAAAAGGTAAAAGTAGAAGTTGTTCCCATTCAACTCATGCAGTTTTCTCTGTAAAGTTGGAGCTTTGCATTATCTGTAGAAAGGGAGGAGATAAAGGAGGAACTGAAGGTTTAGGGAATGTTTGAAATAGTCATTGTAGGCAATGAAATAGAAAAACAGTGAATGGACCAGGAGGATTGATGGGCAATGTTGAGGGTCCATTTGAGGTGGGTGAAGATGGTGCTCTGGTAACTAACATTCATCTGCTCTACTCTGTGGCTTTCCCCTGCAGTGCTGGGCTCCTGGAGGGCAGGACCAAGAAGCGAGGGTGTGTAGGGTATTGAAAGAGTGTTATTGAAATGATGGGCCCCAGGAGTGGGGTTAGGGGGAAGTATGCTCGATTAAAAAGGTACAGAAGAAAAGACAGGGATGAAGAAAGGATTGGGACATAGTGAGGCGTCAGTGGAGTAGAAGTGCCCTGACATCAACAGGCAGACTCAGAGTCAAGCTTGGAATCAAGTATTCTAATATTCCAATAATGTTCCAATAAAATGATTCTTTAAGAGCTCCGACTTGTGATGCCAAAACACATCTGTGGCAAGCCTCCGATGAAAGGGCTTGTGGTCCAGAGCAGAGGCTCTGGAAAGACTAGGATTGGAGTGAGATGAAGAAGTATTAATGCTGGCTGGGGTCTTCTAATACTCCATGTGTATTCTCGTACCTGAAGAATGTCACATTTTTAGTTCCTGTGTTACACTGAGGTCATTAAGTTGTTAAGGAAAAACATCTGTTTTAAAGCATCCTCCCTATATTTTATGCAGTATCAAGGAAACTTGATCTTCAATGGACACTGAGAATACTTTGTTCCATTCCATTCAGTTATTTCTTAAACTGTCGATGTTTATTGATTGGAAAATAATCTAAGGACCTACAGATTTTTTAAAAACTTATTTTGTTTTGGGGTATAGCCAACTAACAAACACTTGTGATAGTTTTAGGTGAACAGGGAAAGGATTTAACCATATATGTACATATATCCATTTTCCTCCAACTCCCCTCCCATCCCAACACTGGGCAGAGTTCCATGTGCCATGTCTCTGTTGGTTATCCATTTCAAATATAGCAGTGTGTACATGTCCATCCAAAACTCCCTATTCCTTCCCCTTGTAAGATTTTTTTGAGCAGGAATCAGTCAACAGAATCAGCCTGTTAACATTTGACTATGGTCTCAAGGATCTGGACTTGGACCTCTGGTATGGTGGTGCTCTAAGTGTATATACCATCTACTCAGGTTATATAGAACAAATAATGCTTTCCTTCTCTATCTGGCTTTCTGAACACACTTTGTTCTCCAGGAGCTGGAATGTATCTCCAGTAATGGAAGCCTTCATCATCTCACAGCTGGTTTAAGGCAGCATCTTCTTAGTTGGTCTCCTTCCTTTTGGACTTTTTACCACCTTTTTACCCTATACTTTACTGCCTTGTTATTTAACTTTAAATCTCTGATCCTTCTGTTACCTCCTTGTTCAAGGAATAGAAGCTCACCCCTCCCTCACCGCATTAAGATAGGAATAAATTCAGCTGCCTCTTAAGTGACTTGTGCAAAGCCTCACTCCTTCTAACAGGGGAGAAAGACAATAACCAAGCAAACTAACAGAGGATGCGCTACATGTAACCACTTTAGTCTCTTCACCCATTTAAAAACAAAAATGTGGCTATAGAACTAGATGGCCAAGCTTGTTGGGGTTTAGGTATGTAGTTGGTTAGTTCAGTTCAGTCGCTCAGTCGTGTCTGACTCTGCGACCCCCATGGACTGTAGCACACCAGGCCTCCCTGTCCATCACCAACTCCCGGAGTTGACTCAAACTCATGTCCATTGAAACGATGATGCCATCTCATCCTCTGTTGTCCCCTTCTCCCACCTTCAATCTTTCCCAGCAACAGGGTCTTTTCGCATCAGGTGGCCAAAGTATTGGAGGTTCAACTTCAGCATCAGTCCTTCCAATGAACATTCAGGACTGATCTCCTTTAGGATGGACTGGTTGGATCTCCTTGCTGTCCAAGGGATTCTCAAGAGTCTTCTTCAACACCACAGTTCAAAAGCGTCAATTCTTCAGTGTTCAACCTTCTTTATAGTCCAGTTCTCACATCCGTACATGACTGCTGGAAAAACCTCGCTTTGACTAGATGGACCTTTGTTGGCAAAGTAATGTCTCTGCCTTTTACTATGCTATCTAGGTTAGTCATAAATTTTCTTCTAAGGAGCAAGCATCTTTTAATTTCTATTTGGCTAGAAATTAATTTTAATTCTAGTTGGCTAGAATTCCCTTCTAATCCTGAAGTTCAACAGAACTATATTACCTTCCAGGATCTGCTTCCAATCCTGGTAGCACAGCCATTGAGTTTCAGATTGTCAATGTCAAGTTGGGATAATCTGCATCTATCTGATGGTTTGAAGATTTGAAGATTTAATTCAGTTACTGTTGCCTACTGCTGCCATTTGGCACACCAGTGTGCATTCCCTTTATTTTCTAGCCTGTTACCTTAGATCCACTACTTCTACATTTTATGACCACCACCCCACCAAGCACAGCCTTGACTTTTACTGTTCAGCCTTGTGACTCAAAAAGCCTAGCAAGGCCCGTTATTGCAATGCCCCATGGGAACACTTACCTATTTCCAGTCTCTGTGGTCTTTGTTCTTATATAAGATCTTACTCTTCCCTCTTTATCAATTCAAGTTGAAATCCTGATCCCAAATTCCTTTAAAAAATTTTCTAAAGATTTGGGCCTTCCAGCTCTGACTTTCTGAGATTCTAAACTCAAATGAAAATATTTTTTTCTACTTCTGATTTTTTTATTTTGCACCTTGGGAACGCAAATATACACATAACTAGCTCCTTTACCATATACAAGAACAAAATCCCGCTATTCTGGGCACAGATGGTCCTGCTGGCATATGTAACATTCATTTCCTATGGGCACTTCTGCCTGGAGGACTGTGCTCTCATTGTCTGCAGTCTGTGCCTGGTCTGTTTAGGCAACTAACATGGGTGAGGTCCGAATCTTCCAGATCACTGATGAGCTACAATGTTTAAGCACAGTGCTTGGCTTTTGGAATATGTGGACTGATGAAGAGTAGCTGAGGAGTATGGCCCCATCGTCGTCATATGCAGGGTTCATCCCAATGGGCACACGTGNTTGGAAGTGGTGGTGGTTTAGTTAATAAGTTGTCTCTTTCCGACCCCATGGGCTATAGCTCACCAGGCTCTTCTGCCCATGGGATTTCTTAGGCAAGAATACTCGAGTATCAATCTGCTTAGTGGCTTAAATAATTTTATAGGTCTTGAAGAACCAGCTTTGATTTCATGGATTTCCTTCATTGTTCTGTTTTGAAAACAGAAATATGTAAGATTTTTACACTAAAAATGACACATTTTCTGTCTTCTGCTATTTTGCATTTCATAAGTTATTATTTTTCTAGTTTCTTATGGTATCAAGGTGATGCTGAGGTCATTAATATAAGATTTTTTTTGTTTTCCAACAAAGATTTCCAGTAATAAAATTTTTTTCCAGTGCTATTTTAGTAGCATATCATAAATGTTTTCATTTTTCTTCACTTCAAAATACTTTATTTCCCTTTGATTTCCTCTTTGACCCATGGGTATTTTGAAATGAGTTGTTTAGTTTCTAAATATTTGGAGATTTTCCAGATATACTTCAATTATTTACTTTTAATTTAATTCCAGTGTATTCAGAGAACACACTGTATATAACTTGAATCATTTTAACTTAATTGACATTTGTTTTATGGCCCAGAATATAGTCTGTCTTGGTAAATGTTCTATGTGTATTTGAAAAAAATTAAACTTCCTACAAATACATTTCTTCTAAAATTTCCAGACTGGTCTAGTTATTGTTGGGTGGAATACTCTATAAATGTCATTTAGGTCAAGTTGGTTGAGAGTTTTATTAAAATATTCTACATCTTTACTGATATAGTATCAATTATGAGCAAGATATATCACAATCTCCATCTACCATTGTGGATTTGTCTGTTTATATCTGCTTGTAGTTCTATCAGTTTTTGTTTTATTTGTCCCAAATCTCTGTTATATAAGCATTTAGAATTGTCTTTTTGGCAAATTTGACTCTTCCGTCATTATTAAAAATGACCTTATCTATCCATGGTAATAGTCTGTGTCCTGAAATCAACTTTACATTTGGTTATATTAATATTAGATAACCATTTTAATTCTTTGTGTTTTTAATATAATGCCTTTGTTGTTATTGCAGCATTCCTTAATGTGATTTATTATATTCTATTAAATTTTCATTATGGTGTGATTTCCTAATTCTCTTTCTCATTCTCCCTTTATTATTTTTTCATAATATTTTATCACATTTTAAAGACCCAGTGGTCAGTATTACTATTTTGTAATAACTACAGTGTGCCAAATAATATATTATTATTCTATTTTTAATATATTTTCCTTAAAATAGCTTTGAGATATAATACATATATCATGCAATTCACCCCTTATGGTGTTTAATTCAATAATTTTTATTATGTTCACAGATATACATACCATCACAGTCAATTTTAGAAATTTTGGTCACCTAAAAATGCCCCAATAAACTTTGTACTCTTTAGCTTACCCGTACTCTCCACCAGTCACCAATCCCAAACAACCATAATATATTTTCTTTCTCTGAAGATTTCCCTACTCTGGATTTTTGTGTGAATGCAGTTATGTGATGGAGTCATGTAATATGTGAATTTGGAGGACTGGCTTCTTTCACTTAGCATGTTTTCAAGGTTCTTCCAAGTTATAGCATGTATCAGTATTTAATTCCTTTTATAACTGAATAATATTTCACTGTATGGATATATAATATTTAGTTTATCCGTTTGTCTCCAGAGGGACATTTGGGTTGTTTCACCTTTGGGCTCTTACGAATATCGCAAGATTTTGTGCAAATATAAGTTTCATTTCCCTTGGGAAAATATTTTAGGCTTTGTATACTATACTATCTCTGCCACAACCACTAAACTCTGCCCATTATAGCAGGAAAGCATGTGTATGAGCTAAGTCGATTCAGCTGTGTCTGACTCTTTGTAATCCTGTGGACCGTAGACTGCCAGGCTCCTCTGTCAATGGGATTCTCCAGGCAAGAATACTGGAGTGGGTGGCCGTACCCTCCACCAGGGGAATCTTTCCAACCCAGGGATTAAACCTGGGTCTCTTATGTCTCCTGCGCTGAAGGGCAGATTCTTTACCACTAGTGCCTCCTGGGAAGCCCCATCAGGAAAGCAGTGATAGACAATACAGAAATGAGTGAACCTGGTTGTTCCAAGTAAATAACTGCAATAAACTATTTACAAAAATGGGTGGTGTGCCAGATTTGGACCACAGGTCAGTATATGCCCACCTCTGAATTACAGTTTCAAGATGTTGTGCCTTGGTGTAGATTATTTGAATTCAGTGTGCTAGGGTCTTCATGGACCTTCAGTAGGTCTACATCCTTCAGACTGGGAAACATTTATTTTCATATGTCTGATAATTTTCTTGCCAGCCTTGTATGTGTTTGCATTTTTAAAAAATTCCTTTCAGTTAATATTTAAGCCTCTTGGATTGACCATATATTTCTTAAAATCTCCTGTCTTTATTTTTATCTTTTTATTATACTTTCTGAAAGATTTTCTCAGTTTTACTATTCAGCAGTCTTTGTTTGATAACATTAAACACACTCTTTCTAGTTGTAGCCAACACTTCAGGCCCATCTTTGGCAGCACCAGGTGCCTCCATGTCTGAAGCCTTTCTGAGCTCTTACAGGCCAAATGGTCTCGCTTCCTTCCCATCATTGTATCCTGTTGCAGGCGCAGTTCTGTTAAGTCAGTTACAATTCCTCCACCAGCTTTCCATATTACAAAAATTTATTGGCATCTTTTGTCTGCTGTTGTGTCCTTTCCAGTTCTCTTGTCATTTTTATTTATTTACTGTTATTTTAGCAGACATTTGGGAGAGAATGGGGGAAAAAAAGAGTGTTCAACCTGCCATGTTTGACTGAAAGTTAGCACTATTTATTCTCTTTCATTATTTCTATTTTTCCGTCTTGATCCATTTCCAGGTCCCATTAAAGATTGTTCTGGTTATTATGCTCACTTTTCAGTGACTCATATGTTTTGTTTCCCAGTGTAAGTAAATCTTTGGTCAGTATTAGAAAAAAGACACTAAGTTTGAGTTCCTAAGACTGAGCTTCTACTTCTGGGTTTACTGACCATCTCTGTACCTAGAGAGTCAGACTTTTTCCAGGGAAGAGAATTCATCCTGACTGACGGCCTCTTAGTTGCCACACACAGTAATAGGTACTCTCTCCATCCTCGTTTTTATATTTTAGTTTTCAGTCTTCCAAAAACTGTATTTCACATTCTTCACTTAAATAAATACTTTAACCTATTTGCTTAGATATAGCACAGAAATATTTTATTGGTTTACAAATTTTGATGTTCATTTTGGAAACAGTTTTATGAGAGAACATGGAGTTAACATGATGTAAAGATCTGGCCTTAAAATATCACATGTGGTATTAAAATTTATTCTCTAAGGTGCGATTGAGGCTCAAGCCTTTTGTAGTGAGGAAGGGAGATGAGGCAAAATGAATGGGGAAGTAGTTTTGAATGGTTAGTATATAATACCATATCAGTTTTAATATTTTATTTTGTACCAGGATGATCCCTATGTAGAGAATTAAGCATTTTTTTCTTTTTAAAAAAATTTTTAAGGGGATAAATGGGTGGTGCAGGAGCTACATATTTCTTTTCACTTCTACTCATGTCTACAGAATTATAAAACCAGAAGGGACCTTAGAGATTCTTTAGTCTCTTGGTTTAGAAACTTCATTGTGCTTAAGTCAGTTTGGTCTTCTGCACAGTTCCAAAGATCACCCAAAGATTAAAGCTGTGCAACTAGAAGCTGAGAAACTTTACAAAAGTTTTGAAGTATAATTGCTTCACAATGTTGTGTTAGTTTCAGGTATACAGCAAAGTTATTCATTTATACACACACACGTGTGTGTGTGTGTGTGTGTGTGTGTAAAGAGTCTGCCTACAATGCAGGAGCTGCAAGAGACACAAGTTTGATCTCTGGGTTTTGGGAAGATCCCCTGGAGGAGGGGATAACAGCCCTCTCCAGTATCTTTACCTAGAGAATCCCATGGACAGAGGAACCTGGTGAGCTACGGTCCGTAGGGTTGCAAAGAGTCACTGAAACTACTGAACACACACTTGGGATTAGAAACTGAGAAATTTTGAAAAACCAGTTCCTAGGTCTCACTCTTGGAGATTTGGATTCCACAGAAAAAGATGTGTCTAGGAATGTGTCTTTGGTACAGATACCCCTTTCCCCTCACCACATACCCATAGAGCAGCAGTCCCCAACGTTTTAGGCACCAGGGACCAGTTTTGTGGAAGACAATGTTTTCGGGGCTGGGGGGATGGCTGGGATAGTTACAAGACGATTGAGGCACATTACATCTGTGTGTACTTTATTCTATTATTATTAGATCAACTCCACTTCAGATCATCAGGCTTTAGTCCCAGAGGTTGGGGACCCCTGTCACAGAGGATTCCCAGATACAGTTTGACCAAAGACCACATTTCAGGAAATACTGGCCTGGTCTGTCTTATTTATGGAGGAGAGAAGTAAGGTCTGAGGAAGTTGAGTGACACGTCCCAGTCTGTTAGTGAGAGAGATGGGAGTGGACCACGCATTTCAGAACTCAGTTCAGTGATTCTTTTTTCCCACCAGAGCATGCACTATTACTTTAGTGTCTAGTTACATCATGAACTAAAGATATGAACCACCAGCTTAAAGTGTCTTTATTTGTCGTAACCTCCGTTTTTTTATAAATGGTTTTCAGATGTTTGGAAATAGCCTCCGCTGCAGCCGAAGAATGATTGGGGGTTGAAGGGAAGGGAAAACCCTCTGCCCTTCCACACATCCCCTCCAACCCCCCAACACACATAACCTGCTGGAAATTGACTTCTGTGTATTTTCTCCTCGAGTCACATGCCCCTGGAAGATTAACAGATACTTATTTAGAAAACTGTCCAAAGCATTCAGGAACTTGACACTTGTTGAAAGGGAGAGGACATGCTGCTGAACAACTTCTCTACTCAAGTGTGATGTAGCAACTGTTGCTCTGCTCTTGAAGGGGAGGAAGGAGCTGTGTCATGGGCCTCTTCTTCATGGGCCCTGCATCTCTATCACAATGCGGCCAAACAAAACAGGCACGTGCTCGCCGCTGAGTCATGCACAGTCTGTGATGTCGTCCTACTCGTGGAGGAAAGACATTTCCTTTCCTGCTTATATCTGGTACACTTAATGAAGAATGATCATTTTGAAGTTTCTTTCAGAAATCAGTTGCAGTAAAATAAAAGATTTTTACCATTAAAGAGTATCTATTGATTAAACTGAAATTCAAATTGCCATATTCCTTTTTTATTTTTTTANATGTCATCCTACTCGTGGAGGAAAGACATTTCCTTTCCTGCTTATATCTGGTACACTTAATGAAGAATGATCATTTTGAAGTTTCTTTCAGAAATCAGTTGCAGTAAAATAAAAGATTTTTACCATTAAAGAGTATCTATTGATTAAACTGAAATTCAAATTGCCATATTCCTTTTTTATTTTTTTAACTCTACATTAGTCAGGATGAGTTAGATGAGGCTGTGATAACAAACAACCCCCAAATCTTAGTGGCTTAACACATCTAAGCCATGTGTCTCATGCGGGTTGTCAGGAGGGCATGCCCCATCGCGTGCTCTGAGAAATCCACGCTGACTGCAGCTCCGTCTTGTGCTTCCATAGCTGTCAGGGCAGGGAAGGGCAAGTTCTGCTCTGCCTTGCTCTGACAAATGCTTCCACTCAGGGACAGATGATTGTGTCTGCTCACGTTTTATTGGCCAAACCGTCGAATTCAAGACGGTTGAAAATATAACCTAACATTATCATGAATCCAGAATATTCTTTTTCTTGCTTTTGTTTCAACCTCATTAGTTCTGCTAAACTTTCGGACTTCCAAGATATGACCTAGATCTTTTAAGTTTTCTGCTTGCGTGTATATACGTGAACAAAGGGTCTTTGACATTACTGTAAAACCACTTAGAATTAACTCTGACTTCTCAAATTAAAAAATTGTAGTTGTTAAATATAATAAAATTTACATCTTAATGGTTAAATGTGAAGTATAGTTGTATTAAGTACATTTGCATCGTTATGTAACCACTGTACAGGACCCTTTCATCTTGCAAAACTGAGGCTCTGTGCCTGTTAAATAAATCTGCCCCCATCCCAGCAATACCATTCTATCTTCTATCTCTATGAATTTAACCATTCTAGTTACCTCATGCTGCTGCTGCTGCTAAGTCGCTTCAGTCATGTCCGACTCTGTGTGACGCCATAGACGGCAGCCCACCAGGCTCCCCTGTCCCTGGGATTCTCCAAGCAAGAACACTGGAGTGGGTTGCCATAGTAGGATTATATGGTATTTATCTTTCTGTGATTTATTTCTCTTAGCATAATGTCCACAAGTTTCATCCATGTTGTGCCCTGTGGCAGACTTACTTTCATTTTTAAGGCTGGATAATACTCCATTTTGTGTATTTAGCATATTTTGTCTTTCTGTACAACTGTCAATGAACACTTGGGTTTCTTCCACCTTTTGGCCGTTGTGGATAATGTTGCTGTGAACACTGGATTTTATCTTGCCTTATGTGTGCTGCTTTTCCTATATAAAAGAAAGGCAACCTCTTCCTCTTCAGACTTCTAGTTTACCATTCGCAAGGGACAGGAAACAGTTATTTGAATGTTGAAGTAATAGGCTTACTTTGGGGATCTTCTGCCATTGGTTACAACAAAAGCTGAGCGATACTCCACTCTCCTTTTTCAAGTTCAACTGAATCAACAAAGCCAACGGATTCTGGTGTTTTGTCTTGGATGTAACCTGCAGATCTTAACATTTTTCTCAGAGAGGTGACAGTATATGCCTAGCACGTTATTTTTCCTCTGAAGGTCATGGCAAACAGATCTGTTTACATGTGCTGTGGCTCTTTGAAGAACCTCAGTCCATTTTATTATCTAAGTCCTTTCCTCTCCCCTTCCAAGGAAGCAATTTTTTATCCCCTCAGGAGGCATTATCACCTTTGGGTGACAGTGTATGCTTGAGACTAAGATGGCTGATTCTTACTGGTCTTCAAGCCTGGCATGATCCACTTCCTACTGAACTCCCCCTCTCTCTCCCTTCCCCCTTCCTGCCCCACCTCCCCTGGCTCACTCCTGTCTAGCCCCACAGGCTTCCTTTCTGTTCTTCAAGGGCATCACACTTGTTCCACTTTAGAGTACTTTGCACAACTTGTTCTCTTTGCTGAAGGGCTAGTTCTTTATTTTTAATTAATTAGTTTTTGCTCGCACATCTCTTTGCCACCTTAGATATCACTACTGTGGAAGAATCTGTCCTCCAACTCTCTTGCTCCAGTCTATATTAGATCTTTGCTGCTGTTCTCTCACAGTGCTGAAATGATACATTTATTTGTAAGTTTATTATATGTCTGCCATCCCAGTGTATTGTAAACTTGAGGTCAGAGACTGACTGGCTTTCCTCTGTCTATATGACATTTAGCTCAGTGTATAGAATTGTTGAAAAAAGGGTTAGTGAAGTGTTTTGTGAAAATACACAATGAAACAAAACTGCTCTGAACCTGGTATTGCTTTTTTAAATGTATGCATGCATTTATATTTAAATGTGTTCTGATCAACATTAAAAAAATATTAAGAATTATACATCGCTCATCACAACAGCTTTATATATGTATACATATAGGAGGTATAGGAAATGCTAGCTGCTATAACATACATTACGGAAGGAAACTGTTGTTCCTATAACAGTGAAATCCTGAAATTCCAGTGTTTTGATAAAATAGTTTGTTTCTTATTCATATATGAGCCCAACTGGTAGGGCTGAAGTGGAGGCAGAGGTTCTGTTCCAAGCAGCCATTCAGGGACTCAGTTGATGGGGACTTGCTGTCCGCAAGGTCACCTTGGTGTCTGTGTCTGGATGGGAGGGCTGGAGGAGAATGTTGAGAATTGCATGGGAGGTTTTCTTGGGGTAATCTTGGGAGTGGAATGCATCACTCCTGCCCACATCCATTTTTTGCATTCCTGACCAGACTCAGATCTCCAGTAGGGTTGCAATGCCTTTTATCCCCCGACATGAACCCAGCCACATGGCTGCACGTCCTAGGCAGGGAGGCTGGGAAGACAGCTCTGAACTCAGGAGGTAAACTGGTCTCCTCTATCATATCCTTGGAAACTCATACGTATGTGTAAAGTGTGTAGTTGATATTTGGGTATATGTGAATTTATAAATCCCTTTCGGGAACTTAGGGGCCCTTGCCAAGTCCAAGATGCCGAGAATGGGAATCACTAAAAATAGCAATACATGAGCTTTATTTTAGGAGAGGGTTTTGTCTGCTTCATCATTTTCAAAACTGAAAGAGAGAAGGTGGACTGAAATCAGGGGAAATGGGCTCAGGTTAGAGAGGGGCTATATACACCTAACTGAACAAAACTATTTAAATAAGAACTAATCTTCCCAGGCTTTTCTGGTGTAGCTGTGTTCACGAGAGTGCAGACTGGCATCTTGTCAGCTGAGTGAAAGCCCAGGTGGGGTTCTGGTTGGGCTGCTGGCAACATTGTCATTAATAAAATGGAGCCTTTATTTATTTTTTAAACCAAAGACCTGTTTTCAGTTCCCAGATCACCTGATAAGTCCTATTCTTTTGATGTCCTACAAATAAAAACTAGTTCTCCATCCCATGGGGCTACTAATCAAATAGTGTCTGTTTGTTAAAAGGAAAAAAAAAAAAAAAGACCTATTGCATATCTGGTCCATAATACCACAAGGCAGTTGTAATTGATCTGCAAAGTCATGATACTGTGCTTTTATCTGGGCCAGGACTTACCTGGCCATCCTCCGGGTTTGCCATTCTTCCCTATGCCAGGGGGTGGGAGCAGAAATACGAGCCTGGGTGTTTCTTTTATGCTGTTTGTGTTTGCTCTCTCAACTCTTCTCCTTCACAGAAAGAGACTGAATTCAGAGCTCAGAAGGCTAGCTAGTGGGTGGCTGTGTTAACTTCTGTTTCATTGTTATTGACCAGCTTTTGAGACTTGTGCCTTTTTTTCCCCCTTCACCTTCCATCTCTGTAACCTAGTGGTCCTTTTAGAAAAGTTGGGAGGTAAAAAACACAGCATTTGCGGACCACCTCTAACCTCCAAATAGACAAAGGTTGTACATTTTAAATCCTAAAATTTCAAACAGGTTGATTGGCCAGTTTAATGCTTTTCAACAAATGTTAGCAGTTTCCGCCTCCTGCCCCTTTCAGCTCTTTGGTTTTTCCTTTTGTATAAGATGCAGTTTCAGGTCAGCATTGTCCTGCTTTCTCTGCTTCTGCTGAAGCTGAAAAGGATTTGACTGGCGTTATCAGAAAGTTCTGACAGCTGTGAA
The DNA here is from genome assembly GCA_006410615.1 of Neotragus moschatus. Classification (NCBI taxonomy): domain Eukaryota; kingdom Metazoa; phylum Chordata; class Mammalia; order Artiodactyla; family Bovidae; genus Neotragus; species Neotragus moschatus. The sequence continues at coordinate 60,735 of SJYA01001305.1, read as the reverse complement.
CTTACCCCCTCAAAGCAGGTTGCTGAGGTCCTGCTGACATCCTTCTTGGTGCCATGGTAACATTAGAAAGGAGGTTTAATATATATCAGATAGTTAATAATAAGTAATGCTATTACCCCAGGTTTTGTGATTAAGTATGAATTTTCAGTTTTGGTTAATTTGTAATATGTTTTCTCATTCTAAATAAAAACTTATTTTTATACCTAAAAAAAGAAAGGTTTATGTTCAAGTTCCAGCCAGCACTGGATGGGGAACCCTCAAATCCCAGGATTTGCAGCTCAGCAGGACTGCACAGTGGTTCTGATTTGCAACAAGTTGGGGGGGGGCATTATCATCATCTACTCCTATTACAAAAAACCATATTATCAAGAGAAAAAAAGAGATCTTAATTACCAAAAAAAAAAAAAAGTCTTAATTGGAACAAGACAGAAGGTAGGAGCTGGGTAGAAACGATCTGTAGAACTCCTGCAGCAGCAACAGTACTTGAGTGTGTGTGTGTGTGTGTGTGTGTGTGTGTGTGTGTGAGAGAGAGTCACTTAGTCATGTCCAACTCTTTGTGACCCCATGGACTGTAACCTGCCCAGGCTCCTCTGTCCATGAGATTTTCCAGGCAAGACTACTGGAGTGTGTTGCCATTTCTTTCTCCAGGAGATCTTCCAGATCCAGGGATTGAACCCAGGTCTCCTGCATTGCAGGCAGATTCTTTACCATCTGAGCCACCAGGAAAGCCCTTAACTTACACTTAGTTGGAATCTGCATATGACGAGCTGTAAATGTCCCTCTGTTTGGCAGTGTACTGTTTTCAGCTGGGTTTTTGTTCTAGGTCTTCCCCAAGTAGAAAAGGGCTGTCAGAGGGATGCTTCCTGAGTGAGAATTCAGGAGCCAGTCAGCCAACCGTGAGCTCAAGCTTGCCTTCCTTGCAGCTGCACTCGACTGTGTGTTTAGCTGCCACTGGTAATGAGTCCAAAGCAGCAGCTGCTGAGAGCCAAGGCTGGCACCTCCAGGGCGGTCTGCCACCACCTCCCCATCAACTGCTCCAGCACGGGTCCAGGGTGTGGAACAGCTAGAGCTGAATATAGTGTGTGGGTCTTTGAGGCTGTTTTTCAAGGAACATGCGAAATGATTGAATTTGACATTGAGCAACTTGCCAGGTAGTTTCAACCTCTTACACATTCTGCGTCTAGTTGCTTTTGTTTCAGATAGAAGGCTGCTGAGGGGTGAATGCAGTTTGGATTGAAGGGACCATAGAGAGTTCTCTCTGAGTTATAAAGGTTCCTCCTATAGAGTCATTAGTTTCTTGGGTGATTTCTGAAGTTGAGACTTTGAAACAGATGACAGGAGGCCCTTCTGCTAAATTTATTTCATTCATTTTCTTAGTCTTCTCTGTGTTGGGTGGGGATTAGTATATTCCCTTTTGTACAGGCTATCCCAGAAAATGTTTTCATTTTGAATACAGTGATCTAAGGAATCAGGTTATTACAACAGCTTATTCTCCATGTTATATATATATATTTTGAAACAAATATGAGTAAAGGGCAAGCTCTTTGGAATTTATTCAGGAATCCTCTATCTACAGAGTAACTCCTCTTGTCAGATGGTATGGTCTCTTCCCCACATTTAAGGACACAGATATAGAAGTGGCTTGACTTCTTATTTTCTGGACTTGATCGATCACTTCTTTCAGAGCAATTAAACTAGACAGTCAACATTTTTAAGGAAAAGAACTAAACCTTGTATGTCTTGGGTCCTCCTAAAGTGCCCTGCCTAGCACTATGCTTAGTAGACACACTTTAGATTCGATTGTATGCATTTTCTTTGACTTTAGGTTCAACTGTATGCATTTCCTTTGACTGCTTATAATAGATTATCATAAACTGTGTGGCTTAAAATGAGAGAAATGTATTTTCTCGTAGTGATGGAGACCAGAAATCCAAAATGAAGGTGTCAGCAAGGTCATGCTCCCTCCAGAGACTTTGTGAGAGAATCACTTAAGTTTCTTGCCTCTCCTAGCCAACAGAGCCTACTAGCCATGCCTTGGTCTTCCTGAGCTGTCACTGCTTTGTTCTGATCTCTGCTTCTGTCTTCCTAGCACCTTCTCCGTGTATGTCAAACCTCTCTCTGCCTCTCTCTTGCTGTGGCTTGTAAGATTTAGTTGGATAATCTGGGATAATCTCCACATCTCAAAATCCTTAATGTAATCACATCTGCAAAGGCCCCTTCTCCAGTCATTGGGCATGACAGAAACTTACCTTTGGGAGCTATTATCAAGCCTACCTCACTTATGTACAGTTTTTGCATATTCTTGTGGCCAGTCATTGGATCTTCACCACAGGCACTTCAAGGATATTTGCTTCTATTTCATTTGGGGTGGTTGTTTGCTTCAAGTCACTTTCTGTTTTAATGTCCTGTTATGTTTAAAGAATTTTTTTATGTGGACCATTTTTAAAGTCTTCATTGAATTTGTTATAATGTTTATGTTTTATGGTTTGGTTTTTTTGGCCATGAGGCAGGTGGGATCTTAGCTCTCCCACCAGGGAGCAAACCCACACCCCCTGCATTGGAAGATGAAGTCTTAACCACTGGACTGCCAGGGAAGTCCCTGTTTCATTATCTTCTTATTCTTTATCCTTTTGCTGTTAGTATCCCAAATTATTTTCAGTGAAAATGGCTTTCTCCCCAGTGGGAGTGGCTTTGGTCTTGGCAGTGTCTGCCTTTGACAGCGAGTTTTACATTCTGTTTCGACCTGCAGACAAGGAATTATTGCTCTCACTACTGAAATTAAGGACAAGCTAGATGTGGTGTCCAGGGCAGGTTTATTGAGCCTGTATAGGTCAGAGGGCATCAAAGTCTTGTGTTTCAAGTGAAGTCAAGTCAAGTGAAGTCGCTCAGTCGTGTCCAACTCTTTGCGACCCTGTGGACTGTAGCCCACCAGGCTCCTCTGTCCGTGGGATTCTCCAGGCAAGAATACTGGAGTGGGTCACCATTTCCTTCTCCAGGGGAATCTTCCCAACCCAGAGATCAAACCCGGGTCTCCCACATTGCAGGCAGATGATTTAACCTCTGAGCTACCAAGTCTTGTGTTTACAATATTGTAATTTCCACATCTCAGTTTTGAGTATTTTACTCTCCAAAATTCATTGCTATTTTTCACAATTTATTTCCTCTGAAATCCCCAACTCCATAATTGTTCAAGTCTACTGGGACCTACAAGACCTAATTTCCCCTTATGCCTTACTCACCTTCCTTCCTTAGCCAGCAGAATAAGGAATAGCCAGCCATGCCTTGGCCAGTCATGATAACCATCCCCTCAGTTTCCTTCTTCCGGTCTCTCTGATGCACTCACTTGGCTAAGCCTTAACTCAAGCTCACCCCACCTGTGCAGGTGAATGTGACTGCTTGAAAGTCAAGATCGCTGTCCTCCACTGGGCCCCTTGGACTGCTCAGGAATCCTGCTGCATTTCAGTTCACTCTCTTACTCCCTCAGAGGAGTATTTTATTTCTTTCCTCTGATCAAACCTCCCACAATTTCTTCCTTGTTTCCACTCACAGATTCCTATTTAATTAAGAAAATAGAAACTATCAGAAGAAAATTTCCAGGTTTTTCCTAGTTACCTTCATCTAGTTCACACACCATGACTTCTGTCCATTTTTGATGGATAAATCATCCATCTGGTCCCCTAGCAAAGTCTAGTCTTTCCACTTGAGGTCCCACATCCCATCCCCGTTTGCCTATTTGAAGATGTTGCTCTGATAATTCCCCTCTTTTCTGCATCTCCTGCCTTCCTTTCTCCCTTCCTCTCTTCCTTTTATACTGGACTTTCCTCCTTCAGTCCCCAAACATGCTGTTATTTCTGCCATCATAAAAGCTTTCTCTTGATTCTACATGTCCCTCCATTCTCCATGCCATTTGCCCACTGTTTTATATCCAAACTCCTTAAAAGAGTTGCCTGTATTTGTTCTGTTTGTCTCTTGAGATCATTGTCATCAAGCTTTCGTATCAGTTAGTCCTTTCAAACAGCTTCTGCCAAGGACATCAATAACCTGCATGATACCAAAATGCTATGAACCTTTCTCAGTTCTCATTTTTCTTCACTTAACCACCTTAACACAAATGACCCTTCCCTTTCCCTGAAACATCTCTCGTCACTTGGCCTCTAGAGCACCATACTCTCCTTCTGTCCATGCTCCACCCACATTAGCCTTCACGCTGTTCAGTTAACCTGCCACGCATGCCCCTACCTCAAAGCTTTCTATTTAGTATTTAGTGCACTAAAATACTAAATAGAAAGCTTTGAGGTAGGGGCATATGTAGCAAGCTTTATAAAACGGAGAAGGCAATGGCACCCCACTCCAGTACTCTTGCCTGGAAAATCCCATGGATGGAGGAGCCTGGTAGGCTGCAGTCCATGGGATCACGAAGAGTCAGACACGACTGAGTGACTTCACTTTCACTTTTCACTTTCATGCATTGGAGAAGGAAATGGCAACCCACACTCCAGTGTTCTTGCCTGGAGAATCCCAAGGACAAGGGAGCCTGGTGGGCTGCCGTCTATGGAGTCGCACAGAGTCGGACACGACTGAAGCGACTTAGCAGCAGCAGCAGCAGCAGCAGCTTTATAAAAACACGGTAGTATTTATGCTCATTTATACTCCCCCAGTTTGGAGACAATGAATGTGAGTAGTTTTTCTAAGCATAGTTCCCTTGTTATTTGCTAAACAAAAACTTTCTATGTGAAATTTTATACCTGAGACGCTTGTTCCTTATGCCATTTTACAGACTTGTTATCTCTCCTTTTTNTTATAAAAACACGGTAGTATTTATGCTCATTTATACTCCCCCAGTTTGGAGACAATGAATGTGAGTAGTTTTTCTAAGCATAGTTCCCTTGTTATTTGCTAAACAAAAACTTTCTATGTGAAATTTTATACCTGAGACGCTTGTTCCTTATGCCATTTTACAGACTTGTTATCTCTCCTTTTTGCAACTTTCCAAAATTGTTGACATCTTCATTGTCTCTTGGATTTTTTAACCACTGTGGTTCATTTTAAAATTACGGTTCTTGTACTAACTGTTGGGGTGTACTCAGGACCCACTGGCACCATAGGCATAGAAGACTGAAGATACCCTTGAGCAGAAGCTCACAGATTAGAGGCCAGGGTCATGACGATGTCTTCTCTCCTCCCGGGTCTGTGAGGGAAAGAACACGGCTGGGTACTGGCTCAGCCAAATAACTGGCAGTGCAACCTCAGGCAAACACCATAACCTCTGTGAGCCTTCCTCTCCCATCTGTAAAGGATAAGGGCTTGAACCAGTTAATCTCTGAGGCCCTTTTTAGCTCTAACAATCTGTGAACGTGGGCAGGGGCACCACTCAGGCTGTAAATACCTGCTGGATTATACTGAGGTCTCTCCCTTTTCTTACCTGCTTCTTGCCAGCTTTCATGTTAAAATTTTCCACCCAACCAGGCACAGCAGAGGCAAAGGGCCCAGAGCAGGTACCACCCCTGCTGACTGCCAAATCTCTCTCCAGCCTAGCCACTGCCTGCATGGATGGGCTTTTGCGTGAAATTGGCCAGCTTTAGTCCCCTTTCACAAATAAACTTTCAAGTACTCCCTGGAAGAGTGAGAAGCTGCCAGTGGTACTGGCAGTGAGTTTTATAATGATTTTCTGATGCTTTCCATGTGACTTGGGGTCTGAGGGTGATGTGTTTGGTTGGGTTGTATTGACAGGTTTCCCAGGGACGTGTTTTACACCTGCTGGTCATGCAGGAGAGAGTATGGTGAAGTGTTCTTGTTCCTCTGGCCCTCTGTAGCCTCTGTGCACAGTGCTGGCTATCTTGGCAGTCATGGTCTCTGCCAGCCTGTCTGCCTTGTGCCTCATGCATGGCTGCCACTGAGGAGAACCTTGGACTACTCAGCTTAGACACGCCAAGTCAGTTCTCAGAAAGCAGGCACTGATGAGGGATAATAATAAAAGCTGTGGGCCAGGCTGTGGATTGGCCTTTTCTTTCCTCCTCAAGCTAGCCCTCTCAGGGAAGGTTTTGTCTCCATGGTAGGGATGATGGAATGATGAAAGTGACCTGGATATCAATTAACAACCAGTAAATAGCTGAGCTGAATTGGAACCCAGACCTTTCTGACTCTGCAGTGCATATTTCTGCACAACTCTGTGCTCCTATGAGATAAAGCCAGTGCTACACTTAGGTCCCTTATTGCTAATTACGCTTTCATGAAAGTGAAAGTGAAGTCGTTCAGTCGTGTCCAACTTCTAGCGACCCCATGGACTGCAGCCTACTAGGCTCCTCCGTCCATGGGATTTGCCAGGGAAGAGTACTGGAGTGGGTTGCCATTGCCTTCTCATGAGTTGGTCTCAAATGCAGCTTCTAATTCTGTAATATTGTTATACAGAAAAGAAAAAAAATACTGAATTCTGATTGCGAAAAAGTAAACGTTGGTAATATTAACTCCTTGTAGGTTATAGAGGGTGATGCTTGGTTTACTTGTTGATTTCAGTTCCATTTTTGATCATTACTCAGGCACCTCTTTTCAGAAAACAAACAAACAAACAAACAGCTGAGGTTAGTTGAGAATTGGCCTGATTGGCCATATTATGTTTCTTCATGTCCCTCTTAAAATAAAAAGCATCGTCACCACCAAAATAATCACACACTTAGAAATCAGGCAAAAGGGGCGATTCTAAGGCTTGCTTTTAAAACACATGGATCTTAAGGTTTAAATCAAAATGATACTGTTTTACCACTCATATCTGTTTAATTGTGACAGAGTACACCTGCTTACTTTAAAGAAGAAAAGTAATAGGAGTTTAAGCAGAGGGAAAGTGACGTGGACACCCCATAACTCTTCTCTAGTGATATCCTGAGGAGTTAAGCATAAATGAATCAGAAACAGATGGATTTTCTTTTCCTCTTGAAATACACATGGGTTTAAAAACTTGGAGAGAAAAAAAAAAAGTTCTTTGTTAGAGTCCAAATGTCTGAATTAGAATTGAAGGTTTTCATAGATCCCAGCAAGTAGTTGTGTGGACTCGTCTCTAATTTAGATGGGGTGTATGCTTAAGCAGAGCATTTAGACTGTTCTGTGGAGCTGCTGTCGGGGAGGCGTAACAGTTCTGTACAATGACATAAGGCACAAGGGCCTTATGTGCAAACTTGTTTCACATGGGTTCTTGGGTATTGAGTAACGTGAATTTCATGTAATTTGATTCTTAAAAATTTCATAAGGTTTACCTCAATCTTTGTGTTTGAAAGTGGAAGCAGTTTCAAAGGGATCGTCCAGGTGCAGTGCAGGGCATCTTCCCTTTCCCTCCGCCTGCCAAGGGCGATGTGCCATCTCCACGGCCTTGTGCTTCAGTAGTGCTTCTTCAGTTTTTTGGTCATTGTTTCGGGCCCCACTGAAGCCACTGTTCCCCATGATTTATTCTACTAGCTGCAGGTGTTCCTAGAAACTTTGACTTAACTCTGACTTGACTGTTAACTGGAAAACTACAGAAAGGCGTCAGATGTTAGGAAATCCTCCTGACCAAATGGAAACTGAGTCCTAGAAGGGATCACCCAGTCACTGTCCCGGGATAAGATCCTTTTGATACTGACTGGCTTCCCTTGCTGTCGGATCTCTGAGGAACTGTGGAAATGATGACATTTTAAGAGCACAATTTTTTCCCCAAATCATGAAGCCGGACCATTCAGGTATGACCTAAATCAAATCTCTTATGATTATACAGTGCATGTGAGAAATAGATTTAAGGGACTAGATCTGAGAGACAGAATGCCTGATGAACTATGGACAGAGGTTCGTGNTAAGGCTGTATATTGTCACCCTGCTTATTTAACTTATATGCAGAGTACATCATGAGAAATGCTGGGCTGGAAGAAGCACAAGCTGGAATCAAGATTGCCGGGAGAAATATCAATAACCTCAGATATGCAGATGACACCACCCTTATGGCAGAAAGTGAAGAACTGAAAAACCTCTTGATGAAAGTGAAAGAGGAGAGTGAAAAAGTTGGCTTCAAGCTCAACATTCAGAAAACTATCATCATGGCATCTGGTCCCATCACTTCATGGCAAATAGATGGGGAGACAGAGGAAACAGTGGCAGACTTTTTTTTTTTTTGACTCCAAAATCACTGCAGATGATGACTGCAGCCATGAAATTAAAAGACGCTTACTTCTTGGAAGAAAAGTTATCACCAAGCTAGACAGCATATTAAAAAGCAGAGGCATTACTTTGCCAACAAAGGTCCATCTAGTCAAAGCTATGATTTTTCCTATAGTTATATATAGATGTGAGAGTTGGACTATAAAGAAAGCTGAGCGTCAAAGAATGGATGCTTTTGAACTGTGGTGTTGGAGAAGACTCTTGAGAGTCCCTCGGACTGCAAGGAGATCCAACCAGTCCATCTTAAAGGTTATCAGTTCTGAATGTTCATTGAAAGGACTGATGTTGAAGCTGAAACTCCAGTACTTTGGCCACATGACGTGAAGAACTGACTCATTTGAAAAGATCCTGATGCTGGGAAAGATTGAAGGCAGGTGAAGAAGTGGATGACAGAGGATGAGATGGTTGGATGGCATCACCAACTCAATGGACATGAGTTTGGGTGAACTCTGGGAATTGATGATGGACAGGGAGGCCTAGTGTGCTGCAGTCCATGGGGCCTCACAGAATCGGACTTGACTGAGCTACTGAACTGAACTGATGAAACTAGTAATCCCAAGCAGGTCCATTGCTGTCCCCTGATATTTCTGGCTGGGTATCTTGCCACCATGTTAACCTACATGTGGAGTGGAGAAGATCACCTCCCCCCCTTCTTTGGGCTAATCATTAAACACTTCTTTACCTAGTGCCTCCCACCCTGTTAGCAGGGAAAATATTCTTCCTTCTGCTTATGGTGTCCCCATATTAAACTCCTGTTAAAAATATCAATCAGTTCCCACTCTTAGGCTCCATTTGTAGAGTCTGGTAACTTTTGTATAGTTTAGTCATCTGATTTCATGAGGACTGCCCTACTTTCTTTCAATTTCTAGAAAATTCTGCAGTTTCAAGCCATTTTTATTACTTGGTCATTTTGAACTATTTATTTTAGCATATATGTGATGTTACCTTACCTTGTAGAGCCTTCCTTCATAAGACTTTTTAACTCTTACAGTTTTTAGTTGGTTTTGAAAGGTTGCTGCTGAAAGCTGTGTGTTACTCTGGGGTTCATGACCTCTAGAGAAGGTGATTTTGATCCAGGGTCAGAGACGAGGCTTGACTATTTGGAGATTTTTGTATAGCAAAGTTTTATTAAAGTATAATGCTGCTACTGCTAAGTCGCTTCAGTCGTGTCCAACCCTGTGCGACCCCATAGATGGCAGCCCACGAGGCTCCCCCATCCCTGGGATTCTCTAGGCAAGAATACTGGAGTGGGTTGCCATTTCCTTCTCCAATGCATGAAAGTGAAAAGTCAAAGTGAAGTCGCTCAGTCGTGTCCGACTCTTCGCGACCCCGTGGACTGCAGCCTACCAGGCTCCTCCGTCCATGGGATTTGCCAGGCAAGAGTACTGGAGTGGGGTGCCATTGCCTTCTCCGAAAGTGTAATAGAGATAGGGAAAGCTTCTGAAATAGACATCAGAAGGAGGCAGAAAGAGCGCCCCCTTGCCAAGTTTATAGCAAGCTGTTTTATGTCTATTAGAAAACTATTAATCAAATAGGAGAGACACCTCAAGGCTGAGAGAGTTTCACCAGGCCCTTCTCCCACAATATGAACTTTTGATATAGGAAGACATGAGGTATGTCATCCCCCGGCCATAAAACAATTGACAGGAATACTGGTTTGTTGAGCTATTATCAGCCCAAGGTTTGAGAAAAGAAATAGTCTTAGGCAGAACCATTTTGAAGAAAGGCAAATACATAGTTTTATTAACATAAAAAAAAAAAAAAAACGCATTGGTCAGCTCAAAGCAGAACCAGGTTTTGTCATCACAGAACTAAAAGAAGCCTCCTTTAATTTTGTGTACAGAAGGAAAAAACGTCTGCCTCTTGCAGTTTATTTCCTCCTGCTGCTTGGCAACTCTGGCCATCATGCCTGTTTACCCTGTCAGGTTCAAGTTGAGTTTCTTTTTTTTGTTTGTTTGTTTGGTTTTAATCAAACTCATCTCCTTTGGGGTCCCTTTCATTTCTTTCCTTAATCATGAATAATGTTCCATGCCATCTCTAATGTCTAAAATACTGACTTTTTCTTTTAACCTGATCAGTATCTTTTTAATCTTATTCAAAAATCTGTAAGATTCTCTTAAAATAGTATATACTTAGCTGGTAAGAATGATGCATGACTGTTGATATATACAATTCTGCCACAAGGGAAACTTTAGTTTACTTAATGAAAGAACGATTCTAAGATCATAATGAATGTTGCTGAGAATTCTGTTTTTTCAGCGGTATGTGATGTTCTGCATCACATATATGTGATGTATGTTCTGCATCTGTGAACATACATGTATGTGATGTATGTTCTGCATCTGTGAACATACATGTATGTGATGTATGCTCTGCATCTGTGAACATACATGTATGTGATGTATGTTCTGCATCTGTGAACATACATGTATGTGATGTATGTTCTGCATCTGTGAACATACATGTATGTGATGTATGTTCTGCATCAAATGTATGTGATGTTCTGCATCCTTCGTTCCTGTACTTACATATGTTGAACTTATACCATATTCTTATACTGTGTTAAGCACTGAGGATAAAAATATGATTAATATGTTACCCCACCCTTGGAAAGTAATAATCAGACATAGATAAGACAGGTATAAGTTATATTACAGTAGACTGTATCTACTGTGATAAATATTTTTAGAGTCCTGTGGGCACATGGAGGAGAGAGTAAGAGTCAGGTCAAGTAAGGGAGGGTGTCACCAAGAAAGTGACCCTGGACTGACTTGAATCTTCCTGGTTGAGTAGAGGAATGGGGAGAACCAGGATGCTGATGTAAGATGGCATTGCAGAGGCGTAGAAACATGAAGACGGCTGTGTTGGGGTGAGAGGAAGAATAAAAAAATAAGTCTAGTTAAAATGTCGAGTGTGGTAGGGCCCGTAATAGGACATAAAACAGGGTGGTAGGTTAGACTAGATTTGTGAAAAGTGCAAACTTTGTTTGAAGTTTAATGTTAGCCCAGAGTTTTTAAAGTTGTTTCATGTTTGTGTGGGTGTGTTTAGCATAATGAAATGATCTTTTGTGTTTAAGACTGTAACCCTTATACCACTGTGGAGGATGGATCTAAGGAGAGAAAAGACTTCAAATGCGAAGATGAGTATTGGTGTAAGTATTCCTAGGATCTGCATGAGAGATGGAGAGGGCTCTAAGAAATTCATAGCTCGTATGTATGTCAGTGCAATTTACTGAGATAGGAATACAGGAAGAAAAGTTAATTTGGGGTGGGTAGATAAAGAGTTTAGTTGTTTCCTTGAGTTGGAATTGGCTGGCTGGCAGCCAAGAGATGCTGTCAAGTAGACATTTGGAAATGCAAGATGGTTATACAAAGACAGAGTTTGCCTTAGAAATAGCAACATGTAATATCCTCAGGTGTCCATGATCTGAACACTGCTACTTTTATATACACTTAAAGTTTTTAAGGACAGTCCTTAAAGGACAGTCCTGCTTATGCTTTTATTACTTTTTTTCCCTCTTAGTTATTCTCACATTTTCTTGATAAATTGTTCCGTTAACATCTATTCCATGGTTCCAGATTTTGCCTCTTTTTTGTTTTTCAATAAGAGTTGTTATTTTTGGCCTCAACTTCAGACATTTTGAAGAGATAACAATTTCATTTCTCTATGCCATTTTGAAGTTGCAGTTTTTTGGCCAACCATGTTTTTGTCTATATCATAAAAAAGAGAAATCAAGCATGTTTTTCCTGGTGTAAACATTCTGGGCAGGTGATTTCCCAGCTGTTGTCTCTTGGAAATCTTCCCAATCCTTTCTGTCTCATTGGGCAAAGTGGAAACTCTGAAGGTCTATAATTTTTAATTTGTAGTTACAGAATTTATGGTTTGGTTGCTAACCAAAACAACCGATGTTGTTATTAGCATTGTTAAAAAGACTTCAACTATTAATCTAGTTTTTGAATACTTGTGACTTATTCTAAATTTGAGAAGACCATTTTTTATATGATTTCAGCATAGACGCTATAAATTTTCTTTGTTGATACAGTCTCAAAAATGTATACCATCAATGGGGAGAATATTTTATATGTTATGTCCAACATATGTCTGACCTATTTTTCAAAGATCCTGAGCTTTGAATATAGTGTCAGGGGTGTGATATTAAAACTTAACAACTAGTATATTAATATGTGAATGTTTATTTGTTTAAAAATATTGTATGGTTCTACCCACCTATATGCAGTGTATAATAGGCAAATTCATGAAGACAGAAAGTAGAGGTCAATAAATGGCTAGGGGAAGGGAGAGTAAATGGGTACTGAGTTTCTGTTTGGAGTGATGAAAAACTTCTGGAAATGAATAGTGATGATGGTTGCCAAAAATTGTGAATGTACTTAATGGCACTCAGTTTTACACTTAAGAATATTGCCTGTATTCTGTAGATAAAGTATAAATACGCATCATAAAATTGCCTATGAAATAGTATAGCTCAAATTACTCATCAAGTTCTTATAATCATTTCCAAGTTATTAGCTGATGGTTAGAAATTACGGATGCAACCCTTCTGATAAAGAATATCTTAGTCTGAGTTGTGATGTGACTCAGAGAACTGGGTCAGACTCTTACAGGTTCTCCATTAAATTGACGGTCAGTTAGGCTTTTGGCACTGGTGCATCGCTGGGTGGTGATCACCTGGAAAACAGTCCTTCGCACATGGCCTGCTGACCTGCCCATTGCAGCCCCTCGCTCTCACAGAACCATACATGCCCTCCTGCTTCCCCACCAGGGCGTTTCAGCAGCCACTGGAAGCGACTCATACCTGTGCTGGCACCGCTCTGAGCTCTAGTCCCTGCTCCCAGGGAGCCATGTGATGACGTAACTAAGTAGCTTACAGTCTCAGTAAATAGGAATTTTCTTTTTATCAACTGCCATGGAAGTATTTCAGTATTCTTACTACCAGAACATACAATCTGAATGTCGATGTTCGTTACTTACTACAATGGGTTTTACTGAGAGTAAAACCCATTTTTACAATGGGTTTTATATGAGAGTCTACAAGAATGATATTCATTAAGAGTAGATTATAATGGGTTATTCCTTAGAGTTTAATATATTATACCTGGCCTTGACCTAGATTGCCATGTTGTTCTTGGGTTTTGAGTTGCTCAGAGGTACTGCTGTTGATTTTGAGATGGGGTAAAAAACATTCTTATATCATCATTGTTAATGCAGATATATATACTTACTATATATATTATGTATGTGAAGTGACGTCACTCAGCCATGTCCGACTCTTTGCAACCCCGTGGACTATAGCCTACCAGGCTCTGAGGAGCCTCTCAGTCCATGGAATTTTCCAGACAAGAGTACTGGAATGGGTTGCCATTTCCTCCTCCAAGGGATCTTCCCATCCCAGGGATTGAACCCAGGTCTCCTGCACTGCGGGCAGATGCTTTACCGTCTGAGCCACTGGGGAAGCTGTAAATATAAATTCAAATGTATATATTTTATATATGTATTTTTTTTGCTTCCTCCGTAAACTTTCCCTGAACCTGATGAGTAGGTAGTGGCAGGATCCCTGTATAAATTATTTTGTTGTTTCCTCTGGGATAGACATGATCACTTTGCCTCTTTTTCACATGGGTTAAGAATAGGTTATGAATTCTGAATTTGAACCATTTTAGAAATGAGAAAATACTGTGAAAGCTCCTCAAGCCATTCCCTAGAGACTATCATCATGTTCCATAAATATGGACTCTGTATTATTTTGCATTAAACATTATTGTCACCCTTTAGAAAATTTGCCACAAATGAGTTGTGTGTTGATAATTCTTTGTCTTGATAAATAAGCTCATAGTGTAAACACGAACAAGGAGAATGAATGAAGTAGCATTGTTCCTTTATAAACTGCATATTTAAATCTGCTTTGCTGGCAGCTAGATTGATGTGGTCCAGTTAATAATGGCTACTGTTATTGAAAGAGGTATTCTGTTAGACTTTTCACATAAATTATTACCAGAGTGGTCATAAAATTTAATGTTCAAAGAGGTGAACGTTTGTGAGTGAAAATGGACGGTAAAAATGAAAATGATAGACTTTTCTAAAAAGCATTAATCAACAGTTTGGTCTGGCTCCTCTGTCCATGGGATTCTGCAGACAAGAATACTGGAGTGGGTTTCCTTGTTTCCATGCCCTCCTCTAGGGGATCTTCCCAATCCAGGGATCAAACTCGCATCGCGTATGTTTCCTATATTGGCAGACAGGTTCTCTACCACCAGCACCACCTGGGAAGCCCTTTAGTATGCGTATGTAGTAGTATTTTAAATTTTCCTAAAAATCTATGAAAACGTTGCATATTAAATATGGAATTTATTTATATTGATTATCTGAATATTAAAAGCAACAAAGACAGAAAAATTATTCTTGGAAAATATGTACATAAGTTAGTTACCTCAGCATTTCTATTTATAATAATGTATCCCTAGTATTTTTTAAAGGTTATGCTTTAAGGTATGGTTTTATGTACATAAATAATTACCTAACAACTTCTTTCAATTTATATTTTATGATTACCTTTTTTTGAAACTACATTCTTTTTCAGACATCTCTTCTCTGTAGACTGTAGTATTTTTGATATAAAAAATATATTGTCAGTTGGTGCTTGGGTACCTGGTAAGTCAGAAAAATGTTTTGACAAGTAGAAAATCTCCTCATATCCATATTTTCCCATTACTAAATATATAATTATTTTAGCCTCAAGAAGTTTCCCATCTTTGGGTCTCCTCTTAGTACTTTTTGAAAACTATTTTTACAGGATAAAATTCATCAAATAACTTGCCTCTATTTATGATCTTATTTAATATTTTGCTAAATTCCAATGTGAAATTTGAGGCCTTTGGAACTTTTTTCCATTCTATTTAATGTAAGTTTTCTAATTTGCGAAGATAGGAATTCTGGAATTTCATCAAAAGTTTTTCCTACAAGTGGATCTAATGCAAAGTACAGTTAGAGAATTTAAATTTAGCATGCTATTTGAAGTGCTCTCATTATTTGATTATTTCAGTTGCTCCTTTTTGTAGGGATTAATTTTAATGTCTTCCTCTTTGAGAACTTTGAGTTTTTAAACTTAAATATGCTAAAAGCTTCAAAAACTTCAGTGTTGTGGCATTTCATTGATTGGTACTTTGATTACATCATACAAATATTTCTAACAGATTTTGAACAGAATGCAATAAAATCTAAAGGATTTATTTATTAAAAATAGATCAACACTGCTGTAGGATACTGGAGATTATTTGTGAAATAGTTCTACAAATTTTCTAAAATCCTGTTGATGGTTAAGAACCAAGAGAGGAAACACATATTACATGAGTAAGGAACATCAACTTTACCATCAAAACTTTGTTTTTGGGTGCTGCTCCATGTGTGTCTGTAAAATATAATGATATATATTTATAGTCTCTTACTATTTAACTGTGCATATATTTATATAATTTATATTTAGTTACATAAAACAACTATAAATCAAAACCTGTGAAGCTATCTACATAGGTATATGCAATACAAATGTACATGTATTTCTGTAAATATATATATTTATATATATACTTAAAGTATGTCAAATAAAAATTAAAAGGTTTTTATCATAATACACACATATGTGATCATTTTGTAAGCTGTAGTTTTTAAAATTTCCATTGGAATATTGTTGCTTTAAAATGTGTGAGTTTCTGAAGTAAAGCAAAATGAATCAGCTGTACATATACATGTATCCCTTCTTTTTTGAACTTCTTTCCCTTTAGGTCACCACAGAGCCCGGAGTAGAGTTCCCCGTGCTATATAGTAGGTTCTCATTTGTTATCTGTTTTATACATAGTATCCATAGTGTATATGTCAATACCATTTATTTTGATTGGTTGACTGTCATGGTATGGGAGCATTTTCAAATTATTTCAAGTATATTTCTGCCTTATACATTTCTTAATTTTGTAAGAACATTGTTTTTTACCAGGATGCTGTGTTATACCAATTTGTGTTTGTACTTATATCACAAAAACAAATACTTTTACCTTAAATGATGAACTTTTTAACTGAATTTGCAACAGCAAACACTATTGTCAACTGTTTCAGTTAAGACAGTAAACTTTGCAAAGCTTTACTCTTACACAGAAAGTGTGTGAGGAATCAAATGACTGTTGACATTTACTCAACTAATTTCTCTTTGAAGTATCTGTAGACAGTAGCCATTTAATTGTTTGCAAATCTATGCTAATTAGCCAATAATTCAGTTAATAGTATTGATTCATTCCTTTTGCACAAGAAAACTTAGAATTGAAATAAATGGAATTAGAGGAACAACTAGTTTACTTAAATGAAAAGTCATGCATCACAGCTGCTGCTGCTGCTAAGTCGCTTCAGTCATGTCCGACTCTGTGCGACCCCATGGACTGCAGCCCACCAGGCTCCTCTGTCTATGGGATGCTCCAGGCAAGAGTACTGGAGTGGGGTAGAGTAATCCATAAATACACCTTCTGCAGCTGCATATGCTATACCATCATCTTCAGGCACCATCTTCTGAAAATACCAATTTTTGAAATAGAAGTGGATGGTTTTGGGGCAGATTGATATTTTCTGATGTTCGTGTGGTCAGTGAGTCATCATGGCTCCCATTGTGGGTGGTAAATATTTACAAACATCCTGTTCAAGTTACATGGTCATCCTCAATTTTCTTTTGAAATGGATACTCTGTACTTCATTTTTCACTAAACATGCATTTTTACTTTTTTTGAACTTGTTGGTGTCAGAAGCATTCATTGAAATATTACAAAGCATTACCAAAAAATAAAAAAAATAGTTGCAGCCTTCCCTTACAATAAACGATGAAACCATTGTAACGAGAGTGTTCAAACTACATGCTGTATACTCTCCAGCAGGATGGCCCCTTCTTTATCTCCTACACACATTTCACAAATACCTCATTTTCCCGATTTTCATCTCCCCAGATGACTGGTGAATTAGCAGCTTTGTGCCTTTCACAAGCAAAGGCCTGGACCACAGTCAGTGACTGGTATATATCAAGTTGTTGGCTGAAATTAGAAGCTTAGAATGTTCCCACCACCATTTGATACCAGAAGTAACTATCTCAAGCTATTGGTATTAGAGTATCCTTTAATTTGTGGAGTGCAGTGTATACTGTCCTTGTAAATGGAATGTCAGTTGTTTCAACACGGGTAAGTATTTGGAAAACAGTGTCATTTGAATACTGGTTGTCTCTAGAGTTGATCCTATGTTACAGTGAAAACTCTTGACCACACACACACGTGTCTCACCTTTTAATAGATAAGACCATGGTGGAAACTGAAGGTATAGAGTGGTCTAGTCAAGGCTATGGTTTTTCCTGTGGTCATGTATGGATGTGAGAGTTGGACTATAAAGAAAGCTGAGCGTTGAAGAATTGATGCTTTTGAACTGTGTTGTTGGAGAAGACTCTTGAGAGTCCCTTGGACTGCAAGGAGATCCAACCAGTCCATTCTGAAGGAGATCAGCCCTGGGATTTCTTTGGAAGGAATGATGCTAAAGCTGAAGCTTCAGTACTTTGACCACCTCATGCGAAGAGTTGACTCATGGGAAAAGACTCTGATGCTGGGAGGGATTGGGGGCAGGAGGAGAAGGGGACGACAGAGGATGAGATCACTGGATGGCATCACTGACTCGATGGACGTGAGTCTGAGTGAACTCCGGGAGATGGCGATGGACAGGGAGGCCTGGCGTGCTGCAATTCATGGGCTCGCAAAGAGTCGGACACGACTGAGCGACTGAACTGAACTGATGGCAATATTAGAAGAAACTAGTTAATTCATCCTGATTTAGTTGAATGCAAATGTTAATAAAAGTATTTAAAAAAATAAAACAGTAACATCAAATCCTAGAACAAATGCTAAAGTTGGCTGGATGCAGGGGTAGTTATGTATAATGTAATCTTCTTCACAAGATTGGTGTTATTACCCCCACTTTACCTGGGAGGAAACTGAGGCTCAGATAGTTGAAGCTGCTTATCAAAAATCACATGGCTAGCTAAAAACATATATATGATTCCAAACTCTTATCTCTCTGCAAATCACTGCCATCTTAGTATCTAACCACCTTAGGTCTATAGTAAAGGTATGGTGTTAAGTAATTGTGGGTCCTCAATACAAACTTGGGTCTAAAAATATGTTTACATGTATTTCCTTATGGAACCTTAACATGGTGTGCAAGAGGGTTGAATGAGAAACTAAATTGTGACTACTTTCCCAATAGGACTGTTTGGAGCTTAGAGGGGTGATAGAGAAGTGAGAAAGGTGATCTACCATCAGAAGAGTCAGCCAGTTGGAGCCGAGCCTGAATGCAAAAAGCTGAGTGAGTGGATGCAGAGTTCTTGCCATAACAGTTTGCCCAGAAGATACTGAGAAGTCAGTTGGTCAAGGAAAAATGAATTAGGTTATTCTACCATTGAGCAAGACTTTGGAGGAGAGTGAAGGTTTTTTGTTCATAATTCAATGAGGAAACATCCCAGGGCCCTCAAGAGAAAGCTGGCTGACTGAGGGGTTTGTTTTCCCCTTTCGTTAATCAACACATTCTAGCTGTGTAAGAGTTTTATTCATTTATTTGAAATCCTGGTCACTCCAAACTGTAGCAGCCTAGTTGTCAACAATATGGACGAAATAGTATTTTTCTGTCTCATTCCTCTTTGGCGGAGTAGTGGAAATCTGAGTTTCTTGCTTACCTGTCTTCTCTAGGACAAATGCAATCCCAGTGCCTTAGTGTGTCTTGTATGTTTCCACAGCAGTACTCTGGCCGGCGTGTGGCATCATTGTCTTTGCAAAGATGGCCACGTGCCTGTCAGGTCTCTGGTGTGAGTTACTAAATGCTGCTGGCATGTAACCACTCCTCATTTGACCCTAAAATATGGAAAACCAGCCTTTTCCCCCAATTTTGTTACATCCTGTTACCATGATGCTTCATGTTCTTGTTTTTTTTTTTTTAATAGACAATTCAGAAATTATATAGAAAAAACCATACAGATACTACCATAAAATACTCATGAACTTACCACCTGGAAATAATGTGTACTGTATTATCATATTTCTTCTTATTTTATTCAAGAATTAAACATTGTCAGCGTCAGGGAGGTCCTCTTTGGACCATTTTCCTAATCCTCTCTTTTTTCCAGAAACAACTGGCCTTTGAGTTTTATGAGTTTCCTTCTCTCTCTCTCTCTTTTATATTTTTGACCAGATGACTACAGTTGGATTTTTAAATTTTAAACATTTATATAAATTTTATATATTGTACTGCATGAAATAGGCTGTTGCTGTTTTATGCCACATTGTGTTTGTGTGATCTCTTCATATTGATACGTGAAGATTTAGTCATGAATTTAATGGCTGTTTAATATTTTCATTACGTGAATGTCAGAGTTTATGCATTTCTCTATTGATAAACATATAGGTTGATAGTCATTGGAACCCTAACAAAAGTAGATGGCACGCTCATGCAGTGTAACTGAGGAGAGCTTAATAAAGGGATTGTTAACGACTATGTGGGCCAGATTTCAGAATGAAACAAGAGAGGGAACAGTATTCCACAGGAAAAAAAAAAAAAAAAAACCAGCACACCCATTACCACCCCTAGGCCTGACATAGGGCTGTTGTTGTTCCCAGAGAGAACTGTCTTGAGAGGCCTGATATGAGCTGTGTCCTCCACAGAAGTGAGACTACCTCTCTGTCATCCCTCAGAAAGAGAGGAGGCGGAACACTTTGACTGCATTCTCTTCCCTCCTTCTGGCTTCCTGCTGGGTCTCCGCATTGGATAATCTCAAATGGAAGACAGAGGGCAAGGGGGTCATTGCTCTAGTCCCTAAAGATGAGCTTCCCAGGTTGCAGCATCATGGCGGAGGGTGGACTGTGTGTCCAGAAGGGTAAACGAGAGAGGCAGCACGCCTTTGCTTCACAGGTCTTGCTGCTCCAGACACTGCTTCGAGAGCTCGTCTTTGTTGTGGCTCCTTATCCTCTGTCTAGAACCTTTTAAGGGGATGTATGTACAGCAGTGGAATTGCATGGTCTTAAAAACACAGATTTTACATTTGTTTGCATATTGTCATCATCTTCTCCAGAGTGGTTATATTTTTACCAACTCTGCACTTGAGTTTCTTTTCCTGTGTCCTCACAGCACTTGACATTTTATTTTGTCACAGTGGTAAATTTGAAATGGTATCATGACATGGATTTAGCATATCTTTCCTTGATTACCTGTGAATTGAATGACTTTTTTCATGTTTACTACATATTCTATTTTTTGTTTGTTTGTTTCCTGTGTTTTACGACTTGTAGCAGTTGCTCATTTTCTACTGAGTTGTTTATTCTCATTGATTTTTAGGATTTTTTTTTTTAAATTGAGGTATAGTTGATTTACAATATTGTGTTAGTTTCAAGTGTATAGCAAGTGACTCAGTTATACACACACACACACACACACACACACATACATATGTAAATATCTTTTTTCTATTCTTTTTCATTATCATTTATCACAAGATAGTGAATATAGTTCCCTATGCTACATAGTTGGAGAAGGCAATGGCACCCCACTCCAGTACTTTTGCCTGGAAAATCCCATGGACAGAGGAGCCTGGTAGGCTGCAGTCCATGGGGTCCCTAGGAGTCAGACACGACTGAGCAACTTCACTTTCACTTTTCACTTTCTCATGCATTGGAGAAGGAAATGGCAACCCACTCCAGTGTTCTTGCCTGGAGAATCCCAGGGACAGGGAAGCCTGGTGGGCTGCCGTCTATGGGGTCGCACAGAGTTGGACACAACTGAAGCGACTTAAGCAGCAGCAGCAGCATGCTATATAGTAAATCCTTGCAGTTTATAGGATTTTTTAATGTAACCTGGATTCTAGTACTTTACTTGTTATATATGTTGAAAATATCTTCTAATATATGGCTTATCTTTTAATTGTTCTTCACCTTCTTTGTTCCAATATTTAAAATTTTTATGAAACTATTTTTTTCCCCTTACTAAATATGTATAGATTCTGTTTGTGAACAACTTCCTTACCTGGAGATGATGTTGCTGTTCACTCGCCTAGTCATGTCTGACTCTTTGTGAGCTCCATGGACTGAGCACACCAGGCTTTCCTGTCCCCCACCATCTCCCCAACTTTGCCCAAGTTCATGTCCATCGCATCAATGATGCCATACAGCCATTTCATCCTTTGATACCCCCTTCTGCTTCTTCCTCAGTCTTTCCCAGCATCAGGGACTTTTTCCAATGTGTTGGCTGTTTACATCTGGGGACCAAAATACTGGAGCTTCAGCTTCAGCGTCAGTCCTTCCGATGAGTATTCAGGGTTGATTTCCCTTAAGATTGATTTGATCTCCTTGTTATCCAAGGGACTCTCAAGAGTCCTCTCCAGCACCACAGTTCGAAGGCATCAATTGTTTTGTGCTCTGCCTTCTTTACAGTCCAGCTCTTACAACTGTATGTGACCACTGGGAAGACCACAGCCTTGACTGTATGGATCTTTGTCAGCTGAGTAAGGTTGGCTTTTCAACACACTGTCTAGATTTGTCAGTGTTCCTGCAAAGAAATAATTCTGATTTCGTGGCTGCAGTCACCATCCAAGTGATTTTATAGCCCAAGAAGAAGAAATCTGTCACTGCTTCTACCTTTTCCCCTTCTATTTGCCATGAAGTCATAGGACCAGATGCCATGATCTTAGTTTTTTGTTTTTTTTTTAATATTTAGTTTTAAACCAGCTCTTTCACTCTCCTCTTTTTACCCTCATCAAGAGGCTCTTTAGTTCGTCGTCACTTTTTGCCATTAGAGTGGTGTCATCCACGTTTTTGAGGTTGTTGATGTTTCTCCTGCTTAATTTCAGCTTGTAACTCACCAGCCCAGCATTTTTCATGATGTGTTCAGAATATAGGTTAAATAAACAGAGTGACAGATACAAGTATTCTTATGAAGTATTTTTCTAAAATTTTTAGTCTAAAAGTTTTACTTTTGACTTGTAGGGCTTTAACCCATTTGGATTTTTTGCTTGTTTACTGTGATGTAGACATCTAATTTGTTTCTCATGGAAATTCATTCAGATAGAGTTTACATACTAGTCTGTCATCTCTCTCCTGTTTGCTATGCCTTCTGTCTTACACCTAAGTTCTCATTTAAGCATAGGCTTGCATCTGGGCTTTCCATTCTGTTGCATGGATCATTCTGAATGTTCCTGCACAGATACAGCCATATTCTCTTTACTGTGATTTAATAAGCTATGATGTTGTGAGTTTTGTTACCTGGAAATAACCTCCCTTCTCTCCACTCCACTTCCTCATCCCCCCTCATTCTTCAGGATGTCTTGGCTGTATTCAAACTTTGATTCTTTCACATGAATTTCATTAATTTTTTTTCCAATTTTTTGATTAGACTTGCATGGATTGCTTACATGAATTTGGGTATAAATGACATCTTTATGATATGACATCTTTCCATTCTTGAACTAGGTATCTCTCTCTACTTCATCAAATCTTCTTCTGTGCCCATCAATCGAATCTCATAATTTTCTCAGAAATATCTTACATATCTTTGGTTGGAATTCTTCCTGTCTCATTATTTTTTGTTATTATTTAAAACTAGAATCTTTTTCTCTATTGTATTTTCTCTTTGGTCATCAGTGTGGAGAAAAGCTATGTCATTAGTATGGAAGAATGTTACATGTTTTGCCACTTCTGTAACATATTCTTTGCTTCCATAGGCTTTCCATCTGACTTAGTGTAACATCTAAAGTCATTATGGTGGCTTGTACAGCCTTACTGTGATCTGTTCCCGTGACCCCCTTCTGGGTTTATCTCTTACCTTGCTCTTCTTTCTTCCCCTTACAAATTTACATGACATACCTCTCTCATTTTCTCCTTTACCGTACTTGGTTTTCTTCATAGCTCTTGTTACTAACTGGCACTTTATATCTTTACGTTTTCTTTACTGTTTCACCACACTATAATTAAACTCCACAATGATGGGGGATTTGTTTTATTTACTTTTGTAATTTCTATACCTAGAGCAATGCCTGGCATTTGGTAGGCTCTTGGTAAATACTTGTTTGAATGAGTGAATAAATGAATCTAGCAGCTTTGTGGAATTCTCTGTTAGGAAATCAAAGACACGATAGTAGAACTGTGACAGTGTGCAGATCATGACCATATTGGAAGAGACATCCTTTTATTATGACCCCTACTCTCCAGGACTCTGGTGGGCTCACCATCACACATAATTGGCAACAGGATGCCCAGGTAGACACATCATGTTCTTCCTGCATGGTCTCCTCTGAAGTCTTGGAAACATCTTGAGCACTCAGGCCCACTCTCCTCATAGGGTGAGTTGTCTCTCCAGGTTATTCAGCACAATGTGGAGGAACATCCCTCATGTATGTAAGTCATTCCCTGACAGATACCCGGGGACCTCAGCATCCGCTTTGAATGGACCCTTTATAAGCACTGAGCCATGTGGCAGTTTGGCCAGCGAAAGAGCTGCCCTTGGTAGGATGCTTTGCTGTACAAGTCACTGCATTACTAGAAGTTCAGGCTTTTCTTACTGCTACTGATGCTCAACAGTACATTTGTTGCTATCTGTACCAATATATTTACCCATTCACTCATTTATTCATTCTACAACTTTTGATAGAACAAGAGCATGCTTCAGGCATTCTACCTGAAGTGAAGTTCAGTTCAGTCACCCAGTAGTGTCCAACTCATTGTGACCCCATGGATTGTGACCCCATGGATTGCAGCACACCAGGCCTCCCTATCCAACACCAACTCCCAGAGCTTACTCAAACTCATGTCCTTTGAGTTGGTGATGCCATCCAACCGTCTCATCCTCTGTTGTCACCTTCTAATCCCACCTTCAAACTTTCCCAGCATCAGGATCATTTCAGATGAGTCAGTTCTTTGCATCAGGTGGCTGCAGTATTGGAGTTTCAGCTTCAGCATCAGTCCTTCCATTGAACATTCAGGACTGATTTCCTTTAGNACTCCCAGAGCTTACTCAAACTCATGTCCTTTGAGTTGGTGATGCCATCCAACCGTCTCATCCTCTGTTGTCACCTTCTAATCCCACCTTCAAACTTTCCCAGCATCAGGATCATTTCAGATGAGTCAGTTCTTTGCATCAGGTGGCTGCAGTATTGGAGTTTCAGCTTCAGCATCAGTCCTTCCATTGAACATTCAGGACTGATTTCCTTTAGAATGGACTGATTGGATCTCCTTACAGTCCAAGGGACTCTCAAGAGTCTTCTCCAACACCACAATTCAAAAGCATCCATTCTTTGGTGCTCAGCTTTCTTTATAGTCCAGCTCTCACATCCATACATGTCTCCTGGAAAAACTGTAGCTTTGACTAGATGGACCTTTGTTGGCAAAGTAATGTCTCTGTTTTTTAATATGCTGTCTAGGTTGGTCATAGCTTTTCTTCCAAGGAGCAAGCATCTTCTAATTTCATAGCTGAAATCAACATCTGCAGTGATTTTGGAGCCCCCCAAAATAAAGTCAGCCACTGTTTCCTCTGTTTCTCCATCTATTTGCCATGAAGTGATGGGACCAGATGCCATGATCTTAGTTTTCTGAATGTTGAGTTTTAAGCCAACTTTTTCACTCTTTCACTTTCATCAAGAGGCTCTTTAGTTCTTCTTCACTTTCTGTCATAAGGGTGGTATCACCTTCATATCTGAGGTTATTGATATTTCTCCTGGCAACCTTGATTCCAGCTTGTGCTTCATCCAGCCCAGCATTTCTTATGATGTACTCTGCATGTAAGTTAAATAAGCAGGGTGATAATATACAGCCTTGATGTACTCCTTCCCCAATTTTGAACCAGTCTGTTGTTCCATGTCGGTTCTAACTGTTGCTTCTTGACTTGCATACGAATTTCTCAAGAGGCAGGTTAGGTGGTCTGGTATTCCCAAATCTTTCAGAGTTTTCCATGGTGATCCACACAGTCAAAGGGTTTGGCATAGTCAGTAAAGCAGAAGTAGATGTTTTTTCTGGAACTCTGTTGCTTTTTTGATGATCCAGCAGATGTTGGCAATTTAATCTCTTATTCCTCTCTGCTTTTTCTAAATCCAGCTTGAACATCTGGAAGTTCAGGGTTCACGTACCGTTGAAACCTATCTTGGAGAATTTTGAGCATTATTTTGCTAGTGTGTGAGATGAGTGCAATTGTGCAGTAGTTTGAGCATTCTTTGGCATTGCCTTTCTTTGGGATTGGAAGGAAAACTGACCTTTTCCAGTCCTGTGGCCACTGCTGAGTTTTCCAAATTTCCTGGCATATTGAATGCAGCACTTTCACAGAATCATCTTTCAGGATTTGGAATAGCTCAACTGCAATTCCATCATCTCTACTAGCTTTGTTCATAGTGATGCTTCCTAAGGCCCACTTGACTTCACATTCCAGGATGTCTGGTCTAGGTGAGTGATCACAGCACTATGATTATCTGGGTTGTGAAGATCTTTTTTGTACAGTTCTTCTGTGTATTTTTGCCACCTCTTCTTAGTATCTTCTGCTCTGTTAGATCCATACCATTTCTGTCCTTTATTGTTACCATCTTTGCAAGAAATGTTCCCTTGATGTATCTAGTTTCTTGAAGAGATCTCTAGTCTTTCCCATTGTTTTCTTCTGTTTCTTTGCGTTAATCACTGATGGGCAGGGCCATGCTCAGTACATCCCTCCCTGTTGTTTGATCTGAGGCCAATCTATGGTGGAGGTACTGAAGATAGTGGGCTCCTTCAAGAGGTCCCATGCCCACACTGCTGCACGCAGTGCCCCCAACCCTGCAGCAGCCACCACCAACCCACACTTCCACCAGGGACTCCTGGGCACTCACGGGCAAGTCTGGATCAGTCTCTTGTGGGGTCACTGCTCCTTTTTCCTGGGTCCTAGTGCACAAGGTTCTGTTTGTTCCCTCCAAGAGTCTGTTTCCTGACTCCTGTGAAGCTCTGGAGGCTCTATGGTGGGGTTAATGGCAACCTCCTCCAAGAGGGCTTATGCCATACCCAAGTCTGCTGCACTCAGAGCCCCTGCCCTGCAGCAGTCCACTGCTGACCTGTACTTCCACAGGAGAGACTCAAACACAGTTCTGACTCAGTCTTTGTGAGGTCTCTGGGTCCCGGTGTGCACCAGGTTGTTTGAGCCCTCTTAGTGTCTCTGGAGGATATGAGGTTTGATTCTAAATGTGATTGTGCCCCTCCTACCATCTTGCTGGGGCTTTCCCTTTGCTCTGAGATGTGGGGTTTCTCTTCACAGTTGCACTACGCAGCTGCTGCTCCCCGAAGTGGGTAGGTTGTATAATAAGTGTGGCAGAAACCATGCCCATGACAGGGTTCATGGTCTGTTAGTGGAAATAGTTAAAATGCTATAGTCAGGGACACTAGAGAAGAAGAGCAATTCGTCCTACCTGTCAAAATCTTGGGAGATTTCACAGAGAAGGCAACAACTGGATTTGGCCTTGTTTGTTGAAAGATCAAGTTTCTAAGGGGAGAATGGAAAACCATCTTTACAGAAGCAAAGTGTTTTCAGTCTAGAAATTTCAGTTACAGTAGTTTGTCATATGCGCACAGAGATTTATTTATGAAGAGGTTCATTCTGTCATTCAGTATTATTCATAAAAACCAAAAAATGAAAAGTATTTAAATGTCCATTACTGAGGAACTGGTTTTACACTCTACAAACTTTACTCATATTCAGTAAGTCTGCATGCACTGATTTATGTTAGAAAGATCTAATGTTAAATATATATATATATATATATATATATATATATATAAAAACCTCAAGGCTCAGAATAAGACATGTAATAAAAGAAAAGGTTATGCTTATATAGGCACAGAGAAATTTTGGAAGGATACTGTTTTAGTTATCTGTTGCTTCAAGGCAAACCACTCTGCAACTTCATGATTCCAAACAAGCAAGTTTTTATGCTCTTGACTTTATGTGTGAGGAATTTGGGCATAACAAACTGGGTGGGAAGGCCTACTTGTACTCCAGAAAAACTGGAGTCTCAGCTAGGTCATTTGAATGGCTGCAGATAGCTGGGTACCTGAAGGAGCCATATGTCTGGCTGTTGGTTGTGTTCCTTGGTCTAGTTAATGTGACTTCTTCAGTCACAAGGCTGGTGGCTAGGCTGAGCTAGTTGGAAGACTGGGAAATTTCCCTAGCCAGAGAAATTTCTCTCTCCTTCCCACTTCTTCCCACATGGCATCTTCATGTAGCAAATTTGGGCTTCCCCACAGCAATGGCAGTCTCAGAGTAGTGTGTGCTAAGTCGCTTCAGTTGTGTCAGATTCTTTGCAACCCTATGGACTGCAGTCCACCAAGCTCCTCTGTTCACAGGATTCTCTAGGCAAGAATGCTGGAGTTTAAGATGGCTGGCTTCTTCCACAGTGAGTGTTCTTAAAGGCCCAGGTGGGAGCTACAAAATTTCTTATAACCTGGCCTTGAGGGGGTTGCAGAATATTACCTCCACCACATTCCATTCATCATGTGAGTCCACTAAGACCAGTTCAGATTCAAGGATAGATGCCCCCTCTTAGAGGTGAAAGAGCAAAAAATTTGCAAATATCCTGCTTGTAAACTTAACTTTGATTGTCTTTAATTTCTCTTAATTTGTGTTTAAACTCAGATATGTAAGAAGTTTGTTAAGAGTAATTGCATCTGGAGAGGAACCCAGAGGGTTTGGATATTATGGAAACTTATATTTAATTGTATATTTTCCAGAATGGTTTAATTAAAAAATAATTCATATTCTATCTATATGATGTTTTCAGGAAAACAGCCCCAGACGTAACTGTTATTCTTACAGCTCAGGGATTTTAGGATTGTATGACTTGTTGACACACAGGAAGGAGCTGTACTCGGTGGTTCAAGTTGTCCTTCAGTGTGCCTAGAAAATACTCACTGTCTTCCACAGATAAGGGGGCTAGATTCAGAGAATAGAGAAGGTAAAGGGCTAGAGTTTTAGTCTAAGTTAACAACGTGAAGTTTTAAAAGGGGGAAAAAAATTAAACACAGTTGGGTCTGTTTAGGGTTTTCACTTAAATTGAAGTCACTCTGTACAGGAAAGGTTCATGTTTCCCCTAAACGTCCTGAATTCCCACCCCTTCCAATTCAGCCATGTGATGGTGCTGGACCTGGAGTCTGTCAAACCAAAGGTGAAAGGTACTGGGCTGCTCCGGAACTCTGAGGTCCCTTAGGACCTTTCACAGTAGCTTCCAGATTGCAAGATGGAGGTTAGATGCAAATGGTTGTGGCCTCAGTTAAAAATAATGAATAATAAGGTAAATGTACGTATACAAATGTATATGTGTGCATATTTTATGTCATGTATTGGTATGTTATATCATGTGGCGAGAAAGTTATAGAAAGATTTAATCTACCATCTAGCGTACATATGACATGGCTTTTTCTTAATAACACAATAGCCTGCCTCTCATGTGACTGCCAAGTCTGTTCTCTGTGGCTCTCTGACTCTTGGCAAACTTGCAAGCTATTGAGTCGCCAGAGTACCTCATCCTTTCCTGGGACCTGGAATAGAAGACTTTATTGGCTATATTGTCAGCACAAGGAAAACTTTTGCCTTCTTAATTTGCTTGGTTTGCTGAAGCATGAGTCTTAAAAAATTCCAAATTTAGGATTGTGGTTATAATGTCTTTTGGACTTCTAATGTTATGTTTCTCTACTGAATTTTTATTTTAGGAAAAAAATTTTAATTTGAAAGCTTTCAGGGGAGAAAAGCATTTTTGAAATATTTGCTGAAGTTTTTATAAATGGCAACCAAATGCGATGGAAAAATATGAATATTTCATTTTTTAAATCCAAGTATGCTCAGTTATCTATTAGACTAATGTTATGTAAATGAAATAATTTATTTAACATAAATCTGCATTTTTCATGAGTGCATTTTACCTTCTTTGTGAAGTTGTTATAAAACTTTCTTTGGAGACACATGTCCTCAGTGTTTTGCTTAAAGATGATCTAAGTCTCATAATCAGTTACCCTGCATGTAGAATATAGTCTGATCTTGTTTGTTTGGCTAAACTGCCTGGCACAAATAGTACTGATAGTGGTGTTGATTAGATAGTATTGATGGTAATATTGATTATTGGTAGTACTGGTAGACTTGATAATTTTGGCTGTGCACCCTTCTTTTGATGTAAAACAGAAATTCTAATGAGATTTTTATGTGATTTAAGGAAATAAAAGAGGGTAGCATAGAAAATTCCAGAGTAAAACACCTTATGAGTGGGCCACCTAGGTAATTTCAGCAAGTTAAGATGCTTGCAGGCTGTGTGTCTGTAGGAGAACTCAGTCTTCCTGCTCCCTTTCTTTGTTTGAAACACTGAAAGCTTTCTCTGTATTGCTGAAATAGAGCTATTGTCCTTCACCTTGGCTTAAAAATGAAAGCTTAATTTTGAGTTCCCGCCTATTCTTCTTCTCACTAGTTTGCAACAATTAAAATCATCCTACTTTGGTGCCACTTAATTATTACCAGTAAGGTGCATGTGAAAATTACATGGTTATCATATGATCTAGAATGTTTATTTTATTTTCCCTGGTTTTCATAAAAATGAAAATTAAAAGTTAAAAAAGGCTTCAGTGCTCATAAGAAAACTACTATTAAAAAGATTGATTGAAATTAAAAGATGAATCAAATATGTGTGTTGTGTATAATTATTTTAAATGCATAAGGAAAAATGAAATGTTCCAGAGAAACTCACAGACCCATAAAGCCTCAGTATGAGAAACACTGCTGGAGAATCAGAGCATAGATGAGCCTCTTGTAAACGCCTTAGAATTCTGGCCTCCACCCCCTCTCTACCTTTCAGATAACTGCTGCTGCTACTTCTCTTTAATCTCATATTTGCTTTTACTTTTGATGGACGTGCCTTAGACTCTAACAGACTCTGAAAAACATTACTACCAGAGGAAGGTTGCCATCGTTGTCCTTACAGCTCTTGGAGATTCTGACACCTCCATCCTTCAGCTTTCTCATTATCTCTACTCCTCTCTTGCCAGCCCATCTTTTTGCCTCTCCATAGGTCAGTTTCCAATGGTAAGGGAAGCAGTAACTCAGATTTGGCCTTTGCTCCCCATATTAATGGGTTGAATAGTGTCCCTGCACATTTATGTCTACCTGGAACCTCAGAATGTGACCTTATGTGGAAGTGTAATTATGAAGAGTTCCTGTTGCATTGGGGTGGGTCCTAAACCCAGTGACTGGTGTCCATATTACAGGAGGAAACACAGGTACAGAAGAGATACCCACATGAAGAAGGAGGCAGAGACTACATGATGCAGCTATGAGCCGAGGAGCGTCAAGGGGTACTGGGAGCTTCTAGAAGCTAGCAAAAGGCAAGGAAGGATGCTCCCCTAGATGCTTTCAAGGGAGCATGGCCCTGACATCACCTCAGTTTCCAGCTTCTAGCTTCCAAGACTGTGAGGGAATAAACGTCTCTTCTTCTAAGCCTCCTAGATTGTGACAATGATCGCAACCCTAGAACACTAATACACTCACATACCAAAAGATATTGATCATACCCTTTGTCTTACTTTTCTCCAGCTCTTTTTCTTTCTAGTCCTGCTTCCCAATATCTCTTCTTTCATTTTTCATTTTTGTGTCTTAAGTTATTTCACCTCTTTGTAGTCAAACTCCACTATTTGATACGGGATGAGTAAGCTTTAGCTATAGAGTGTAAGCCATCCTTTCACACACAACTGCTTCCTCTTTCCTGTTAAAAGCAGTGTAGACAATAGAGCCACAAGAAATGGTGCTAAGATTTGTCTTTCCACTAGACATTGAGATGAGGTCATGGGGAAAACAGGCAACGTGTAGAAGCATTCCCTCCATCTTGGGAAATACTTAGCAGTCTTGTTTATTAAAGGCTCAAGTTTTGTGAGCAAGTTTATTGCATTAATTTTTGTTACAGGAAGATTATTTTAGCTGACATTCTTCTTCCAAGTAAAATTCATGGAGTGCTAACAGTGTCTTAGGCTGAATCCTGAGCCAAAATAATTTGGTTATCCCTCGATGAATAATGGCTTCATTAATTGGGCGTTGGACAAAATGTTCCTTTCCTTTCCTTGTCCTTAATTACATTAATTAGCCACAGTTTCTGTGGTATTGTATGTTTTGTGCATAACACATTCCAGGGCAGTTCAAGTAAGGTGATTTAAAAATTGGATTTGTGTATCAAAACCCCAAATCCAAACCAAACCAAAACTCACATTTCTTCCATGCCAATGAAAAGGAAAGTAAGTCCTAAAAATTACATTTAAGAACATGTGAGATCTTGCCTGATATAAACAATATGTACTATTACAGAATGATAACCCTATTAAATTCCATGAGAAATTATGGCTTGTTATAATTTCAGGCAGCAGTTGAGAAAACCTGTATCAGTTTGGTACTAATACTGTCATACTTTAAAATCAGGGCAAAACCAAATCCTGAGTAGGCAGAAATATAAACTTTTTATTTTATCAGGACTTTAAAAGTAGTCAGATGAGCACTTCACCAATACTTCCAGATTTTAGAGACTTTCAGAATTTGTATTTTAAATTATTTTAAAGTTTTCTGCCTGTGGGAATATTAACTTAAAACAGTTACTCCTATAGTGCATTAATACGACATTTTCAAGTGCCAACAAAAATTCCATATGTAGTTTATGATGTGAAAAAGGAACCCTGAAAGAATCTCTAAATATCTTGAATATGTTTACATTCTTAAAGAAGATAAAGGGAAAGTTAAATTTGTGCCTAGAATTTTACCAAACCACATTTAGACTTTTAGTTTTATGGTGAAGATCATTTTAATGTCATACTTTTTTTTTCTCATCTCCTATTGCTTTCAAGATTTGCTATTTTTAGGTTTCTTGTATGATTATTTAACTGATATTGTATAAATGATAATGATAACCCTTTTTCCATCCATAACTTTACTGTGTATTTGAAATATGTCATAGACATGGTTCAGTTTTTTAATTTCCCCCCACCCTGTATTTTCTTCTTTATTTTCCCTCTCACCCCTGGACCTTGTTCTAGAGTATGACCTTCTCAGTTTGAGTTTCCAAGTCTGATCTGAGTTACCTGTAAAATGGGTCTTTATGACCTTCTGCTATTACTGGCTTGGGCACTGCTTACCTTTCAGATCTCACACTGGAGTCACTGAGAGAAAGAGTAGTATATTTGTTGGGGTTAATTTTAGCTGTGATAGAGAGCCCAGAGTTTTTTAAAAGCTTTATTTTATTGAAGTAGAATTGATTTTACAATGTTGTATTAATTTATACAGTACAACAAACTGTTTCAGTTGTATATAATATACATATTTTTTCCATTATGATTTATTGCAAGATATAGAATATAGTTCCCTGTGGTATACAGTAGGACCTTGTTGTTTATCTGTTCTGTATATAATCAGTCCATTCCTCCTTCACCTCCCATCCCCCTTTGACCACTTTGAGAACTCAAAATTTGATGCCTGTAATTATGACACAGCAGAAAAATATGAGATGATGGCATAAGCAATGCTTAAAGTTGAGAAATCTGAAGTTCTAGATTAGCTTTATGGTCCTTTTTGTGGAGGTTCCTTGGACCAATTTTGCAATCCTTTTCTCGTATATGGTATTTTAAAAAAATATGATTCTTGATATATTTGTATATTTTCAAATTTCAAATATATTTTCAACTATTTTTCTTAAGAAATATGTTCATTTTTTTTCTTTGAAGACAGCTTTGCACAGCGTGTAGTTATTTCTTTGAATCAACAGTGACGTCATACTCAAAGTATACAGTCTTATTGCCAAGTTTCCTGATGAAGTAATTGTCTGTTGGTATTTAAGAACCCACATCAATTGAAACTATTTCTCATGATGTCACTGGTGTCAAGGCAGGGGTCCAGAAGACAGGATTCTGTCTGACCGTCAGGGTATAGAAACTTGCTATTAGCTACCTAAATAAATGAGATTAAGAGGTCCAATTGAGCGATTCCAATTAAGTAATTTAAAATGTTTAATTTATGATGATTTTCCCAGTTTTATCCAGCTCTGTTTCAGAGGTTGAATTTTTTTATCCTGTTATTTTGACTATTTCAAACATACATAAGAATCAAACACATAGGAGAGTACTATTAAAACCCATATATCTCTGCATAGATTCTACAAATAACATTTTGCTATGTTTGCTTAATCACACATTTATTCATCTATCCCTTTATATTAGTGGAGTTTTTAAGCATCATTAGGCACTAACAAAGGCCAGCTATTAGACTGCATACAATGGTAAATTTAAAGGAAAATTAAATCATGGCTACTAGTCCTTCAAGAACATTCTTTATGACAGAAAGAGTGATTTTAAGATTATTACTGTTCAGGTAACCCATTGTGACAGCATTATTAGTGAAATTGAGATTGAAGGTGAAAAAAAATTCCATATGAAAAAAATAGAGACTCTAAAGAAATGAGTGCAGTTTTAGAAAGTCCTTGTACTCTAATGTCTGCATGTTGTTGACTGTAAAAGGACAGACTTTCAATCATGCTTAGTCATTCAGTCGTGTCTGACTGTTTGTGACCCCATGGACTGCAGCCTGCCTGTCTCCTCTGTCCATGGGATTTAACGACAAAAATACTGGAGTGGATTGCCATTTCCTCCTCTAGGGGATCTTCCCAATCCAGGGATTGAAACAGCATCACTTGCATTTCCTTCATTTCAGGCAGATTTCTTTATCACTGAGCCATCTGGGAAGCCCAGATTTTCAATTCAGAAAACATGAATTCTAGAGGCTTCCTAGAGTCACATCATTATGTCACACCAAGCAGTCCAGATTGAGATGGAAATTGAAGTACATTTATCCCTTTAGCCTAACAGAAATACTTGTTAGTAGATTCCTTTGATTTTATTGTTAAAAAATTCCCAGGATTAACAGAATTGTACACCCTACTCCTTACTTTCCTACTTAAGAACAAAAATTTTAAAAAGGAATCCTTAGTGATAACGGGGAGAGATGTGCTGGCTCTCACTTTCCAAACCTCCTCAGTGATGGATAGGTGTGCCTTTGTGCTGATAGATTTATGTTCTACATATTTTTAATTTTTAGTTTAGTGGGATGTACAGCATAAAAATTAGACAAACTTTTGCAAAGCATGCTAAAACAAAATTGAAAAGAAAACAGAAAAAAAAAAAAAAAGCATGTCCCCTGGACCACCCTGGCCTTTGAGAATTGATCACAAAGTTTGCAAAATTAATTATTGGTGACTCATTATGCATGGAAAAATAGCCCTTCCTGAGTGGTAAAAATATTTTGTTGTTTTCTCAATGTAATGCCATATGCTCTGGAGTCTTGTTCATAAGATAAGTCATCCCTGTATCTTCCTTTCCCAGATTTTTTTTCCCCCCTATGAGTTTAAAAAACTCTATTTACTGGAACCATGTATTTCTTCAAACTCTAAAAACAATATTCCATATAGTATGATTCTATTTGTTATTTAGAGAAGAGCTAATACCTATCCTACTCAAACTCTTCCAGAAAATTGCAGAGGAAGGTAAACTGCCAAAATCATTCTACGAGACCACCATCACCCTAATACCAAAATCAGACAAAAGATGCCACAAAAAAAGAAAACTACACTCCAATATCACTGATGAACATAGATGCAAAAATCCTCAACAAAATTCTAGCAAACAGAATCCAACAACATATTAAAAAGATCATACATCATGACCAAGTGAGCTTTATCCCAGGGATGCAAGGAGTCTTCACTCTTCACAAATCAATCAATGTGATACACCACATGAACAAATAGAAAGATAAAAACTATATGATTATCTCAGTAGATGCAGAGAAAGCCTTTGACAAAATGCAACATCCATTTATGATAAAAAGTCCTCTAGAATGCAGACATAGAAGGAACATACCTCAACANTGTTCTACATATTTTTAATTTTTAGTTTAGTGGGATGTACAGCATAAAAATTAGACAAACTTTTGCAAAGCATGCTAAAACAAAATTGAAAAGAAAACAGAAAAAAAAAAAAAAAGCATGTCCCCTGGACCACCCTGGCCTTTGAGAATTGATCACAAAGTTTGCAAAATTAATTATTGGTGACTCATTATGCATGGAAAAATAGCCCTTCCTGAGTGGTAAAAATATTTTGTTGTTTTCTCAATGTAATGCCATATGCTCTGGAGTCTTGTTCATAAGATAAGTCATCCCTGTATCTTCCTTTCCCAGATTTTTTTTCCCCCCTATGAGTTTAAAAAACTCTATTTACTGGAACCATGTATTTCTTCAAACTCTAAAAACAATATTCCATATAGTATGATTCTATTTGTTATTTAGAGAAGAGCTAATACCTATCCTACTCAAACTCTTCCAGAAAATTGCAGAGGAAGGTAAACTGCCAAAATCATTCTACGAGACCACCATCACCCTAATACCAAAATCAGACAAAAGATGCCACAAAAAAAGAAAACTACACTCCAATATCACTGATGAACATAGATGCAAAAATCCTCAACAAAATTCTAGCAAACAGAATCCAACAACATATTAAAAAGATCATACATCATGACCAAGTGAGCTTTATCCCAGGGATGCAAGGAGTCTTCACTCTTCACAAATCAATCAATGTGATACACCACATGAACAAATAGAAAGATAAAAACTATATGATTATCTCAGTAGATGCAGAGAAAGCCTTTGACAAAATGCAACATCCATTTATGATAAAAAGTCCTCTAGAATGCAGACATAGAAGGAACATACCTCAACATAAAAAAAGCCATCTATGATAAACCCACAGCAAACATTATCCTCAGTGGTGAAAAACACTTCCCCTAAAGTCAGGAACAAGACAAGGGTGCCCACTCTCACCACTACTATTCAACATAGTTTTGGAAATTTTAGCCACAGCACTCAGAGAAGAAGAAGAAATAAAAGGAATCCAGATTGGAAAAGAAGTAAAACTCTCACTGATTGCAGATGACATGATTCTCTACATAGAAAACCCTGAAGACTCCACCAGAAAATTACTAGAGCTAATCAATGAATATAGTAAAGTTGAAGGATATAAAATTAACACACAGAAATCCCTTGCATTCCTATACACTAACAATGAGAAAACAGAGAAATTAAGGAAAAATTCCATTCACCATTGCAACAAAAAGAATAAAATACTTAGGAATATATCTACCTAAAGAGACAAAAGATCTATATACAGAAAACTATAAAACACTGATGAAAGAAATCAAAGATGACACAAATAGATGGAGAAATATACCTTGATAATGAATCAGAAGAATCAATATAGTGAAAATGAGTATACTACCCAAAACAATATATAGATTCAATGCAATCCCTATCAAGCTACCCATGGTATTTTTCAGAGAACTAGAACAAATAGTTCCACAATTTGTATGGAAATACAAAAAACCTTGAATAGCCAAAGCAATCTTGAGAAAGAAGAATGGAACTGGAGGAATCAACCTACCTGACTTCAGACTATACTACAAAGCTACAGTCATGAAGACAGTATGGTACTGACACAAAGACAGAAATATAGATCAATGGAACAAAATAGAAAGCCC
Source organism: Neotragus moschatus (assembly GCA_006410615.1). Lineage (NCBI taxonomy): Eukaryota > Metazoa > Chordata > Mammalia > Artiodactyla > Bovidae > Neotragus > Neotragus moschatus. The sequence continues at coordinate 23,895 of SJYA01001305.1, read as the reverse complement.
AGAGATAAATCCACGCACCTATGCACACCTTATCTTTGACAAAGGAGGCAAGAATATACAATGGAGAAAAAAGAATATCTTTGATAAGTGGTGCTGGGAAAACTGGTCAACCACTTGTAAAAAAAAATGAAACTAGAACACTTCCTAACACATACACAAAAATAAACTCAAGATGGATTAAAGATCTAAACATAGAGCAGAAACTATAAAACTACTAGAGGAAAACGTAGACAAAACACTCTCTGACATAAATCACAGCAGATCCTCAAAATAAAAGCAAAAGTTAACAAATGGGATCTAGTTAAACTTAAAAGCTTTTGCATAATGAAGGAAACTATGTGAGGTGAAAAGACAGCCTTCAGAATGGGAGAAAATAAGAGAAAACGAAGCAACTGATAAAGAATCTCAAAAATATACAAGCAGCTCATGCAGATCAATGCCAGAAAAATAATCCAATCAAAAAAATGGGCCAAAGAACTAAACAAATGTTTCTCCAAAGAAGATGTACAGATGGCTAACAAACACATGAAAAGATGCTCAACGTCACTCATTATCTGAGAAATGAAAATCAAAACCACAGTGAGGTACCATTTCATGCCAGTCAGAATGACTACTATCAGAAAGTCTACAAACGATGAGTTCTGGAGAGGGTGCAGAGGAAAGGAACCTTCTTACACTGTTGATGGAAATGCAAACTAGTACAGCCACTGTGGAGAACAGTGTGGGGATTCCTTAAAAAACTGGAAATAGAACTGCCATATGACCCAACAATCCCACTGCCAGGCATACACACCAAAGAAACCAGAATGGAAAGAGACATGTGTACCCCAATGTTCATTGCAGCACTGTTTACAATAGCTAGGGCATGGGAGCAACCAGAATGTCCATCAGAAGATGAATGGATAAGAAAGTTATGGTACATATACACAATGGAATATTACTCAGCTATTAAAAAGAATGCATTTGAATCAGTTCTAATGAGGTGGATGAAACTGGAGCCTATTATACAGAGTAAAGTAAGTCAGAAAGAAAAATACCAATACAGTGTATTAACGCATATATATGGAATTTAGAAAGATGGTAATGATGACCCTATATGTGAGACAACAAAAGAGACAACAGATGTAAAGAACAGACTTTGGAACTCTGTGGGAGAAGGTAAGGGTGGGATGATTTGAGAGAATAGCATTGAAAAATGTATATTACCATATGTGAATTAGATCACCAGTCCAGGTTCCATGCATGAGACAGGGTGCTCAGGACCAGTGCACTGGGATGACCCTGAGGGGTGGGATGGGGAGGGAGGTGGGAAGGGTGTTCAGGACTGGGGACACATGTACACCCATGGCTGATTCATGCCAATGTATGACAAAAACCACTACAACATTGTAAATTAATTAGCCTCCAGTTACAATTAATTAATTAAAAAAAAAGATGTTGCCATTAAGGTAAACTGGGTGAAGAGTACATGGGCTGTCTCTGCACTAATTTTTTTTTTCCAACTATATGTGAATCTACAATATTGTAAAAATGAAAAGCTAAGGAAATTTATTCAATGACTTTCTTTGGGGGCAATAATTTTCTTGTTAAAAAACAGCATTCACTTCATCTAGCTTTTTTTTTTCAACTAACATTTTTACAGTTTCAGTGATATATATTGAACAAGTTGGAAATTAATTGGAATCTCAATAAAATAACTTAATTTCTTAAACCTCATGATATTTTTCATTTCTTTTCAATCTTTTCTTGATGTATTGTTCATTAGAACAATCCCGTTGTTTCCTGTGAACATTTAAAGGGAATATTTTTACCAGAATAAAAGTGAACACTTTATTTTTAAAAAGAAGAAATATGATACAACCAAAATTTAGCATATTTTGAACTTTGTATCTCTAGAGAATATACTTACATTAAATAACGATGAATTATTATAGACCATAAAGGTATGCATATTGATTTCTGATTGATTAAATGCTGAATTTCTGGTGTTGTGGAATAAAAAATATTCCATCAATGTTAATTACTAACTGATGTGCTGTGTATAGACTTAAAAAGAGCAATCATACCACTTACTAAGTTTATCTAATCAGTAGAGACAAACCAAACCAAGGGGGTCCTAGTTGAGACTGCTATGATATCCTTAAAGAAAATTCCATTATACATGATAAGTTGGGGTATTCAGGGTTTTGACAGTTTCTATGACTGAAAGGAACTTATTTTCAGAATTTTAATTCAATGGAGCTTGGATAATTGATTCTGTAAGAGCTGGAGGCCCAAAGGGCATGCAAGTATTCAACCAAGTACATGTGGTTACTATGTCTCCAGGCTTTGAGAATGCCAGATAGCTTTAGTCTGCTTGGATGCGCAGATATCCCATTCCAGTGGTAAGCTGCTCCTACATCCTCAAAGTAAACTAAAGCATTGTTTTTTCTTTTTTCTTTTTTTTTTTTTTGCGGGGGCGAGAGTGGGGGGGTTGGGGAGTGGAGCGGCTCATGACAGCATATTATATAGGAACTGATGTCTATCCAATCACTGTGTTTTCTCTGCCTTGTTCCTCTCCTGCCAAATTTTGAACTAGTGAAAAGATGCAAATTAATCTCCTACTACTGAATATCAATTCAGTGGAATAAAAGCTATCTGTGACATTTTTGCAAATGTAGTGTAAAATATGGAGAAGGCAAGGGCAACCCACTCCATTTCTCTTACCTGGAGGGTCCCATGGATGGAGGAGCCCGGTAGGCTGCAGTCCATGGGGTAGCGAAGAGTCAGACACTACTGAGGACTTCACTTTCACTTTTCATTTTCCTGTATTGGAGAAGGAAATGGCAACCCATTCCAGTGTTCTTGCCTGGAGAATCCCAGGGACGGGGGAGCCTGGTGGGCTGCCGTCTATGGGGTCGCACAGAGTTGGTCATGACTGAAGCGAATTAGCAGCAGCAGCAGCAATGTAAAATATATATATTTTAGGAATGCAGTGACCCAAAGAGAGCTTGCAGGTTAAGATGTGTCCAGGAAACCTACTGAAAATATGAAATGAACACCTCAAGACACAGTTTTTGCCTGAAGGAATCAAGTCTTAGCAGAGAGAGAAGGCATAAACCGTTATAGTCAGAGTGCTATGATGCAAGTTTATTTACTAATTTTCCACTTTTGTTTTCACTTTTTCCTGTAAAATAAAACAGGTACTGAGGACCACAAGATTCAAACATATGACTTAATGACTGTAAGGTAAATGCTACCCCAGTCAAGAAAGAGAATTTTGCCATTTATTCAGAAGTCTCTTCTGTGTGCCACATTCTAGTCACAAATCCTCCTTCCCTTCCGTGATAAGTAACCATTATTCTGCCTTTTATAGTATTTTTTTCTTCCTTGTGTTTTTGATTTTACAGTTTTATCACCAAAATGTGATTGTACAAAATGTACATCACAGATTACAGATAATACAGTTTAGTCTTGGCCTTTAAAAAATAAGTGCCTTAATTTTTCTTCTGTCTGTATGTCTCCCCACTCCATCCCTTTCTTTTTCTTAAAATTTTCCATTATAGAACAAGGGCTGTTTAGCCAGCAGAGTTTCCCACAGCTGGATTTTGTTGATTGCCCATTCATGAAGCAGTTTAACATGGTCCTCTGTCCTTGGTATCTCTGCAAACTCCACCACCAAACTCAGAGACCTGCTTCCATCTTTTTGACAAGACTCTATCACTTGTAGCTTAAAATGGTTTGTTGTCTTTCTTTTTTTATGGTTTTAAAAAATGTTAATACTGAATGCTTATGTCTCTTCATCCATTAAAGCTTATAAATGGTGATATTCTAATTCTAGCCTTTCTTTTTCATTAACAGCTGGATTACATTTAAAGAGAGTTTTTCCTCTTTTGGTTGTTTGATTTTGTAGTGGTACAATTCATGTAGGGCTTGCCAGGTGGCTCAGTGTTAAAGAACCTGCCTGCCAAGGCAGCCAGGAGACCTAAGAGGCATGGGTTTGATCCCTGGATTGGGAAGATCCCCTGGAGAAGGGCATGGCAACCCCACTCCAGTATTCTTGCCTAGAGAATTCCATGGACAGAGGAGCCTGGCAGGCTACAGTCCATAGGGTTGCAAAGAGTTGGACATAACTAAAGTGACTTAGCATGCAGGCACGGTTCATAGAAGAAAAGAAAATAAGTGCTTAATAATTTCTTTTAACAGTTACTGAGACAAATACTTAGTTTTCTATCATGTTTTGAAAGTGACTTCTTGTTGTTCATTTGCTCTGTCATGTCTAACTATTTGTGACCCCCATGGACGGCAGCACACCGGGCTTCCCTGTCCTTCATCATCTCCCAGAGCTTGTTCAAACTCATATCCATTGAGTGGGTGATTCCATCCAACCATCTCATCCTCTATTGTCCCCTTTTCCTACTGCCTTCAATCTTTCCCATCAGGGTCTTTTCCAAAGAGTCAGTTCTTCGCATCAGGTGGCCAAAGTATTGGAGCTTCTGCTTCAGTATCAGTCCTTCCAATGAATATTCAGGATTGACTTCCTTTAGGATTGACTGGTTTGATCTCCCTTCAGTCCAAAGAATTCTCAAGAGTCTTCTCCAACACCAAAAGTGACTAGTATTTTAAAATATCATTATGAACTCATGAATTAAAAATTTCAATCCATTGATTTTTTTTTTATTATTGAAATTCAAATTGACTGGGTTCAGATAATTCTTCAAAAGCCTTGATTACTTTCAGTGTGAGTGATATTTCAGAATCATAAAATATGTTCACTAAGGGAAGCTTATTGTTACTGGATGAATCATTGTCTTTAGGGCTTTCAGTAGACCTAGGTAGGAAGATACCATGTACATAGTCATTCCTAGATTTGAAATTTCTGGGAATTTCTGATATAGTCAAACCTAAAGGTCTTTATTTTATTTTATTTTATTTTTGCCTAATGCCTTTTCATACAGCTTATACCAGTTTATGCTCCTACTGCTGCATTGGGCTTCCCTGATAGCTCAGTTGGTAAAGAGTTTGCCTGCAATGGAGGAGACCCTGGTTCAATTCCTGGGTCAGGAAGATCCCCTGGAGAAGGGATAGGCTACCCACTCTAGTATTCTCAGGTTTCCTTTGTGGCTTAGCTGGTAAAGAATCCGCCTTTAATTCGGGAGACTGGGGTTTGATCTCTGGGTTGGGAAGATCCCCTGGAGAAGGGAAAGGCTACCGACTCCAGTATTCTGGATTGGAGAATTCCATGAACTGTATAGTCCATGGGGTCTCAAAGTGTAGGACACGACTGAGTGACTTTCACTGCTGCATTATTTATTCATTATAATGAATATAATTATAATTTCAGTTCATTGATTCATTTCAATCTTTTTGCCAACCCAGTTTACCGTGATTTGCTATTCTTATGTTCTTAATTTAAATTCATCTCAGAGTTGCCTCAGTTCAGTTCAGTTGCTCAGTCATGTCTGACTCTGTATATTTATAATTCTTTAAGATGGACATTAATAAAAATAATAAGTAATATTTCTTGAGCTACTATTATGAAGCAGGCACTCTCCATTGCACTTTCCACAGAATTATCAAAGCAACCCAGTTAGGTAAACCTATCATTATATTTCCTTTCTAGGTGACAAAACAAGATTTTAGGGAGGTTAAGTCTTCAATGTAGATTATAAATCTTTAATTGGATTTTTAGTTTCCTTGTTATTATACTGTATCTGATTTAGCTTACTTTTTTATTTCAGCTTTTTCTTTCTATTTGGATGCCTGTTCCAGATTTATAGAAGTCTTTTCATGTCCTATTGAGGATGTCAACTGGTTTTCTGAAATATTCTTTTGGTTCCTGTAATATTTTCTCCCAGTGTTGTCTAATTTTTTTTTGTTCAAGGTTTTTTTTCTGTTTATTCACCCTGGGACAATGAAAAGTCTATCCAAACTTGGTATCTGCCAACAGACTGGGTGTGTCGCTTGCACTTGGCCTTGCTCACTGGCCACGTGTGAACTGTCAGATCTCATTTTCTGTTATTCAACTATAGGGCAAGTTGCTATCCACTGCTCTTACTGCAATCTTTGTTAACAGATGTTTGTGTGTGATATAGCTTTATTTGTTTGAAAAAGAATATTCTCTTCCTTTCTTCTTGGTTCTCTGAAACTGAATTGCCTAGTTATAGTAAAGACTACAAATCTTAGCATGAACTGGGTTTATGACACCTTTGTCCTCCACTATCTCTTGGTACAATATGTGCTAATTCTACAACTCCCAGGATGTTTGTGCCCATGGCAGTTCCCATCCTTTTTCCAGGGAGTGTGTGTTTGTGGTCCACGTATATGTTTTCTTCCTGAACACTGAAGTTTCTAAATACATGTTGGATCAGAACTTAGTAGATACTATATGAACAGCATACTGGACATTCCGATGGCTTACAGAGTGAGCTATAGAAGTATGGCTGCCCAATTTTAGCTGATTAGTTCAAATGCTTGGTCTCCTAGGTAAAGCAGGACGGATGAAATTCCATCCCTATATTCATGCAGGTTGGTGAGTGTGCTTTGTTTCAGCTGGTAAAGCAGGCATTGACTACTGATGTTTGATTCTTAGCTTACCTCCGCTATAACGTAGTTAGTAGAATTCTCTCAGATTCTGACAATATGTTATTCTCATTTATTGGAGCTGATTTGACTTCATCTATTTCTGAATCTTAGAGGTTATCGTTAGGAAATTTTAGAGGTTAATGTTAGGAAAGGCTGTGCTTTACACTAGCCTGAGCCATGCCATTTTAAACCAGCATCCAAAAATAAAATTTGACAATTTGTTATTTTGAAAGATCTTTGGGAGACTTGTTAATATATTGGTAGTCCTTTGATGCGGTTTTAAACAATTTCTTCATGTGCAGAATGGTTTATAACTACCTCAGTGACATTTCAGATAGGATTTTTTTCCTCTGTTCTTTGTACTGCCAGTACTGGCTTTTAATTGCATTGACCCATGATATATTTCTGATGTCCTTTACCAGTTCTTTCTTCTGAGATCTCTTTCTGAATCTTGCTTTAGAAGTGCTCTATGATCAAACTTTGTTCCTCCTGCCATAGCTGCAGGAGCTTTTCTCCTGATTGAATTACATCATTCACCGCCTAGGATTTTTTTTTCGTCTAATTTTGATTATTTGCATAAATACCAACGCTGCCTAAAACACCACCGAAAGATTAGAACAGAAATGGAGTGTTTACTAGACTGCCAGTTGAAATCAGCTTTCTCTCTTCTGTTGGGAGAAATAAACTTTATAGGAAATAGGCAGGAGATGTGATATTAGAGAATGATGTTTCTTGGCCAATCTGAGCCTTCCTCAGCAGGGTGGACAATGTGACAATGCTTCCTGGAACAGTGAATGAGGCTGAGTTATGAGGAAGGAAGCTCTGAGATGGAGGAGACTGACTTTGTCTTCATGAGGTATCTGGTTTCAGACACATCATTCTGCCACATTCGAATTAAACAGAAAGAAATTATAGCCAGTAAATCAACACTCTTTGGAAGGATTTAAGGTTTTATGCAGCAGTACTCTTTCCTTTACACATCTTACCTTCCCCCCCCCCCCAGAGCTAAGGAAATGTACATGAAATTCTATCGAGTATTAGATGCTATTTATTATCTAAAAAGGAGTTCTGAAAAAATATTTGAGTGGTATACTAAATGAGGTAGAACACCTAGTTGTACATTGAAAACATATGTCTTATCTGTACATTATTAAGTTTTTCTTAGAGAGTATCTTTGATAAACTGAATGTTGATAATTTTTGAAGTCTAATATTTGTAATAATAACAAAGTAAATAATTCTGTGAAAAAGTTATTTTAGCCATATTCATACTTTTACTGGTGTTGAATCCGTATTACATGCTATATTAAAAACCTAAAATGAAATTTTTTTTTAAAGATAAAATCATGAAAGTAGTTCGTAGAGCACAGCACTAAGATGAAAAGCCATGACTCTGTGTACTGATGTATGAAATATTATTATTTGTGTGCTTCACTCCATGGATGACTTCCATAATATCCAGCATGGATCATGGCCTGGTTTTGTTTGTTGAATTAAAGGCATATCATGTAAGTTCTTGTGTATTGTTGTTGTTTAGCTACTAAGTCATATCTGACTCTTGGGATCTCATGGACTGTAGCCCTCCAGGCTCCTTTGTCCATGGAATTTTTCAGGCAAGAATATTGGAGTGGGTTGCCATTTCCTTCTTCAGATAATCTTCCTGACCCAGGGATCAAACCCACATCTCCTGCAGCTTCTGCACTGGCAGGTGAATTCTTTACCTGAGCCACCAGGGAAGCTCAAGTTCTTATCTATACACTTAAAAAAAAATAAAATAAAATAACACAATAGAACATTGTTGTGTTACACTATTATAATGTACTGGGAGTGACTATACATCTATTTAAAATAGAAACGTTAAATTTTTATTTCCTCAAATGCCCTTTTTAATGCCTTCTGGTGATTCAAGCACCTCCTTAGGATTTCCAAGTAGGTGGAATAGCTATATATAATAAAAGAACAGGTAGCCTTCTTGCTTATTTAGTGAAATAAAGGCTTAGGGAAATGTAAAAAAAGGACACAACTGGTATTTTCATGTAGAGAGTGTGGTGTGAAGATGTGTGTGTAATGTCTACATGGTTTCATGCATGAAAACTGAATGACCTGGGATCACTCTTGGTTTTTTGTTTTTAAATTTTTGGCTGTACTGCACCGCATGCAGAATATGGGATCTTAGTTCCTTGACCAAGGAGGAATTGAACCCTCATCCCTTACAATGGATGGTCAGGGTCCTAACCAGTGGACCACCAGGGAAATCCCTAGGTTTATCCTTTATGATATGATACTCTTCAGTCCAGTAAATGTTAGATTCTTTATTTTCTTGGGCAAAAGGGGGATATGTCAAAGGAAGGCGTTTTTGCCACATTTCTAGAAGTGTTTACATGTAGAGTCAAAGACATGGCAGCATAGTTCTCTCAAGTAATCAGATCTGGCTGTGTTTAAGTAACTGATTTATAGGGACTTCCCTAGTGGCTCAGATGATAAAGAGTCTGCCTGCAATGCGGGGGACCCGGGTTGGATCCCTGGGTTGGGAAGATCCCCTGGAGAAGGGAATAGCAAGTATTCTTGCCTGGAGAATCCCACGCACAGAGGAGTCTGGCAGACTCAGTCCATGGGGTCACAAAGAGTTGGACATGACTGAGTGACTAACACTTTCACTACCTTTGAATTATAAGGCCTACTGGGGTTTAAGTTGGTTTCAGTGTTAAGTGCCCTTGTATCTGGTGCTGGTGCCTCTTTCTTTGAAAGTTTAAAGTCCTTCCTTATTTTTTGCCTACTTACCTAGAAAAAGAATTGAAACCATCTTAGATCACTATAGTAACCTTATCCTGTATCTTTAGACTGACCTCTTTCACCAGGCTTTGGCTTTTAGTTAATCTTCAAGTAGCATATTTAGATGTTTGTTGTACATTTCTATTGGGTTTTAAGATTGATTTCTCTTGCATAGTGTGGCCTCATCATCTTTCTCCAAGTCCTACTTTAGATCATGAGTATTTCCTGAATCAACTGATTCTCCAACTATTTGTCCAATCCCAACAAAAACCACAGGAACCCTCTTAGACTCAAGATCCCCTGGAGAAGGAAATGGCAACCTACCCCAGTATTCTTGCCTGGAGAATCCCATGGACAGAGGACCCTGATAGGCTACAGTCCATGGAGTCACAAAGAGTCGGACACAACTTCACTTTCACTTTTATATGGACCTATTATATCTTACCAGTGGGCTACAAAACCATCCTCTCCATTCTATCCTTACTACCTTGATAGCTGTAACTCAGAACATGGCAATATCCTTCTTATCTGTTCAAATTATTCCAAAGAATATCTATGCCATTTTCCTATTTAAAACCCTCATGTGACTCACCACTGTCCTCAGGATGGAATCAAAACACTTAGGCATGGAGTTCAGGCCATGTAGTGAGCTTCCTGAGCCTGTCCGCTTTCCCTTACCACTCTTCAGTTTGTGCTTCAGTGGTTCTTAGCTGTATGGATGTTCAGGCCTCTACACTGATCTCCTTTCTAGGTGGTGGCTGTTTCCTATGTACAGAAACACCATTGCCCTTTTCTGTTAACATGCTCCCCTCATCCTTCAGGTCTCAGCTCATGATTCATCTTCTCCGGGCTGTTGTCCCTGGTCCTGTCTTCTCCACACCTCCTTCCCCATCCCTCCAAGCACATATCCATCTATAGATTGGATTAGGTGTTTCTGTGCTCCACTGACACCTTGTGTTTATTCCTATCTTTACAATTGTCTGGGTGTACCTCTGGCCTGACACTTGTCAAAAATTATCTGATCTTGTGTCTTCTTCATGAAATTCCATGTCTTCAGAAGGTTAAAAATCAAGTCTAATATCTAGTATAGTTCCTAAAGTATAGAAAATGATTATAAACTGGATTGTATCTATAGTTATATGTCATGCTTTAATAACTATTTCTCCAAATGTTTGCATATTCATTTTCCATTTAGTAAAGTTGGTTATTGGTACATGTAGATCTGTTTGTACATATACACATCAATCTGTTTATATACCAAGACTTCGACTTAAACTTTCTGCTGTTTGCTTTGTGAAGGGGAAGCAGGTATGAGAAAATGAAATGTACCATCAGAACACTATTTTCGTCAATTGATTTTTGGGGTACAGGGTAAAGTATTGGGCTTCCCAGGTGGCGTTAGTGGTAAAGAACCTGCCTGCCAATGCAGGAGACATAAGAGGCGTTATATGGGTTTCCAACCCGGCTCAATTCCTGGGTTGGAAAGATTCCCTGGAGGAGGAAATGGCAACCTACTCCAGTATTCCAGCCTGGAGAATCTCATGAATAGAAGATCCTGGTGGGCTATCATCCACAGGGTCGCTGAAAGCTAGACACAACTGAAGCGACTTAGAATGCGCACAGGGTAAAGGTGCAAAAACTGTAGTTAAACAAATTGCCAAGCATCCTTTGAACATTAAAATGTTCTTTTTTTTCTGGAGCCAGCTTTTGGCTTTGAAGAAAATAGCTCCTTGTCTTCTTATCTAAAAAGAACAAAGTCCTTAGAATCTCTAAACTAATGAATAATTTTTGTGACTTTGTTTTTGCCTTTTAGCCTCCAAATGCCTGGTAACTATCAGTGCTCATTTGATTTTAAGTGGATTCTTAAATCTAGGTACACATGATCAGAGTTAGCAGTTTCAGAAATCTTAGAATTTGTCCATAATTAATTTAACCTATGAATATAAAATCAAAAAGAAAGAAAAGTCCTAATCTGCAACATACATGGGTCATTTTTGGAAAGGTAAATATGTACAGACCTTCCTTGACTTAGGATGGATTTACAGCTGACTGACGCACCTTATTGTTCAGTCACTAAGTCATGTCTGACTCTTTGGAACCCCACAAAGTGCAGCATGCCAGGCTTCCCTGTCCCACACTACCATAAATTGAAAGTATCTCAAGTCAAAAATGCATGCAATACACCTGATCTACTGAAATTATAGCTTAGTCTTGCCTACTTTAAATGTTCTCAGAATACCTTCATTAGCTACAGTTGGTCAAAATGACCCAACAAAGTCTCTTATAATACAGTGTTGGTTTTTTGAATGCTATACTAAAAGTGAAGACTCGAATGGTGATGTGAGTCAAGTGCTTATGAGTTGCTTATAATGCTTATAAGGAATTGTTTAAACTTGTGATCATGTAGCTGATGGGGAACTGCGGCTACTGCCACAGCCCAGCATCAACCAGAGCATCACTAGCCCCAGAAAAGATCAAAATTCAAAGTATAGTTTTAACTGAATATGTATCTCTTTCATATTATCATAACGTTGAGAAATTATAAGTTAACCCTTGAACATTGTGGATCATCTGTACATGACTTTATTCATTAAAGTTATTTCTTACATGTCAATGGCTGTTTTTAACCTTAGGCCAGGTTTAAATAGCTCTATTGGTTTAACTAACTGGGATTTTTATTCAATTTAGTGATTTTTCTGCCTGGATACTTGAATATGCCTGTCCAAAAGACACATTTTTACCTTCTTAAGTCAAGGAGGTAATCTTAATCAATATGACCATTGATTAGGAGGAAATCTTTTTTTGTATGTGTTGCTTAATTTATGACGTGGAGGAGTGGAAGCCAATGTGAAACTCACTGTCTGTATTTTCCTTCTGGGAAATTCTAATGAGAACCAGGTTAGAGCTCTACCTATATCCTCAATGTCTCTTTTCTACATTTTCATCTTATTGTCTCTCTGTGTCAAAGTCTGGATTTTTTTTTTTTCTGTTGCTTTTTCATTTGCTGTCTTCCAGTTCACTATTTCTCTCTTTTGTTACCAACATAGCCAATGGATTTTAATTTTCATTATTTATACTTTTCATTTATAGCACACAATACCTTTTTCAAATCATCTGTGTCACTTTTTGTGACTCCCTGTTCTCTGGAGTTATTTTCAAGTTTGTTATCTATCTCATTAAGCACTCACAGTTATTTTGATAGTTTAAATATCTGAAGTCACTCCAGGGTTCTTTCTGCTCATTATTTGTGCTAGTTCTTGCTTATGTTGCCTTGTTTCCTATGCTACTGCTAAGTCACTTCAGTCGTGTCCGACTCTGTGTGACCCCATAGACGGCAGCCCACCAGGCTCTCCCATCCCTGGGATTCTCCAGGCAAGAACATTGGAGTGGGCTGCCATTTCCTTCTCCAATGTATGAAAGTAAAAAGTGAAAGTGAAGTCGCTCAGTTGTGTTGACTCTTGGCGACCCCATGGACTGCAGCCCACCAGGCTCCTCCACTCATGGGGTTTTCCAGGCAAGAGTACTGGAGTGGGGTGTCATTGCCTTCCTTATTAATTTTCATTGCTTGCTTCTCATTGACTCTCGACATTGTGTGAGCCAACTTTATATTCTAGGACTAATGTGTCCTTCTTCGGAGATGCTTTTCATTTTCTTCTGCAGGGTACCCGAGGGCACTATCTCAAGAAAGCACCTTTCCAGATTTGTGGTGGAGGTTCCCTACCGTACTCAGTCTTCTAGTACCTGATGTCTAGATCTTCTCAAGGTCCAATCTGTGATTGCATGTTTAGATACAGGCTCTTTTTGTCCTTTTTCTTCCCCTGCTTTGCTCTGTACCAGGATATCTTTTCCTTTAGTCCTGGAAGCTGATGGGAGGGGGCCAGGGTTTAGTTCTGGGTTACTTTGACTATAGGGTGTTGCCTTTGGGACACCCCTTTAGTGTGTAAGACTTCCCACGATGGGCCTTGACCTTGACTTTTGGTGGAAAAACAAAGGCTCAAGGTTGAGGTGTTAGTATATGCCCTTAGGGCAACAGTGGCTAGATGCTCCTAAAAAAAGACAAAAGGCACAATTCAGAGTCAAACCACATACTTCTTGCCTAAATATTTTCTATACCCATAATTCTATACTTTTAAATACTAGTCAATTTATGATTATACACATTCATTACTGACATAGTATGGCATTAGCTTCACAGTAAAGCCATGAAAATTATACAGGATTCAATCAAATTATCTATAAGAGTTGTGGCTCTGTCAGACAAGAAGACTATGAATACAATTAAGAATGAAGTCAGGAAATAGACTAGCTAATCAAATGTATGTATTTGCAAACTCTGTTCAAATAGCACAATTAGTTAATGAATAGCCTGCCTACCAGTGCATTCCATTTGTAGGGAATGAAATATTTAAGGGGCTTACCTGTCCTAAATTTTAGGAGCATTCAACCTCATTGCCAGCCCTCCCCCCAGCCCCCAATTTCATCAGAATAAGCAATGTCAGTTTATTGCCAGTTATCCCTGAGATGGTAAAGTCAGTTCTTTCTTGGAATGATATAATTATTCTCTTAGAACAGTAGATCCTTAGAACCTGGCTGCATATTACCATCCCCTGGACTTTATCTAGCAAAAAAATTATCCCTAGAGATTCTGAGTTAAATGGGCCAGATTGAAAGTAGGCTTTAGTCATCTTTTTCCTTTAAAGAATTATAAATGATTTTAATGTGTAGTCAGGGTTGAGAACCTCTTCCTTATTGAGTAAGTGTATACTTTAACCCTGAAATGGTTGTCATTAAATATTCTAAGAATGGGTTCAGTTAAAATTTTGTGTTGCATTTGAGAATAAGCTCTGTATATAATTAGTATTTAAAGTTTTCATTAATGTTTAAGAGAATCTGATATTTGACGAGCCTTGTTATTCTGATTGAAAAATGTGTAATTAATATTAAGATTTGGGATTTTAAAATTGAAATGTAATAAGTTAATTTGGCTGAATTTATGGATGGAGTTAGACTACTTAAAGTACTTGAAAGAGACCATATTTATGTTTAATTGACTAGACTTATGATTAATAACCAAGAAACACATTGTTTGTTAGGCTTTTGAAGTTTTTAAAAAGAAAATCCCACATATTAAAATTTAAAGTGCAATTTGAAATATTTAGAGGATTTAATTTTCTAATTTCATAAATGAGACCAAATGTTAATCAAATCATCCCTTGAAGATGATTAACAATATATTTTGGCTTATAAATAAATAATGAGATTTATAAGTTCAATTTAAGTACATAAGAAATACTAGAATTCTTAAATTTTAACTTTAATTAGTTGAATATTATTTTCAAAGTAGTCACAGATGGTCTTTTAAAATCATCTTTTAATGGTATGTACAAGAACCATTCTCATGAATACCAAAAAACTGCTTTGATACATGCTGAGTTCTTGTGATTTTTCCTTTTCAAAATTGAAAGTTTTTTTCACTGTCTTTCAAAAAGAGATACATAATTCACAATGCAAAAAAAATGGGAAGAATAAAGTGAAACCCTCATTCACAGTACCCTGATTGCAGTTGGTAGCACTTTGATGTATCCGGCCCAGCGATTGGTTGACTTGCTGACCTATGTCTCTTTGTCCATCATCTACCTATTTAATATTTCCTTGATTAAATGGGATATTACATGTGTTGTTTTATACTCTTTTTCCTTCAATAGTCTCCTTTGGCATAATATGCTTATACTAATAAGTTTTATCTACACGTAATGTGCCATATTCTACTACAGAGATTTACCATCATTTACATGAGTAATGTATTCAATTTATAAGTTATTTCCAAATCATTCTATTGTAAGCATTACTATGAGGAAGATACTTGATTTTTTATATTTTGGCCCTTGTGTGATTATTTACAAGGTTTCATTTCTAGAAGTGGAAACTCTGTCTCTGAGTTATGAACTTTCAGAATTTGGAAAAATAAACCTATTCTTTTGATGGCAGTTAGGCATTTCAGGCTGTGCTGTAGTTCTCATTGAGGCTCTGCCTTAGTGGCAAGAGTTCAGAGGCCTGGATCTAAATTCTTGCCTTAACCATGTCTATTTTTATTTTAATCATCACTTAAATTATCAGTTTTCTCATTTCA
This sequence comes from Neotragus moschatus, assembly GCA_006410615.1. Lineage (NCBI taxonomy): Eukaryota > Metazoa > Chordata > Mammalia > Artiodactyla > Bovidae > Neotragus > Neotragus moschatus. The sequence goes on along the minus strand of SJYA01001305.1, from coordinate 8,430 downwards.
TAAGGCGAAGATAATAAAATTTGCCTTAAAGCAATTTTGGGAGAGGATAGGTTTTTTTTTTTTTTCTTCTGTTTTATAAATAAGTTTATTTGTATCATTTCTTTCTAGAAATCCACATATAAGGGGTGTCATACATATTTCTCCTCTTTCTGACTTACTTCACTCAGTATGACAATCTCTTGGTCCATCCAGGTTGCTGCATATGGGTTATCTTATTCCTTTTCATGGCTGAGTGATATTCCCTTATATACGTACCACATCTTCATCTGTCAGTGAACATTTAGGTTGCTTCCACATCTTGGCTATTGTAAATAATACTGCGGTGTACACTGAGGTGCATGTATCCTTTTGGACCATATTTTTCTCCAGATATATACCCAGAAGTGGGATTGCAGGGTCTTAAGCAACCTCCATACTGTTCTCCATAGTGGCTGCACCAATTTACATTTCCACCAACTCTGTAGGAGAGGTCCCTTCTGGGAGAGGACAGTTTTGTAAAAGTAGCTAGAATGGAGCTTAAAACACAGTAAAGCTCAGTGTATTTTTTATTTTCTCTCTACTTGAACCTGAGAAGATGGAATTCAATTAATTCCTCCTAGTTTCATAATTATTTGAATTGCATAAAAGATTGGAACATTTTCAGTTCTTGCTTGAGACTTCATTCTGCTATCTCTATTTCCAGGCAGTTGATATTTAATATTTGAATAAAACGAAGTCATCACCTTATTTATAAAACAAGCTTCTTACATATTTTTTCAGTACTTAAATATATTTTTGCTCTGTTAAAACTTACCTTTGCAAAGATAACTAGCAAGACCATTTAAAACAGTTATAACAGTGTCTCTTTTTCTACATATGTCATAAAACTTAAATGGGCAGATTTAACCAAGGGAAAAGAAAATCTTGGGAAACACTTTTGAGTTCTGAGTATTATACAAAGATGCACGTCGACTAAGATATAAAGTTAAGAATTAACTTGTAGTATATAAGACAAGGAGGAAATGGATTGATTTTAGGCTGAAACATTTTGTCTTACTGAGTTTGAGTTAAAACAACTTAGTGAAAAGAGTTTTTTTCTCTGAAAACTTTGTATAAATGGCATAATTTTATAAGGGATCGTACAATCTCTAAATATCACATGGGATGCAAGTTTAGAAATCATATAATTCAATTCCTTCATTTTATAAATGGACAAAATGAGACTCAGGAAGGTTCTGATGTATTTGAAGGTTTAAGGAGAAACCAGAATTTTTGTTACAGTGAATTGCAGACACCAGGTTCATTTTATGCAAAGGGAAGTATGGCTAGGGAATGTGAAATGCCTCATCAGTGATAAACTGGAGCCTAGGCCTAGGACTCTTTTTCCAGTGTTCCTCTAACATGGGTCAACACACATGTTGAATGGGCAAGAATAATGCATGACTTCTTTTGTTAGCCTGAGATTCGTCTAACTGTGAAGGAGAACTCAAAATCAACTGAAATTTGAATCAACAGTTTTATCTTTGGATATTTCATGGAGATTCTGAGTTCCTGAATGCAAAAGGGTTTTCAGGGGAATCTTTTAAGGAATATTGAAAAACCAGGCCCATTTTCTTAAGGGTTTCTACCTCAGGTCAATTGATCATTGGAAGACACACATTGCTTTAACTGCTAAGTTGCAGTGACTGTTGCCCAGAAGAACTCATCTGTTGGTCTTCTCTGGTTTTCCATGTAAAAACTGACCCATTCACATTCATTCAGCTCTATTATCCATAAGGTGCAAGACCAGGAATTTTAGAAGAGCTATCCCCCTCCCAAATAGTTTGTGAACAAATATCAGAAAGTAAGAATGATCCATAATTCACTCAGTTCAGTTCAGCTGCTCAGTCGTGTCCGACTCTTTGCGACCCCATGGATCACAAATTCACTATCCATGTGTAAATAAATGTTCTTAAGTCTTTTCTGTTTTCTGTCCTATGCACGATTCAAAGAAAAGATACCTCTTTAAACTAAGACATTGTTGAATTTACAGAGGCAAGATGAAGACATCCATTTAAAATTCTGCTGTTTTTCTCTAGTGAGGTCAGAGATTTCTGGTAAGCCCTCCCCACTGCCTAGGCTAGCAAACTGTAACAGGGAGTGTGGCATCATATCACAGTAACTTATTTCAAACTCCAGGTGTGTATGCAGTACCAGTGTTGAGCCTGAAGAAAATTTATTACAGATGTCTGGAACTGAAGACTGTTGACTAGGTGCAAACATTACCTCATCCTCCACTTGACACTAGCACAGTTGGGGGGAGATTATAAAGGTAAATACAAATGTGCTAAAATGTAAATGTGGGCTATTTCTTTAGCAAATTGGGTTTTCTTGTTATAGCCATCTCAGTGTTTTATGAGTCAGATAATAGAAATCCTAAAATTAGGGACAGATTTACAGCTTGTTAGGGAACAGTTTCCATTAATCCGTGAATACTTGATGCTCGTGTTCTCTTTCACAGAATTCGTGAGATTGGCTAAATGACATGGCTCTTTTAGTTTTCAGAGTCTGTAAATTTTGATGACAGGCAAGATTGACTTGCATTGAGAGATCTAAAACCATGGCAGTACTGGGTGCACCAGAGCAGTGAACACAAACTGGTATTTCTTTCGTTGTGTTCACATCATGTTTTCCCATCCTGAAGGTGGGTACCCACATGGTAAGCACCAGATTGGAATTATTTTGGAAGGCTAAGGAAACAGGGAATTGAGAAAAAAGAGACACCATTTGATGACTGTCATAACAAAAAAATGGCTCAAGTTAAGTAAATGTCCCAGCACTTTGACCTCAGTGTCATATTACATAGGTTGGAAAATGACATGCAGATCTGATCTGCACAGCTAAAGCAAAGATGATTTTAAAAGAAAGACTTATGGATGAGGGAGCTTCTTGGAATAATTGGATCATTTTGGACTTGTAGAGTTAATGTGTTTGGAGTAGGTTACTAAGCAGCCTTTTTAAAGGGCTGGGCAGGGAGAGTCTATTTTGGCCAGTGAAACCACCTGAAAAACGTGCCTGTAGAAGCATCTGGTTCCTTCTCCAAATAAAAGAATTGATTAACTATCAAATCCTTATAGAAGTCAGCCAACAACCTGCTCATGAGGGTCCCCAGTGCCAAGCTTTTGCTTTGGGACCATCGAAACCTTCTCTTGTCTCTCTTCCAAGACCAGTGGAATCAAGTTCCATAAATGTGTTCTTGACTACTGGGGTCAAATGCAGCTCAAATCATCAAGAGCTTCTCCTGTATTATGATTAGTCTCTCTGTTATATCCGAGGATGTGCATGCTTGTTTTTGTTGAGACCCAAGTGTATTTTTGTATCTTATTGTCAGTTAGACTGGTTAGGATGAGTAAGTTTTGGTCTACTAGAATAGTAGTTTCAGAAATACACTCGAAATTCAGTTCTGCGATGTTTGGATTCGCGTTGCCTGGTGTTGATCACTGGTTCCACTGTTCTGACATTTATGGCTCTGTTTCATCTTGGAAACCAAGTGCAGTTGTAACTGGGAGTTGGCAGGTGCAAGAAGAGAGTAAGTGAAACTTTATTGGCATTGTTTTATTCCTCAAGATTCCTTTCAGAAGGTGAAATAAGAAATATTGATGAAATTGGGAGGATTGGCCTGTTGAAGCCTGTTAAAGGTGTGACCTGATTGTGAGTTCGTATGTTACTTGCTGTTGCCATTGCTGTGGTGACGGATTTAACCTTAAATTTAAAATATTTACCTGAGTAATTATGCTTTCCCACCATGAGCAGTAACCAGAATAAGAGATTAGATGGCCCCAAAGTGAATAGACTGTAGGTTTCCCTAGGGATTATTACACTGCTGTGAAAAATCATGCGTGTTCACACCAACCCATGTGTTATGAGTTATGTAATTCTTTTTGTAAAATCCGTTATCTGTCTTTAAAAAATCAATATATTTGAGGAGATGGCCAAGGGTATCATCATTTTAGAGTAAAATCTCTGACTTCACCTGCCAAGAAGAGCCAATTTGATATTAAGGTCTGTTAATGATTTAACTTTTCTTTGGTTGATGTCATCTTGAGTGTGAGACTGCTTTCAGTTATCTGCAAGACCTTTGCCTTTTTTCAGAGGAAGAGAATATGCAAAGAAAATATGTGTTAGAATAATGGTTTTAGTTTTAATTATAAATTATGATTTTTATACTTTGTGTAATATTGTAAAAAAAGTTTTATCTTGATCAATTTCAGTGTTTCTCAAATTTTTAAAAAATTATTTTCCCTCAAAGACCTTATTTTTAGATAATTTTTTCTTCCAAATTGTTCTCCACATGAAATTAAATATTAAGAGTAACAATATTTTACTGGACAGGGTTATTCATATACTTCCAAGACCCAACTTTCCCACTTTTGGGAGTGTATGGCCCTCATTGAAAATACATGGTTTATTTTAAATAAATTTATATATTGTAAACCAATTTTTAAAAATTTCTTAAATATTATGAAATAATAAAAATCGGAACACAAAGCAAAGAGAATATAATATACACTCATAATCCCATCTACTGAGACACAGTTAATGATTATACTTTGATGTACATACTTGCAAATCCTCGTCCTGATATATTGTGTTTAGTACTTTAGACAGACAAAATATATATATTAAGCCATATGTCATGTTTTGTAACTTGCTTTATTCATTTAATAATATTTTATGAACATTTTTTCAAGAGAAAAATTGACTTGTGCAGCATCATTTTTACTTGATTGAATGTATCTTTTTAGGGTTAAATTTCTTTACCTCTATTATTTGATATCTTGTTGTTTTAGAAACCATAACATTGATTCAAAATAACCCACATACCTATGGTCAATTAATCTTCAACAAAGCAGCCAAGAATATACAATGAAGACAGTCTCTTCAGCAGGTGGTGTTGGGAAAACTGGATGGTCACATGTAAATCAGTGAAGTTAGAGCACACACTCACCCTCACACCATGCAGAAAAATAAATTCAAAATGGCTTAAAAACTTAAGCATGAGACCATAAAACTCCTGGAAGAGAATATAGGCAAAATATTCTCTGATGTAAATTGTAGCAACATTATCTTAGATCACTCTCCCAAGGCAGAAGAAATAAAAGCAAAAATAAACAAATGGGACCTAATCAAACTTACAAGCTTTTGCACAGCAAAGGAAACCATAAACAAAATGAAAAGACCACTTACCAATTGAGAGAAAATATTTGCAAATGAGCCAACCAACAAGGGCCTAATTTCTAAAATATACAAACAGCCTATACAACTCAATAACAACAACAACAACAAAAACAACTCAGTAATAAATGGACAGAAGGCTTAAATAGACATTTCTACAAAGAAGTCATACAAATGGTCAATAGGCACATAAAAAGATGGCCAACTTTATTATTAGAGAAATGCAAATCAAAACTACAATGAGGTATCAACTCACATGAGTCAGAATGGCCATCATTAAAACATCTACAAATTCTGGAGAGTCCATGAAGGAAAGGAAGTCCTCTTACAATGTTGATGGGAATGTAAACTGGTACAGCCACTATGGAAACAGTTTGGAGTTTCCCTCACAAACTAAAAATGGAGTTGCCGTATTATCCAGCAATCCCACTGGTGGGCATATATCGGGGAAAAAACTCTAATTTGAAAAGATGCATCCCAGTGTTCATAGTGGCACTACTTACAATAGCTGAAACACAGAAACAAGCTGAATGTTCATTGACAGATGAATGGATACAGAAAATGTGGTGTGTGTATGTAGCCATACATATACATAAACACAATGGAATACAACTCAGCCATAAAAAGAATGAAATAATGCCATTTATAACAATGTAGATGAACCTAGATATTGTCATCATAAGTGAGGTAAGTCAGAAAGAGACAAATATATGTTAGCACTTATACTGGAATCTAAGATATGATACAACACAGAAACAGGCTCACAGACATAGAAGACAAAGCTTATGGTTACCAAAAGGGAATGGGAGGAGGGATAAGTTAGGAGTTTGGGATTAGCAGATACAAACTACTATATATAAAATAAACAGCAAGATCCTACTGTATAGCACTGGGAACTGTGGTCAATATCCTATAATAAACCATAGTGGGAAAGAATATGAAAAAATAATATATTTTCTCTTTCTGTCTCACCAGATGTGTGTGTGTGTGTGTGTGTGTGTATCTGAGCCACTTTGCTATAAAATAGAAATTAATACAACATTGTAAACCTTAGTAATTCAAGTAAAAAAAGTCTCTATGCTTTCTTTGTAACTAAAACTTTTTACACATTAATTACTTAAAAATTTTCAGAAGGATTAAAATCCATGCACACTTTAAAGCCTTTATCAACAATCTTGCACTAGTTTACATTTCTATTCCCATGCATTAATTGAGAATGTCCATTTTCCTGCAACTTAATCAACACTATTATCACTTCTAAAAATATTTGCCCTCTGATAAGTAAAATGCTTGTGTTAGTAGTTATTCTTTTACTTTACTTTTAGAAAGAGCCATCTTTTTAAATACATTTATTGGCCATTTGCATTTTGTATAGCATTTCTTGAATTTAAAAATGAGCATCTGATTTTTTTTTTGTAGCATGAAAAACAAGGTCAGTGTAAAAAAACCTTTTTGTGAGAACAGGCAGGTCCTGAATGTAAGTTCACATTAAGACAAAGCAGTTATTTATATTTAAGACACAGATATATCAAATGAGATGTTCAGTTCAGTTCAGTCGCTCAGTCGTGTCCGACTCTTTGTGACCCCAAGAATTGCAGCACGCCAGGCCTCCCTGTCCATCACCGACTCCCGGAGTTCACTCAGATTCATGCCCATCGAGTCAGTGATGCCATCCAGCCATCTCATCCTCTGTCATCCCCTTCTCCTCCTGCCCCCAATCCCTCCCAGCAAGATTATTTAAACTGAACCTTCTTTGGGTTGAGAGAGGGTTACGGGGACCAAGAAATAATTATTTTCAGAATTAGGACTTATTAAAAAATAATCTTTCTCAAGAAGACATTTTAAAAGTAGCTAACCTGGCACAGAGAAATTATGTTCTGTCATATGTCCATGAGCTTACTTTTTATGTGATGAACTTGACCTTTTGAATAGTTAGAAAAATAGCTCTTCTATTTGGGTGATTTTGTAGGTGGTCAGTTACATGGTTTAATCCACATTATTGATCTTCAAAAGTTTACACACTTTATCACTGGGATGTTTGGACTCCTCTCATTCTGTTTTTGTTCAGTTTGTTGACTCAGTGAATTTCATCACTTTACTGCCACAAAATAGTAACTAACCTGTGTTACGACTTTCAGTAGCCATGAGCTATTACTTCACAAGGGGAACCTCAAGATCTTTGATTCTTTTCAGATTTTTCAAAGTAGATTTAAGTACCAAAATGTGTCATTACATACATTTTATTGGCCTCACCTTGAGTTAAGCTCATAACTTCCTGAGTGTCACAATGAGTCATTAAGCCCGTGTTCAACAACACAACCTAGGAAGCCAGATGATTTTTAATGAGATATTGAGAGATGGTTATAACCATTGTTTGTTTAGAAGCTGAACCTTGTCTCTGGATAATATTATTTCACTCTTGAAATGATATATTTTACAAGGACTGATGATTATATCATTTCTGTCCAAAATTATAACAACTGTCTTCTACTTTTTGGCATATGAGGTCTTAGCTGTATACCAACTTTAGCTGGTAGAACGAGGCATACCCTTAATGTATAGTTCAGTTCAGTTCAGTCGCTCAGTTGTGTCCGACTCTTTGCGACCCCATGAATTGCAGCACGCAAGGCCTCCCTGTCCATCACCAACACCTGGAGTTCACTCAAACTCATGTCCATCAGGTCGGTGATGGCATCCAGCCATCTCATCCTCTGTTGTCCCCTTCTCCTCCTGCCCCCAATCCCTCCCAGCATCAGAGTCTTTTCCAATGAGTCAATTCTTTGCATGAGGTGGCCAAAGTATTGGAATTTCAGCTTTAACATCATTCCTTCCAAAGAACACCCAGGACTCATCTCCTTTAGAATGGACTGGTTGGATCTCCTTGCAGTCCAAGGGACTCAAGAGTCTTCTCCAACACCACAGATCAAAAGCATCAATTCTTTGGCGCTCAACTTTCTTCACAGTCCAACTCTCACATCTATACATGACCACTGGAAAAACCATAGCCCTGACTAGACAGACCTTTGTTGGCAAAGTAATGTCTCTGCTTTTCAATATGCTATCTAGATTGGTCTTAACTTTCCTTCCAAGGAGTAAGCGTCTTTAATTTCATGGCTGTAGTCACCATCTGCAGTGATTTTGGAGCCCCCCAAAATAAAGTCTGACACTGTTTCCACTGTTTCCCCATCTATTTCCCATGAAGTGATGGGACCAGATGCATGATCTTAGTTTTCTGAA